>CAUYUJ010021059.1:1015014-1155014 GCA_963575745.1 Prorocentrum cordatum | reverse complement strand
GTAGTAGTAGCAGTAGTAGTAGTAGTAGTAGTAGTAGTAGTAGTCGTAGTAGTAGTAGTAGTAGCAGTAGTAGCAGTAGCAGTAGTAGTAGTAGTAGTAGTAGTAGCAGTAGTAGTAGTAGTCGTCGTCGTCGTTCTCGTAGTAGTAGTCGTTGTAGTCGTAGTAGTCATAGTAGTAGGTCCAGTAGTTTTCAGGATCTCTGAACGTCTTTCAGAATCTCCCAGAATCTCCAGGGATCTCTGCGAATCTCTGAGGATCTATGAGAATCTCTGAGGATGTCTGAGTGTCTGGGAACTCCTGAGGATCTTTGAGGATCTCTGAGGATCTCTGAGACTCTCTGAGAGTCTCTGAGAATCCCTGATGATCTCTGGGAATCTATGAGAATCTCGAGAATCTCGGAGAATCTCTGAACACCTCTCACAAACTCTCAGAATCTGTCAGAATATTTCCGGACCTTTCTTTCTCAGAATCTCTCAGAATCTTTCGGAATCTTTCCGAATATTTCAGGATCCCTCAAAATCTTTCAGAATCTCTCAGAATCTCTCAGAACCTCTCAAAATCTCTCAGAATCTCTCAGATGCTCTCAGGTGCTCGAGGGATTCCCCTGGAGCGGTTGGGATCTCACTCCTCCCAGCTGTGCTTGGCGGTTGTGATCTGACCCGTTCCGTTGGGATCTCACCAGGCTGGTTGTGATCTGACACTTTCTCGATGGGGGGGGGGGGGGGGGGCCACGCGTCCGCCCTCGCGGCGGCCTCGACATCCAGAATGTATGTTGTTCTTCGGTCGGCCGCAGGACCGCCCACAACAAACTGCGCTGTTCGTCGAGCCGGGTGGGCCCGTGGAAGCACCCACGGGCCTCAGGATCAAGGGGCCGAAACAGTGCCACGATCACAGCGGGCACTCCCACGCCGTAGGAGGCGGGCAGTGGGGAGCAATGGGCACAGATCGAAGGACAAATAGGACAGGGGGAGGGAGAGGACGAGGATAACGAAGATGAGGGAAGGATGGTGGCGAGCACAACGGGGTAGGGGGATAGGGGGAAGGCTTCTCAGGAGGAGGCTGCTTCTTAAAAGGCGCGGGCCTTACTATCTATAGATAAGGTCCGTACCTTCTAAGACGCACGGTGCTTCTAAGAAGCCTTCCCTCTCTCTCTCTCTCTCCCTACCCACTCTGCGCGTGGCAAAGATGGCGAGGAGCGGGGGGGGAGGAGGGGAAACCTATTGGGGTTTCTGGGCCTTCGGGGTAGTCTCTTGGGCGCGTCTTGTGGGGCTCATGGGGCCCTTCAGGGGGTTGCTTTGGGCCGTTGGGGTTTATATTGAGGGCCTCTTGGCACCCTCGGAGGCCATAGCGAGGGAAAGGGATGATGGACATGCGGATTCGGGCTGCCCCTGCTCAATGTCACAGGAGGGCCCAGAATGGCGACGACGGGCGGCAGGGCAGTCCCCACAAGGCCGAACGAATGCGCAAATGCAAACGGCTCGCGGGGTGTCACCCAGAAGGAACAGGGAGGAATGAGGGCCACATCAGTTCATGGAGAGAAGCAGACTCCAAAGTTCGAGCTGACCAGCCCAGTGGGCGAGACGCATGTGCCTCCGAACCCCAGCCCTCTGCACGCGTCTCCTGTGTGCGGCGGGGGGAGGGAGGAGAGAGGAGAGACAAGGAGGCGGATGAGGATGCGCAGGAGGAGGAGGAGGAGGAGGAGGAAGAAGAGCCTTGGCACGACGGAGGGGGGTCCTGGAGGAAGATGTTCCTGAACCCCTGGAGCTGTCCTGTTTGCTCGACGGAGCCGAAAGCGGCGGCATAACCTCAGGGCCCATTTCCCCCAGGCCCCTGTCCTTCATGGCGTGACGAAGGGCACTGGACTGCGCTCGAGTAGGCAACCCTGCGATAGCCAGTCCACCTGCCGGTAACAGAGACGAGCTACAGCTAGAGCTCATGAGAAAATCTGAACTTCATTCGCTTCGTAAAACGCTGAACGATTCTCGAAGGTGCGATTTGTGCTGCACGGAGAGGAGGAGGAGGAGGAAAAGGAGGAGGAAGAGGAATGAGGGAGGCGCCTGTGCGAGCGGAAATCCGGCTGATGTCCCAAGACTCATCAACGATGTTGGAATCAACCCTCCCTCCAAGTTCCTTCTTCATAGGCCCCTGCAACGATTCATGTCCACTGGGCGAAGTGCCCCATTGAGAGACAACCGTTTGGATATACAGAATCGTCCCACAACGCCATTTTCGGGACTCCAACGCCAAAAATCAACCTGAGTGTTGCGTCTTGACGATCCTGAATCGCGCCAGAATGCCAGTCCTGGGAATTCAACACCGCGAATCAACGTAACTGTTGTGCCCTGACAATCCCGCATCGCTCCAAAAAGCAATGCTTGGTACGCTGACGATAGAAATCAGTGAAATTCTGGAAAAGTTTAAAATGAATGTGCGCGGCACTGGAAAGTGATAACCACATTTTGAAAAGTAACCGCCCTACATCCGTGAAGCTCTTGCACATGTTCAAGACGAGTGTTCGCGGCGCTAAAGCGAGAGCCACATTTTGAAAACTGCCCGCGATCCGTCAATGGAACTATTGCAGAGTTTGAAGACGAGTGCACGCGGCGCCAAGGCGAGAGCCACAGTTTGAACATCGCCAGCCCTCCACATGCGAAGCTGTTGCCAACTTTCAAGCTTCGGGATCATTTATGGTGAGAAAGTCTCAGGCGAAACGCCCGGCCCGCCCTTCCGGCTGGCCTCGGGGTGCGACAGGGAGGAGTTATGAATAAGGAACAAGAATAGAGGAGGAGGAGGAGGAGGAGGAGGAGGAGGGGGAGCGCCTGCAGATGGAGGGGCAGATGGCTCACTAGCCTTGCGGCCGGCGGGGCCTCTCAGCGTTTCTGAAGTAGTTCTGGAGGTTTGGGGAATTGTTGCCGTCGGACACGCAGGCGGTGCTATACCGGAACCTGGTAGGCCGCGATCCTCGCGGCAGTCACTGCCGCACTTGACGGCTGGAGTGCGCGCCAGGCTCGTGGCGAAGGATGCTGTGGATGCGGGCGCCATGCCGGCCGCGCCACTGTCTGCGGGAGATCGTTCTCCCTGCCATCGGCTATCCGTTACGCCGCTCCATCGCCGAGGCCCATTCTGTGCAGCACAGAAGAGTGTGCGAATGATCGTGTTGCTTGGCAAACGAGTTAGCCACCAAGCGCCGCGACAGGCGAGGTAATGAGTGATCTCATCGTTGGCGCCCTGGCAGCCTAACCGGCACCTGGCAGCCGAACCGGCAGGGCAAATGACGATGGCCACCGTGCATCCTGAAGGACGTGGGCCAGGCACCGGCCAATGTGCGGTAGCTTGCCCAACGGGTCCCAGAACTGCTCCCAGAGCCGCAGCCCCATCGATCCGCAAGGTCAGAAGGTAGGGTAGTGCGAGCTGGGACACCAAGTCTTGATCCTTGTCGCCATGGTGGCATGGAACCTGGGAGAAGGACGAGGAGGGGAAGGATGAGGACGAGGATGGGGACCCCAAAAGATACCAATACCGCTACTCCCCGGACCTGCCATGGGGTACCTCCTGACCAGCATTTCGAGGCGAATCCAGCGGTGGCGACGAGGGCCTCCCAGGAGACCCAAAAAGGTGCAAACGATGCATGGGTAGTAGTATCGGTACCTTGTCCTTCTCCGAGAGTTGGTGGCGCGCACAAAAGGGTAGGGGGAGGGGGGAAGGCTTCTTAGAAGGAGGCTGCTTCTTAAGAGGCGCTGGCCTCACATCTACAGATGAGGCCCGCGCCTTCTACAGATGAGGCCCGACCCCTCTGCGCGTAGCCGAGCGAGGAGGATGAGGATAGAGAGCAGAAAACCCACCCTCTTGACAAGCACCCTGACAAGCGAAGCAGTTTCGCAAACGCGCCCAAGGAAGGAATCGAACAGGGCAGGGCTGTTTAGTTTACGCCCAGGGTCGTTTAGCAAACGCCAGTTATCGGGGTCGGGGTGTTTTCTCCTCTGAGAGGGCGCGCCCGTGGTTTTTCCTATTAGAATGCGCCCGGGGGGGAAGGGGGGGGAGCTTCGGAAGCCACCCACCCCTCCCCTTTTCCGAGGGCAGTGAGAAGTGTGCCACGAGCGCGCTGTCTCTCCTCTCCTCAAATTCAGGACGAGGCCCCTCCCGCGCCGTGGACGTGGAGCGCCAGGCTGCGTGCCGGCGCCGGCGCGGCCAGCAGGCGGAAGGCGGGCCCGAGGCGCCTCGGCGCGCCGACCCGCCGCAACGGCGCCGAGGAAGGGCGCCCCGGACCGTCGGCCCGCGCCCGCGAGCCCGAGCCCAAGCAGGAGGCCAGAAGCCCGAGGCCCCGAGGCCCGCGCCCGAGGCCAGAAGCCCGAGGCCCCGAGGCCCCGAGCCCGAGGCCCCGAGGCCCCGAGCCCAGGCGCCAGCGCCCAGGCCCGAGCTGAGCCTGCAGTAGGTCTGGGCCTGGGCCCGAGGGCGCAGCGCGACCCAGGGCCCGAGTCCGCCCAAGCTCCGGGCCAAGGCCGCCGGCGTCGTCGTCGCCACCGTCCCTGCCAAGACCCCAGATCTCCGACGATGCTATCCTTTTTCAACGGGCGAGCGTTTCCTCTTCGATGTTGGCACTCGAAGGCTGGTGTCAGGCCCCAGGGCCGTCAAAGCCTGATCTGGGACAAAACTGACCCTGGGGAAGGGGTCGGGACCTCTGGGGCCGCGGGCCTGGCGTCGAACTTGTTTCACACCAGGCGTGTTCGCCCAGGTTCGTCGGCGGTTGAAAGATGGGGCCCTGAAGCATGGGGCCCTAAGGGCGAGTGTCCTCAAACAGTGAAGGCTCAGCATGGGATCCTTTTACTACCACTTGGGGGTCCCATCCATCAGGGCCCCATTCACCAGGGCCCATCTTTGAGCCGCTGGACTCGGGACCGTGGCCCTCGCAAGTCGATGAGGCGGCACAACTCCTGGGTCCGGGGCTCTGGAGTCGTGACGTGCCGCGACGTTGCGATCTTTACGCGGCGTCGGGGCCAAGGCCGGGCGCGGTTCGGGAGACGGGCCGGGGTGGTGTCCAGAGAGGGGATCCGGGGGGGGGGGGGGGCAGACTCTGGGCGAACGTGGGGGGGGGGCCTGGTCGCCGTCGTCGTGATCCTCAGCTCGTTTTTTCTCGTCTGTCTGTCCGACTTTCGTCGTTTGTCTGCCCCTGCTCCTCCTCATCCTTCCTCCCCCTCCCCTGGCCGCTTTGTGGACGCGGGCCCTTGGTCCTTCTCATCCTTGTCCTCCTCCTCCTATTTCTCCTCCTCCTCCTTCTCCTCCTCCCAATCCTGGCACTCCTCCTGTCTGGTCGTCCCCTTCTCGTCTCTTCTCTGCTCATTTCTTCCCCCTAAGCTGGACGTCGGGGCCAGCGCGTCGGGCAGAGGAGGACGGAAGCACCTATCCCCAAGTGGGGGGTGGCCGAACAGGGTTGATTGGCCGTGGAACAAGTGCCCCAGCACGTGCCCCAGTGTGCCTTCTCCTCCCGCCAAGCATCCTTCTCTTCATTTTTCGCCTACTCAATATGCTCCCCGTTCTCCCCACTGTCCCCTCCTCTTCCTCCTCTGCCTCCTCCTGCGTCCCCCCCTCCTCCTTCACCAGCATGACTCGCCACCACTCATTTCCGGAACCACGCCGCCTAGCAATTCGTATTAGCAAAAGTTCGTTGGCCACCATCGGCAGGCATCCCCAATCTGCACCTCGGCACATCCTCTGTGGTCCTCTCACCCTCCGCCACCTTCGCTTCGATTGAGCGCCACTGCCCTCTGCGGCCCAGCGACGAGCCGAGATGGGTAAAGTAGACACATTCGATAACACAAATCGTGATATACGAAAGATTGGGGCACATGCTTCGTTTTTTGTTGGGTGCCAAGATGCCCCAGCTGCTGTGGTTCCCTGGGACCGTCGGGGAATCAGACATTTGTTTTGGGCACCCGTTGGCAAACATATGTATTATTTGATGTACCTTCTGTAGAACAAAAAGGTGTCCACCAACACCAACCCTTCAACGGCCCTTATGGACCATGGCCTTGGTGGAGATGTTTTTCTTGCGTGGCCGGGAGCCGATATCCGCTAATGATTGGGACCATCTTGGCCCAGCTGTGGCTACAATCTGTTCGGGCAGCTTCCTGACTCCTAAGCCCAGTAGAGGAAGAAGGTCCGACAGAATTCTACAGGCCTGACCGTGAGCGCGACCCCAGAGAAGAATGACTGCGGCGATTCGTGCTTCTCCTGCCTCCTGGCTTATCCTTGGCGACTGGGTTCTGGGTTTGGCTTTGCATGGTGAATCAGGTCCCCTCTATACGCGACCCCCCTGCGACTGCACGGGGGGCTGACGAGAGGCTCGGCGGTGGTGGATGCCCAAGCATCCTCCCGAGCCTCATGCAAATGGAGGGCCTCTCCAAGCACCATGCGCCGTGGGCGTTTTTGTTTTTTTCTTTCTTCTGAAGGCCCCGCAGCCGGAAACGGACCTCAGGGAGCCCAGCATCGGAGAAGCTGGCCGTCCTGAGCTCCTCTGCGAGGACGCCCATGGCCTGGGAGCGCCCCCCTCCCCGAGTGGAACGCGTGGCCTCGGGTGCGGCGGCGGGCGAGGGGGGGGAAGTGACGAGGAGAAGGCCTTCGCAGAATGCGGCGGGACTTCTCAGAAGCCCTCG
The DNA here is from genome assembly GCA_963575745.1 of Prorocentrum cordatum. Classification (NCBI taxonomy): domain Eukaryota; class Dinophyceae; order Prorocentrales; family Prorocentraceae; genus Prorocentrum; species Prorocentrum cordatum. The sequence goes on along the minus strand of CAUYUJ010021059.1, from coordinate 1,148,364 downwards.
TGCCTTCTGAGAAATCTTTCTGCGTCTTCGGGGAAGGCTGGGAACACCTTCCGAGCCTCCCGACAAGGCCCGCCCCCTCTCACTTCCCCCCCCGCGCTCGCCGCCGATCAGGGGGGGCACCTGCGTCGGGGGCCCGGGAGAGTGGGCTTCGCGCGACTGGGCCTCAATCGTCGGGGGAGTGGCCTCGGGACCGCCTAACCCCCCTGCTGATCCTCAAGCCTCCTCCTCCTCCTCTTCCTCCTCCTCCTCCTCGCTCCTGATTCACTCCGAGGTGGTCGCGCCTCCAATCGAGAGAGCGGCTGTAACGAGTGCTCCATCTTCAGACACGTTCCAGGGAACGCGTCGTTGAGGATCTCCCGTCTCTCCGAGCACCGCAACAAGAAACGCATCGGAACGGGTGTGGCAGGCCAGAGCTACACAAAACTGCACACCGCTCAGCTGACCCAGAGAGGGAGAGGGGAGAAAGAGACAGAGAGGAGAGGAGAGGAGAGGGAGAACACAGAAAGGGCAACACCAGCCCCTCCTCAGGCTGCTGCGTCCGCCTCCTCCGCTGCGACCAGGGCGCGAAAGGTAAGGGCCCGGGGTGGGGTCCACAATCCAGAGAGGCAACGTGAATGGGCACTTGCTCAGGGGGAAACACTGATTCCGACTCCGCGATACATCGCTGCTAGATCGGCGATAGGTCCCTGAAAGCGAATCTGGACGCTCCTGGGCGGGGTGAGGCTATCAGGCGCCTATCGGCGATCGCTGGGCGAAGGAGGGTCGATGCATCCCCCCCTGAGCCTGTGGCCCCCCGGTGATCCTCGACGGCCAACTTTCGGGTCATAACTCGGCTCTCCGGCGGAAATTCCGCACGATCCAAGCAACCCCCGGCAACCTCTCGGCGAGACGCAGCTGCCGCAGCGCACCCCGAGGCTGGAGACCCGCCGAGAACCGACGAAAGCGTCGCTGGTCAGCGGTCAAAAACGAATGTCTGGACCTCCTCTGGAGTGCATCCTGACCAGAAGCTCGAGGCAGCCGTGGCCACGAGGACGCCCCAGGACGATCAGATACCTGTAGAAAGCGAACCTCGGTCCTCGAATCTCTGAGCCCATCTCCCCCTCCTAGCGTCGGCGGCGAGCGCGGGGGGGTAAGTGAGAAGGAGAAGGTCTTCTCAGAAGGCTCAGAAGTCCCCAGACCTTCTGTGAGAAATGTACTAAGATTTCCCCGAAGACGCGGATAACCTCTCAGAAGGCCGGAGGCCTTCTGAGAAGCCCCGCCGCCTTCTAAGAAGGCCTCCTCCTTCTCTCTTCCCCCCCCTTCGCTCGCCGCCGATAAAATAGTGGCCCCTGACCTCCTCCTCCCTGGGCGAGGGGCCGGCCGAGCCAGGCGCTCTGGCAGCAGGCCACCGCCCGCGCTCGCAGAGCACAGCAGCCCGAAAGCCAGCCACTGCGGGGGCGGGAAGGGGGTGGGGGGGAGGGAGCTCCTCCCTCCTCCTCCTCCTCCTCCTCCTCTTCCTCCGCCTCCTCCGCCGCAACAAGCAGAAAAGATCACGACAATACGCGGCAACGCCCTTTGAGCGCCTCCGAGAGAGCGTCGATGGTCTGAAACACCACGCCTTTCCTCCCCCCATCCTCCTTCCTGCCTCCTCTTCCTCGTCTCCTTCTCCTGCTCCCCTTCCCCTCCTCCGCCTTCTCCTCATCCTCTCCGCCTCGCAATTGTGAGGAGCTCCCTGACGACTGGACAAAGAATTCAGAGTGGCAGCCGTTCTTGCCTCGTGTCCAAGGTGAGACCTGTGTATGCTGGGCATCTGCAGTGTGTTTGATGAGGCAGAGGGGCACGCGCGACGCCCCTATCATGCCGTGCAACAGTTGAAAGGGAAGGCAAAAGGGACCCAGACCCATTTGAAACACACCGTGGCCAGGACACGAGCATCATAACTCCCCCCCATCCTGAGCGGGGTTCTTCCCCACATCCTGAGTGGGGCTCTTGGTTTCCCAGAACATCCTCTCCTTCTCCCTCCCGCCTCCCGCCTCCCGAATCACCTCTCCAGGGAGGCCCCGCCTGAGCGAGGAGGGTATCGGAAACCCATACTATTTACATGGTTTCGTGCCCCTCCCACCCCTCCAGGGAGGCCCCGCCTGAGCGAGGAGGGTATCGGAAACCCATACTATTTACATGGTTTCGTGCCCCTCCCACCCCTCCAGGGAGGCCCCGTCTGAGCGAGGAGGGTTTCGGCAACCCACACTGTTTAAGTGGTTTCGTGCCCCTCCCACGAAACCATGTCGTGTCCCCCCTCCACTCCTCCAGAGAGGCCGCACTTGAACGAGGAGGGTCGCGGAAAGCATTACTCTTTACCAAGTTTCGTAGCCCTCCCCCCCTCCAGCGGGGCCCCGCCAGAGCGAGGAGGGTATCAAGAAACCGTACTAGTTACAAGGCTTCGTTTCCTGAGCACCTGTCCTCCCTCCTCCTTTCTTTCGTCTGCCCCTTCGTGCGTACTTACTCGTTCGATGAGCTTCTCCTTCGTGTTGATGTTGTCGTACCCCATGGGTCCCACGAAACCGGTAATATCTTGATGTGGGGAATTCCGATAGCATAATGTGTTTTTGTTTTCCCAAAACATCCTCTCCTTCTCCCTCCCGCCTCCCGCCTCCAATATCAATACCATGCCTACTATTCCAGCCTCCCATCTCATACCATGCCTACCATTACATACCATACCATACCATACCATACCTACCAGGCCATACCATACCGTACCATACCATACCATACCGTACATACCACACACTACCAAACAATGCCATACCATACCATACCTACCATGCCATACCACACCATACCGTACATAACACGCAATACCGAACACTACCATGCCATATCATACCATATCATACCATATCATATTATATAGCATGCGTACCATACCGTACCATACCACACCATACCATACCACACCTACCGTACAATACCATACCATACCTACCAGGCAATAGCATACCTACCACACGATACAATACCATACCACACATAGCATACAATACCATACCAAACAACCCATACACTACCATACCATACGTACCTTACCATACCATACCCGCAAGGGCGAGCAGGGTATAGGAGTACCACACTGTGGGCTAGGTTTCGTGTCCCTCCCACCCCTCCAGGGAGGCCCCGCCTGAGCTAGGAGGGTATCGGAAGCCCATACTATTTGCTTGGTTTCGTGCCCCTCCCTCCCCTCCAGGGAGGCCCCGCCTGAGCGAGGAGGGTATTGGAAACCAATACTATTTACATGGTTTCGTGCCCCTTCCACCCCTCCAGGGAGGCCCCGCCTGAGCGAGGAGGGTATCGGAAGCCCATACTATTTACATGGTTTCGTGCCCCTCCCACCCCTCCAGGTGGGCCCGTCTGAGCGAGGAGGGTATCGGAAACCAATGCTATTTACATGGTTTCGTGCCCCTCCCACCCCTCCAGGGAGGCCCCGCCTGAGCTAGGAGGGTATCGGAAGCCCATACTATTTGCTTGGTTTCGTGCCCCTCCCTCCCCTCCAGGGAGGCCCCGCCTGAACGAGGAGGGTATCGGAAACCCATACTATTTATATGGTGTCGTGCCCTTCCAACCCGTCAATGGAAGCCCCGCCTGAGCGAGGAGGGTATCGGAAACCAATACTATTTACATGGTTTCGTGCCCCTCCCACCCCTCCAGAGAGGCCCCGCCTGAGCGAGGAGGGTATCCGACACCCATACTATTTGCATTGATTCGGGCCCCTCCGACCCCTCCAAGGAGGCCCCGCCTGAGCGAGGAGGGTCTCGGAAACCAATACTATTTACATGGTTTCGTGACCCTCCCTCCCCTCCATGGAAGCCCCAGCTGAGCGAGGCGGGTATTGGAAACCAATACTATGTACATGGTTTCGTGCCCCTTTCCACCCCTCCAGGGAGGCCCTCTCCTGAGCGAGGAGGGTATCGGAAACCCATACTATTTACAAGGTGCTGTGCCCCTCCCACCCCTCCAGGGAGGCCCCGCCTGAGCGAGGAGGGTATCGAAAATCAATACTATTTACATGGTTTCGTGCCCCTCCCACCCCTCCAGGGAGGCCCCGCCCGAGCGAGGAGGGTATTGGAAACCAATGCTATTTACATGGTTTCGTGCCCCTTCCATCCCTCCAAGGAGGCCCGCCTGAGCGAGGAGGGTATCGGAAATCCATACTATTTAAATGGTTCCGTGCCCTTTCCATCCCTCCAAGGAAGCCCCGCGTGAGCGAGGAGGGTATCGGAAACCCGTACTATTTACATGGTTTCGTGCCCCTCCCACCCCTCCAGGGAGGTCCCGCCTGAGCGAGGACGGTATCGGAAACCCACACTGTTTGCATTGTGTCGTGCCCCTCCCACCCCTCCAGGGAGGCCCCGCCTGAGCGAGGAAGGTATCGGACACCCATGCTATGCACATGGTTTCGTGCCCCTCTTACCCCTCCAGGGAGGCCCCGTCTGAGCGATGAGGGCATCGGAAACCCACATTATTAAAACGGTGTCGTGCCCCTCCCGCTGACATGGGTGAGGAGGAGGGGGGAACATTACCTATCCATCTCACGTCTTACTCCTCCCACTGAGGAGGGTGAGGAGGAAGGGGGGTTCTGCGATGAGGAAGGCTTCATCATGATGATGGTGATGACGATGGTTATGCTGCTGTTCACGATGACGATAACGATGGCGATAATGGTGATGGACGGTGACGATGGCGATAACGGCGGTTATGCTGATGATGGTGATGATGATGATGATGCTGATGATGATGACGATGGTGATGATGATGACGATGACGATGATGACAACGACGACGACGAGGATGATGATGCAGATGCTGGTGATAATGACTGTGCTGCTGTTGATGCTGACGTTGCTGGTGATGTTGCTGGTGATGACGACGATGCTGTTGATGATGGTGACGTCCGCGATGGTGCGGGCGATGATGATGCCAATGACGGTAATGGTGATGATGACGACGATGACGATGCTGATGGCGGTGACGCTGGCGATGATGATGATGATGATGATGATGATGATGCGGATGACGCTGATGATGATGATGATAATGATGATTATGATGATGCCGATGATGCTGACGATGCTACTGATGATACTGATGAGGATGACGATGGTACGGCTGCTGCTCTTCACCATGATCCATCTGATCCTCTTCCTCCTCCTCCTCCTCCAGGAGGGCATCGGAAAACAATGCAGTTTACACGGTTTCGTGTCCCCCCCTCCACTCCTCCAGAGAGGCCGCGCTTGAACAAGGACGGCCGCGGAAAGCACTACTCATTACCAGGTTTCGTAGCCCTCCCCCCCTCCAGCGGGGCCCCGCCAGAGCGAGGAAGGTATCAAGAAACCGTACTATTTACAAGGCTTCGTTTCCTGAGCACCTGTCCTCCCTCCTCCTTTCTTTCGTCTACCCTTTCGTGCGCACTTACTCGTTCGATGGGCTTCTCCTTCGTGTTGATGTTGTCGTACCCCATGGGTCCCACGAAACCGGTAATATCTTTATGTGGGGAATTCCGTTAGCATAATGTGTTTTTGGTTTCCCAAAACATCCTCTCCTTCTCCCTCTCGCCTTCCGCCTCCCATATCAATACCATGCCTACTATTCCAGCCTCCCATATCAGACCATGCCTACCACTACATACCATACCATACCATACCATACCATACCATACCTACCAGACCATACCATACCATACCGTACATACCACACACTACCAAGCATTGCCATACCATACCATACCTACCATACCATACCACACCATGCCATACGTAACACGCAATACCGAACACTACCATACCATATCATACCATACCATATTATATAGCATACGTCGTACCCCATGGGTCCTACGAAACCGTTAATATCTTTATGTGGGGGACTCCGTCAGCATACTGTTTTACGCGTCCTAAGCGACAACCATCACAATCTCCTTCCCTTCCTCCTCCTCCTCCTCCTCCTCCTCCTCCTCCTCCTCCTCCTCCTTCTCCCATCTTCTCCTCGCCCTCCTCCTCCGCCATCCTCGTCATACCCCTCCTCCCCCCTCCTTCTCCTCCTCCCCTCCTCATTATCATCACCATCACCATCATCATCATCATCCTTCCCTCTCCTTCTCCTTCTCCTTCTCGCCACCTCCTCCTCCTCCTCCTCCTCCTTGCCACCTCCTCCGCGCCACCTCCCACTCTTCCTCGCCACCTCCTCCTAGTTTGACGCCTTCCTTCCTCCTCGCCACATCCCGCGAGCCGCCTGGCCCTGGCGAGAGGGCCGCGGTAAGGAAGGGAGGGGGCGGAAGAACAAAGGGTTAGGGGGCACGGGCAGGAGTTTCGCTCCTGAGCAAAATTTGCATTATGCGAACAGAGTTCCCCACAAAAACATATTAACGGTTTCGTGGGACCCATGGGGTACGACGACATCAACGCGAAGGAGAAACTCATCGAACGAGTAAGTACGCACAAAGGGCAGGCGAAAGAAAGGAGGAGGGAGGACAGGTGCTCAGAAAACGAAGCCTTGTAAATAGTACGGTTTCTTGATACCCTCCTCGCTCTGGCGGGGCCCCGCTGAAAGGGGGAGGGCTACGAAACCTGGTAAAGAGTAATGCTTTCCGCGACCCTCCTCGTTCAAGCGCGGCCTCTCTGGAGGAGTGGAAGGGGGGACACGGAACCGTGTAAACTGATTGTTTTCCGATGCCCTCCTGGAGGAGGAGGAGGAGGAAGAGGATAAGATGGATGATCGTGAAGAGCAGCAGCAGGAACCGCAGCAGGAGCAGCAGCGGGAGGATGACCAGGAGTATGAACATGAGAAGGAGGAGGGTCGGGCGGGCGGGTGAGTCGCCCAGGCGTCCAAGGTCCGATTCGTGAGGTTGGTCTGGGTGGTCTCTTTTTCCTCGTCCTTCCTCCTCCTCCCCCTCATCCTCCTCCTCCTCCTCCTCCTCCTCCTCCTCCTCCTCCTCCTCCTCCTCCTCTGTCTTCGCCCTCGTCGGTGTCGTAGTCGTCGTCGGCAGTGTCGGCGTCGCCGTCTTTCTCAGGCGGGCCCTAAAAGGCGGGCCCTGAAGTATGGATGACCATCGACTTGGCACGCATGTTCCCCTCCTCCTCCTCCTCCTCCTCCTCCTCCTCCTCCACCTCCCCCTTCTCTTCCTCTGCTTCTTCTTCCTCTACCTCTCCTTTCTCCTCCCCCTCCTCCTCCTCCTCCTCCCGCGAAATCCTGAGAAGGAGTGACCGGGGCAGGCTTGGGAAGGGCACGAAACAATGTAAATGGTATGGGTTTCCGATACCCTCCTCGTTCAGGCGGAGCCTCCCTGGAGGGATGGGAGGGGCACGAAAGAATGTAAATGGTATGGGTTTCCGATACCCTCCTCGCTCAGGCGGGGCCTCCCTGGAGGGGTCGGAGGAGCACGAAACCATGTAAATAGTACGGGTGTCCGATACCCTCCTCGCTCAGGCGAAGCCTCCCTGGAGGGGTGGAAGGGGCACGAAACCATGTAACTAGTACGGGTTTCCGATACCCTCCTCGCTCAGGCGGGACCTCCCTGGAGGGGAGGGAGGGGCACGAAACCATGTAACTAGTATGGGTTTCCGATACCGTCCTCGCTCAGACGGGGCCTCCCTGGAGGGGTGGGAGGGGCACGAAATCATGTAAATAGTACGGGTTTCCGATACCCTCCTCGCTCAGACGGGGCCTCCCTGGAGGGGTGGGAGGGGCACGAAACCATGTAAATAGTATGGGTTTCCGATACCGTCCTCGCTCAGGCGGGACCTCCCTGGAGAGGTGGGAAGGGCACGAAACCATGTAAATAGTACGGGTTTCCGATACCCTCCTCGCTCAGGCGGGGCCTCCCTGGAGGGGTGGTGGGAGGCGGGAGGCGGGAGGGAGAAGGAGAGGATGTTCTGGGAAAACAAGAACCCCACTCAGGATGTGGGGAAATATGTCATAACTGTGCCGAGCGCCGCCGTGCGCTGCGCAAGCAACAACATCGCGCTGCGGGTGGTTCACCACGGGCGCCGCGCAGCAGAAGGGTGTGCTCCGAGGGGGTCGGAGGGTGGAGGGGAAGAAATCAGAGGGCGGAGGCAGGGCAGAGGGAGGGGGGGGAAGAGACATGTGGGCGGAGGGCGCGCGGTGGGAGGAGGACGGTTGGAGGGGGGAGGGTGGAGAGCGGACGCGGGGTGGCGGCGGCGGCGGCGAGCATCGAATGGTCAAAGCGTCAATGAGAACCAAATCAGCGGTGACCGACGGGCGGCGCGAGAGCGCTATGTCCCCGCCGACGTCAAACAGACAACCATCCCTCGAGCACCCACTATGCATGAGGCCCTGGCTCTGACACTTCCTCTCCAGGACAAATGGCTGGTCAAGACGGGGGCACTAGGGACTACCAGACCACTGCTTCAACTGCACACGCGAGGGAGGGGGCAAGAGGGGTTTTCGGGGTGCTGGGGGCGCCGCAAGGGGATCTAGGGGTCCCTGGGGGGATGTTCTTAGGGCTTCCAATCGGGATGGAGGAGGAGGATAAGGAGGAGGAGGAGGAGGAGGAGGAAGAGAAGGAGGAGGAGAAATATGAAAAAGACAATGAGGATGAGCATGGGAACGGGGGCGAAAGAAAAAACAAACAAAACGGGCGGACACATGTGAGAACAGGAGAAGGAGAACACGGAAACGGAGAGAGAAAGGAGAGAGTATGAAAGTGGAGGAGTTGAGGAACGGGAAGCTAGGTTTCTGCTAAGCCATGTGTGCATGCATGGAGTGGGCGATCATGTTGTAGTCGTGCCTGGTGCGGAAGATGGGAGGAGAGTGCGGGGGATCTGTTAAGGAGAAGGAGGACCAGCGTCAGCTCAAGATACACCAACGCTGGTGCAATACACCATGTCGTACCAAGTCTCTTCCCCACAAGCCCTTGGAAACCATACGATTCATTACACTACGCCAGGAACACTATACACAAGCACTCCTTTCAGACTTTTTTCCTCAAAAAGGAGTGGGCCGTCCAAATCAGGAGGTCCCCTTCTCAACCGGATAACAATGTTGTCGCTGTCGTCTGCCCTCCTTCGGTGTCGTGGGTATTGTGCGGCCCCCTCTGCTCGTCCCGTGGCTCCCCTTGTCATGTGGGACGTAATTTCGCGTATGCCAGCTGCGAGATAAGCACCGTGCCCACCTTCACATTCTTAAGTGTTCATGCGTTTGCGGCGCCAATGCCTACCAAGCCGCGGCACGAGTGTCGAACACCAGCATATACACACGATGAGCACGATACGCATATACCCAATACGGGATATACGTTGGGCTCTGACACTACAGGAGTTAAGTCGTTCGGTTTGTTCCATCCTTTTGGCGGCCATGCTACGCCCTCCTCCCCCTCGTTCCCTCTGCTCCGCCCTCCCCCTCAATCCCCCTCTCTGTTTGTTGTCAGGAACCCTTCCCTGCAATTAGGAGAGGGGCAGAAGAGAGGGAGGGGGGGGGTTATCGAAAGAGGTTTGGAGAGCAGTAGTGAGTGAGGGAAGGGCAGCGGACCCTTCTTCTGGAGGTTGTTCGCTTACCGCCCCCCCGTCGATCGTTCCCACTCGGACCCGTTCACTGGCCCTCCGAAAAAGTTCAGGAGAGGGTAGTGGTGCACCAAACTCCCACTCCTAACCAGTTTTCTATACATCGACACCCTCTCCTAAATCTGACGGGTGGCCCTTGAAAGGCCCCCCTCCCCCGTGGGTCTTATTAAGCGGGGCCCAACCGCCCCAAAATTGTCGAGAGGCCCAGGTTCACCAGGGCCCGCACATCGACATTTCAGTTTTCGATATCAGATTTCCCTCCCTCCATTCCCCCCCGTGTTCACTGAGCCCGTCCCCCTCCCCCCTCCCTCCCCCGCCCCCCCTCCCTACCTCCCAACTGCAGGGAAGGATTGCTGAAAACAAGCAGGAAAGGGGGATGAAGGAGGGGGGAGGGAAGGGAATGAGAGTGAGGGAGATAACATGGACGCCCAAAGGCCGAACCACAATAAAACACATTGGGCTGGCTCGGGGACCTCCTGAGCCTTGGGCCCCCTTTGGCCTCCCTGGGGCGTCTCTAGTATAGCGAGGCCACTTGGCTGACAGCATCTTGGCTCAAAATGCATGTCGGATTCATTCATGCTGGCTCAAGGCATTCACTTCTTCATGCGCTACCGCTGCGAAGCCTGGGTCTAGACAGGCCCCACAACGAGGATAGATGGCCCAAACCTTCGGGCCCCACATGCCCTGAACACTAGACTGCTTTACACATCAGGAGACCATACAAACAAGAAGCTCCGCTGTGAAACGGAACTGCTCTGCAACTTCTTTGCGACAACTACGACATGCGAAAACATAAGGTCATACGTTAACGGGATGTCAAACGAAACCCCAACTTTGACACGAAACCGTCCTAACATATGTAACTGTTGCCCACGTTTAGATTTACGGCCATGCACTACGACAAAGCCCGAAACAATAGCCAACTTTGGCAATGAGCCGCTTTCAATAGGTGCAACTGCTACATGCGTGGCCCTGGCTCAGCGAAGCTCCAGTCAACAAGTCAGTTTGAAGAAGAGCCATCCTCAATGCCTCTGGCTGGTTCACGCTGTTGAGGCGAAGGTGCTCGGCGCTGAGGCGAGAACACATGTTTGAAAACGGCCAGTCCCCCTTTCCCTGGGGCTACTTGCTGCAGCCTCATTTTGAAACTGCGCCGTCCTCCATCATGAAGCTGTTGCAAGCTTTTATCGCTGGCGAGCGAGGGGGGAAATGAGAAGGACAAGGCCTTCTCGGAAGGCGGCGGGACTTCTCAGACGCCATCGTGCCTTCTGAAATGTCTCCGGGGAAGGCTTAGAAAACTTCTTTGGAGGCCAGTGGACTTCCGAACCTTCTGAGAAGGCCTTCTCCTTCTCACGTCCCCCCCTCCTCGCTCGCCGCCAAATATAAGTCGACTGTGTGCGGCGCTATGGCGAGAGATCCCTTTTGAAAACGGCCCGTCGTCCACCCTTGACGCGGATGCAAGTTTTCAAAGGCGAAGGTGCGTGGCGCCGAGGCGGCGGGATCCCTTTTCTGAAAACGGCCCGCCCTCAGCACTTGGAATGCTGCCGCACACCTCTGCGCGGAATGTCGGTCGCGCGGCGCTGGGGCGAGAGCCCTGTTTGGAGACTGAGCAGCGCTCCGTCTTCCCCCAAGCTGCGGCACCTTTCAAGCTCAGGGTCATACGCGCCGAGGAAGTCTCCGGCGGAACGCGCGTCCCGCCCTACCGACACGCCTTGGTGCCGCGACATCCTGGAAGTGCATGGAGCTATCTGGAAGGAACAAGGGAAGCAGCGGAACAGAGTGGGGCGGGGGGGGGATGAGAAGGAGGAGGCAAAGAGGTGGTAGGATGGGATTGATGGAGGTAGGGAAGGGGGGAGGAGCAGGGTAGGATGACGAGGCATGGAGGGAGGGAAGGAGCAATGATGAACAGAGAGTGGGGAAGGCGGTGGAGGCAGAGACTGGATGGAAGAGATGGGGGAGTAGATAGGGAGGAAGGAAGGATACACACATATACATACACACATATACATATTTATATATATATATACATGCACACACAAGAATGCGTTGGCGCTTCGCGCCACGCACCTTGGTCCTTGAAGTTTGGCATGCAGGCAGAAGTCGCGGCGGAAGGGCAGGAAGATAAAGCATACAAAATGGCGATAACTCCTCGTCGTCTTGACCGATTGGTCCTCATACGGTCAAAATAATGCCATTCGTTATCCTTCCCTAAATGTGTCCTCTTCCCCTTCTTCGTTCTGAGGTCCACGAAGGAAATGGTGACCGCCCCTCGTGGTGATCCCCCTTGCCATTGCCCGATCCTCCTACTCTCTCCTCCTCCTCCTCCTCCTTCTCCTTCTCCTCGTCTTCATGCTCCTCATCCTCCTCGAGGCCTCATCTTATCCACGGCGCAAGCCCCTCCTCCTCCTCCTCCTCCTCATCATCATCATCGTCGTCATTATCATCATCGTCATCATCATCATCATCAGCAGCAGCAGCATCATCATCATCCTCATCCTCCTCCCTTTCCTCCTCCTCCTCCTCCTCCTCCTCCTTCCCACGTGCCTGGAGGGAACGTCGCAAACCTGGGATTCGGACGTATTTTGTGGAAATGCTGGACGAGGGCGCCAATGCGGGGTCGTACGTCAAAGGCCTCTTCGATGTGTTTGGGTCTGTGGGGAGGCGCCTCGGGGTCGTCGCGAAACAATGCTGCTGGTTTGGGAGATAACTTGGAACCCCTTTTGGTTGATGTTCAGTCTTATTGGGGACCTCGTGAACCCTGGTTGGGGCGTTTGGGCGCCTGTTGGCAGTTTCGTGGGTCATTTGGGGCCGGAGGGCTGGTGGCGGTCTGAACGTCCGTCTTGAGGCCTTCTTCGGGGATCGTGGGGGCATCTTCGCCCATCTTGGAGCCTTCTCGGGCAGTCATGGGTTGTCCTGGGGCGATGTTGGGGGCCTGTTGGGCCTTCTTGGGGCGTCGGTAGGTCGAAAAAACGATAATGCCCAAATAATGCAAAAACCTATAGGAAACGCACAGGTTTGGGATTCGGAGGCCCACTTGGGGGTTCCTCTTGGAGCTCTTTGGGGCGTTTGGAAGGTTTCTTGGGCCATCAGGGGGCCATGTTGGACCCTCTTGGGGCTACCGCCGGCTCGTTTGCACGACTTGGTAGGGACTTCCAGAAGCCCGGAGGTCTCATGGGACCCTTGGCAGGGGCGTCCAGGAGCCCCAGAAGCCAAGGATTCCGGCAGGTCCGGCCTGGAAGGGGGGGGGGTGTCCCACCCTCCCACGATTGTAAACATATAGGAAAGGAAATAAGGTAGAGATAGAGATCAGGCAGCGTAGGAGGACGGCAACAGCGAGTGCGAGGATGAGGGGGGGGGGGTCCCACCCTCCCACGATTGTAAACATATAGGAAAGGAAATAAGGTAGAGATAGAGATCAGGCAGCGTAGGAGGACGGCAACAGCGAGTGCGAGGATGCGAACATGATATGCTGGAAACGGTGTAGGGAGGAGAGGAGGATGAGAAGGAGGAGGACGAGGACGAAGGGGAAGTGGATGAATAGCTGAAGGGGTGATGGGGCTGTGAAAAGAATCGGAAGGATGGTAAGAGGAATGACGAGCACGAGGATTAAGAGGCGGCAGACGAGACATATGATAGGACAAAGTAAGTCGCCGAGGAGGACAAGGAAATCAACGAGAAATTAAAAAGGAGAGAGGGAGTGACAGGAGGAGGATAGGAAAATCAAGGACAAGGAACACGGGGAGGTCAAAGGGTCAAGGAGCTGCGAGTCGAGGGAGGGGGACGAGACGAGCGGGAGATCGAGGTCGAGGACGGGGAAGCGACGGATGACTTGGAATTGCTCTGCATCCACATCCTCTCTTCCTGCCCTTCCATGCCCATTACCGCCTCCCTCTCGCTCCTCACCCTTCGGCGTCCCCGTTCCCCTTGCCATCCTCCCCCCTGTCGTTCTCGGTGATCCGCCTCCTCGCTGCCTCTTTCCCATTTCTCCTCGACCTCGCCCAGCCCCGCTCCTCGTCTTTCAAAATCCTCTGCTCTCTTCCGTTTTCTCCCCCGACTCCCCGTCCCTTTCGCCCACGCACCCCTCGCCCGCCCCATCCCGCTTTCCACAATCATACAGTATGAATACTGCTGTCCTCTCTCCCATGACTCTGTGCGGAAGATGCTCCGCCCTCTCAGCGTACTGTTGTTTACATTCAGACTTGGTCAACAGTAATAGTGCCTATGTTTGTTGTGCAATCCGATTGTCCTGGGTGTTTCATAGTGGGGCTCCCGCTGCAGCGTGGGCAACATATTCAGCTTTGCTCCAGTCGTCCAGAATGGCTCTCTCGCCCAAGCGTGGGCCACTTTTCTGGATCCGCGTTCTTCATCATCGTTGTCGCGCCCCTTCTTCCCCCTCCTCTGTCATCCTTTTGTTCTCATGCTCCTGCCGCCTTCTGCTCCAATTCCCGCTGCTGCTGTTCGTCCTCGTCGTCGTCGTCCTCCTCCTCCTTCCTCATCCTCCCTCTTTTCTTCTTGCTCAGCTCCTCCGCCTTCGCCTGGTCCTCCTGCTCCTTCATGCTCCTTCCGCTCCGTCCACTCCAGTTCGTCCTCCGCCGTCCTTCCTCCTCGTCCTCCTTCTCCTCCTGCTCATCCTCTTGCTCGCCCGCCACCTCCTCCTCCTCCTTAATCTTTGTGTGCAGCTCTCCTTTTTTTCCGAGTGCGCATAACTCGACGGGGAACTGTTTTTTTGTTTTCGGTCGGCGGTGACACGCGTCCGCGGACAGAGAACAAGTCAGCGCAATGGAAAGGGATGGGAGGGAGGGATAGGATGTGAGATATGGCGCGAGCGCACCTGGCTTGCCTCACCCCCCTCTGCCGCCCCCACCATCCTCCCCGGGACACCACCCCATGACGTCCGACGCCGTGAGCAAGAAGCACACCCCACCCGCGGAAACACACCGCGAGGTGACCGCCCGTCCAACCTCCACGCCGAGCTGCCGTGCGTGAGGAGGGCCACGCGGCGGCCCGGAAAGGTGGCAGAACGCCCGCGGCGACTGGGGGGACAAGACGATACCGAGCCCGCTGCCCCCAAGAGCCTCTTCTGGGGTGCGCCATGACCTAGGGCTTCGAGGCAGAGCCAACCGTGGCGAGAGAGGAAGGGCAGCGGTATGGGCATCTTCCGCTTCTGGCCGGCTCTCTCTCCCTCCGCGACGCACGGACGCTGAGCGGGGCCTTCTGTCTTTCTCTCCCTCCCTCCGCGACGCCCGGACGCGACGCCCTGGCTGCCTCGGCGCCCGCGTTCCCCTTTTCTTCTCGCTCTGCCCGCCCAGGGCACGCGCGGGGGGCACGGCCCCATCCAGGGCCCCCCGCAATCCGAGCCACTGCGGATCCCGCCTCCGAGTGGGCTTGCGCGCGCCGCGGCTCCGCGCTGCAGAACGGCCACGAGCAGGAGCGACCTCTGGTGCGCGGCTTTCGGAAGCCGCCGAAGAGGCCGACAACGCGCAGGCCAGTCCGTGGGCGTGAGACACATCCGTGTCCACGGCCTCGCGGGCCGGGCCCCTGGGCCGCGGATGCCACGCGCAGAGCGTAATCGTGCGACCGCGTATCCGCGGGATCGCGCCCCAGAATCCAGACCGCGAGGGCGGGGACACAGATGCGTTCGCCACTCGTGACCAGCGCGGGGAGGACGCCCGAGGGGGGCCCGCGCGGAAGGTCCGTCCGGCGAAGGTCCCCTCCGCGTAGCCGTTGCAGAGCGGGGGCTGGCCGATGGTCTGGGGCGCTTGCCCCAGGGGCTCCTCGGCCAGCTCACGGCGGTCGTCCGTGCTACTTGGCTTCCATCCACGTCGCCACCACCTTCGCGTCCACGGGCAACGGCACCTTCATCTCCCAGCCGTCGAGGAACGGCCGCTCCATGACGTCTTTGACAACCAGGAGCGCGGCGTCGGCATTCTCGGCGGGGCCCTCGAAGATGAGCTCATCGTGGATCTGCAGCACCATCTGGTACCCCAGGCGTCGCAGCTCGCTGCTCCGGTGGGCCTTGATTTCGGGGGGCCCTGGGGGTCTGAGCTGGTAGGCCCCGAGAAAATTGGCCAGGGGGGAATCAAGGCAAATCCGCTCAAAATCCACTCAGACCCCTCCCAAAATACCCTGGATCCGGTTCTGTCGGTCCCGCGGCCCGAAAACGGCCCCTGGAGACCGACGAAGGCAAACAACCTGCCCGAACCCAGAATCTCGAAGCTTGTCCCCATTTCCAGCTGGGCCACCTCAGACCCCCAGCCGACTCCAAGCCTTGATCATCGCCTCGACGACGATGTCCGCCGAGCCGCCCTGGATCGGCGCGTTGGTGGCCTGACGCTTCGCGGAGTTGGCGCGTTTCCACTCCTGCAGGTCCTGTGCTAACCGCCGAAGGGCACAACAAAAAGGCGGCCGCCAGCCGTGCTGCCTGCCTGCCGGGGTTTGCGAAGCCCTTCCCAGACCTGCTCCGACGATACGATGTTTTCAATCCCAACATGTTTCCCCACCTGACAGGTTGGTGTCGCTAGATTTCAAGAACTGACTTCTCGGCCCGACCACCATGCATATTGCGGCCACCAGATCCTCAGGTTCACCGAGAATCCCTCGAGACGCCTGCCTCGCGCCGACTCGGCCATTCTGTACACCGCGGCCGCCAGATCCCCAGGTCCACCGAGAATCTCCCGAGACGCCCGCTTTGCGCCGACCCGGCTAATCTTCAGCATACCACGGCCGCCAAATCCCCAGGTCCACCGAGTATCCCCCGAGCCGCCCGCCTCGCGCCGACGACGAACACGACCGAGCCTGACAGAACTGAACAGAACATAACATGATAGAGCATAACATAACATACGGAAACATGACATAACAGAAAACAACATAACACAGCATCACACAACATAGCTTCAAATGACAATACTATTGCATACCAGGGCATGCTACTACAGAGCGGATCATACAGAACACCGCATAAGATCACACAAACTAGCATATCATATCACGCCACGCACGCAATGACAGAGCGGATCATACACACCACATCATAACGCAACACATCACAGTCTAGCACCACATAGCATAACATAGCATAACATACCATATCGTAACGCAGCATGCCACGCAGTAACATACCATGACAACGAATGCAATGTCAGAACGCAACGTAACATGTGATTACACAACATAGCATAACATTACAGCGCAGCGCGGCAGGACATATCGCACGGCACAATGTCGGAACAAATCATGGCAACACACAACAGATCTGCGCATGGTATGGCATAGCAGATCATCAGCATCATAGTCTAACACGACCCAACAAAACAGAGCGTAGTTGACCACTACATACCATAGCTTGACATCGCATAACATGACTTTATCGTACATGCCATAACTGATCACAACAATAACTACGATGGCATACTATAACGAAACACAACAGCATCACAGGACATACCATTCCGTAGCATGACAAAACACATCATGACAGCGCGCGGAAGCACATGGTATGGAGTATCAGAGCATACCATTTCATAGCAGAGCATACTAGAGCATGCCATGGCGAAACGTATCATGAATCGACCAGCATTTAACATAACAACGCAACGACAGCAACCCATCTGCAACAATGTTAAATAATTCATTGCATTGCAGAGGTATACCTTGACATCGCAATGTATAGCATAACATACGGGGCATAGCATGACGTAACGTGAATAGCATCACACTCATCACACTTGAACATAACCTGACAGAACAGTTCCTGTCATAGCACGGTGCCACAGGGCGGAGCATACCATCACATATCAAAGCATACCATCACAGAAGTGAGCATACCAGAGCATACTTTAAGGAAGGGGAACATATATGAATAGGGACATCTCAACCTAACATAGTGTACATAATCAAATGCGACGTGCGCGCCGAGGTCAGACTGGTCAGAGGTACAATCATGCGCAACAGCGAGCGATGAGGCGATGCATCTATCGTGACTAGCGTCATGACGTCACGCCAGCCCATCGAAAACAGTACTGTACAGACATAATAGAGCACAACCAACTGTAACATGACCAAATCACCATACTATAACGAATAGGGCCTACCGTAGCCAGCAACACCTATCATAAGTGTTGTACTACTGCGACCCCTACGTCGACGATTCGGATCTCACACTGTTGGCTATAACGTCATGGGAGAGGCATGCCATAGCAGAGCATATTAAAACACACAGTAGCGAACTGCGAATAACATGAACATCATCACACATACTAGCATAACCTGACATAGGCTAACCTGGCAGCAGATACGTATCATGCATAACGTGGTGCCACAGAGCAGAGCATATCATAGCATGGCCAATCATACAATGACAGAGGTAAGCATAACAGAGCATGCTGCAACAGAAGAGAAACACAAGCTTGAAGAGGAACGTCATAAAATAATAGGCCGTACCATTACACAATCAAACGCGACGTGCGCGGCGAGGTCAGCCTGGCCACAGGTACAAACAGGCGCAACAACGACTGATCTGGCGACGTATCATGACAGGCGGCACGACGTCAAGCCGTTCCGTCGACAGCAAAACATCTCGAGCATTCCATACGAGGAGGGGGAGGTAAGCAGCTAGTTCGGGCAACTCGCAACACGTGTTTTGGGGGCGGGTTTGCTGCTCCAGGGGCCTGTTCGGATTCGTTCGTCGGACGCCCTGGGGTTGTCAGACGTTCGGACAACGTCAGCTTGCGACCTGGCCTGGCCGCCGCGCTGGCCGAGACTGCGGGGCCCCGCGCACATCGTTCCAATAAGCGCACGTACTGGTGGGAACAAATGCCGAAAGTCTCGGTGGGAATCGCTCGAAGCAAAATATGTGTAGATATCGGACTTTAGTCGAGGCACTGGGGGCAGAGTTACACGTAAATTATTCCCCTTGGTCCAGTGCCTGGGAAATGATACCCTCCTCTGTCCCCTCCTCTTCCCCAGACCTCCAACGTCACTGCTTCTGCCCGCGACGCAAGCTCATGGAGCTCTCGAGGCCTCATCCCCACGGGACCTGGCTTCCGCCTCAGGTCGATGGCACCAGCAGGGCCCGAAGACGGCCCCCAGAGGAGCCCCAGACTGCAAGGAGGGACGCCCGTTGTCGCTTCTGCTCGACGCCCAGAGGCCTACGGTCAGTCCTTGCGTAGCGTGTCGTGGCGGCGGTCCCGACGACAGATTATACCCTGCAAGCGGGTAGCGTGTCGATCCGCTCCGCGGGGCGGGATGCTCGGAAAAGAACAGGAAGGTGACGTCTGGGGACTGGGACGTGGATAGCGTGTCTCGCCGAAGCGTGGTGGGCCAGATAGAACCGACGGCACGACACGCTAAGCCAAGTTCCTGACCGTATCGGGCTCCGGGTTCATCAAACATGGATCCAGGACGGAAAAGGGTCCCTGAGGAAGGGGTCGGGAGGTCTGGGGGGCTCGGAATGTTAGCAAATGGTTTCGGGAGATGTCGGGGTGGCAATCGCGAGCCTGAACAATGCGCCATTCCGTTGAGGTGCAGTGATCCCCCTGTTTCTGGAGTTGCGATCGAAGAACGAAGGGGCTTTGCTGGCCACGGCGAGCCTCAGCCACGAAAAAGTTCCCTGGCCTGGATCTCCAAGGAACGGACCAGAAGCCAAGACCCTTCATCTGAGCCCCAAATTGTACTTTTTGAGCGTCTTGGCTGTATCCGCTGCAATTGGATGCTCGAGCGTGCTCGTTTCCCTAGCAATTAGAATACCTGCGCGAGGCATGCCACCAACCAAATGCACAACGTTTGTCTAGGGTGCATGCATCTGTCACCCGTCTTGGATGGGACGCATATCGACGTATACAACCCAAAATGGGGCAAGATACCGTTTTGGAAGCGAGACCCTGGACGGTCTAATTATGCAAGCTCTTCTCTCTCTTCTCGCACAGGGTCTCCACCCTGCCGGGGGGTCTCAAGAAGTCCAGGACTTCACTCAAATTCGCGCAGCTGGCCTCACACGCATGCTACCAAGCAACGAATTGAATACAACTTCTAGTTGAGCCGAGCCCGACAATATCGGACCCCCCACCGACCCACACAGACAAACACGTGTACATCGTGCGATGGCACCAGTAATCTAAGCACACCGGGCAAATTCCAACCACTTGTATTAGCTGGGCATGGATAGACAGCGTGATGTCGGTGGGCATGGTCAAACGGTGGCGAGTGCGGTGACCCCCAGGGAAGATTCAGGATAGCTCAGACATGGCCGCGATGGTGTCCCCTCAAACAAATATCTTGGCGAAAGACCCAACCATATGCAATTGCAACTACCGCGTTGTGGGCACCGCTTTCGGTGGAACTCCCAATGGAGCCACGAAACGCGTGAGGGGTATGTCCAAATAGGCGGGCAATCGAATGTGGACCATGCCACTGGGGCCTTCGGTGGAGCTCCCTATGGGGCCACGGAGCGTCTGAGGGTGTGTCCACATGTGCAGGGAACGGAATGTGGATCCTGCCCCTGGGGCCTTCGGTGGAGCCCCCTTATGGGGACACAAAACGTGTGAGGGGGCGTGCTGAGATGGTGTGGGAAACCGCATGTGGACCCTGCCGCTGGGGCCTTCGGTGAAACTCTTATGGGGCCACGAGGCGTGTGAGGGGCGTGCCGAAATGAGACTGGTGCGGAGGGCATAGGCGAAGATGCAAGGAGGGAGGAGGGAGAGGAGGGAGGAGGTGAGACGCGGGGCGCTGTCTCTTCAGAAAGAGGACCCAGCACCACAGGATGGCTGGGACAACCAGGGCTCCAAGGGGGGCTCGAAGACGGCCCGACGACGAGCACACACAAGGGCCTCGTGCGCGATTCGCCCCCAAAAGGTCTCAGGAAGGCCCACAGACGGGCCCCAGGAGGACCCCGAGAGCCCACCCAAAAGAACCTGCCACGCGGGGGTCACTTGGTAAGTTCCGATGGTGGGCCCATGGGGGGCGCTGGTGAGGCCCTTTTCCCATGCACCGAGGGTGTATGACCCGATGATGCCCCAGGAGAATACCAAAAGGGCGCAAAAATGGGACCCAAGAAAGACCGTACGGGAACCTACCGCAAAATTGTCCCTCAGCTGGTTCCAATGGGTGCCGACTTGGAGAACTCTTGAGGCCTTCTCCAAGCAACAGGGGTGCCAGAATGAGGCCCCAAGATGGCTCCGAGAAAGGCGCAAACTGACCCTGAGATGCCCCCCCAACGGAACCTACCACAAATGAGTCCCGTGGTAGGTTCATTGGGGGAAGGCTTGTGAGGTCACGCTTGAGGCCCTGAGGGAGCCTCAAGACTGCCTCAATGAGCCCCCAAGAGAGGCCCAAAGGAGTCCCAACGGAACCTACCACAAATGGCGTCCCTTGAAGTTCCGCTGGGGGCCCATGGGGGGCGCTCTTGAGACCCCCCCCCCCCGAAACCCCGAGGCTACCAAGGGACGCCGAGAGAAGTCTAAGAATCCCTCCCGCGTAACCTATAACAAGTGGGCCTTGGGTAGGTTCTACTGAGGGCCGGCTTGGAGAACTCGTGAGGCCTTCTCCGAGCACCAGGGGTGGCACAATGAGGCCACAATCGGGCCCCAAGATGGGCCCAAGGTGATCCTGAGACGGCCTCCAACAGAACCTGCCACAAAGGGGTCCCCTGGTAAGTTCTGTTGGGCACCTTCTTAGGACACGCTGATACTGTCCTGAAGCCCCTAGGATGCCCCAACGAGGCCTCAACACGGCATCGAAAGAGGTCCAAATGAGGACTCGACGGAGCCTGCGACAAAAGTGTCCCGTAGCAGGCTCCGTTGGGGGTTCTCTTGGGGCACTCGTGACGCCATCCCCCGAGAGCCCCAGGGTGCCCAAATTAGACCCCAGGAGGGCCACAGCAAGGGCCCAAACGTAACCTATATTTCATTTTCTCGCGTCGATACTTAAATGCTTTCTGCAATGCTCACTCTGCGCCCTGCTACGCCCTACACCCCCTGTGCCCTCTATATTATCCACCGTCTACCGTCAACTGTCTGCTGTGCCTGCACTCTCGTGGATCTTGGAGCCTGGCCGCCTCTGGGAACCCAAGAACCCAACCGCCCGCCGAAGTCTGCCCGCAACTTTCCCGCGACCAGCCTGAGCGTCCTCAATATGGATCAACCGAGCCTGCCACAAACGGCTTTGAGACGCCGACGGGCCCCTTGCGGGCTCCCTAGACGCCCACAAGAAGGCACGAAGAGGCTCCCAAGAGGCCCGGAGTCCCCAGAAAGCCTCCAGGATGAGGAAGATGGGGAAATAGGGCTGCGGACAAGAGGGATTGTTTCGGACTGCGCGAATCCACAGGGGACTGAAGTGGTACGAGTTCGAAACTCAACCTCCTTCCTGCTGCTCGGCTGCGTAAGCGCGCGGGTGGGGAGGGGGTTTCGCAGGCAGCCGAATAAACTAGCGTAGCAAAGCTTGACACAGCGTAGCAGAGCGGACAGCATAGCATGGTACAGTATGCTGACGATCAGCATGGCACGGTGGAACACATCACGATGGGTCACTCTATAGAACACACGCAAGGCCATACCATACCGTTGCACAATGTGGCGAACCGAATCGTGACAGAACGCGGCCCAACAAAACATTGTCGCCGGTATTCGCATTCAACACAAGATGAGCGTTCGCATTACCGTCCGCGTTTTCATGAGCAGTCGTTGGATCATTCACACCAGCACGTGCGTGAACAATAACATGACCATCACCATCAAAACCTGCGTCGAACTTACGACAGGATACCAACGGATAGCATAGCAGAGTGCAGCGCGACCTTCGTTGCCAAGAACCACAAAGCACAAATGTGGTCGCACTTCAGAATATAGCATGGCCATTTAAAAAACACAGCGTAGCCCTGTATTCTACAAACGGCACACCAGCCTCCAAGCTGTGAGCGCGAGGAGCGCGACTCTGGCAGGGCCGCGTACAGTTCGGGACGTCCCAGAGTCCTGGTCCCTGGACTCTGCGCTCTTTGACCACGCCCGCTTTCCCCGCGGCCTGAGGTGGGCCACGGGCAGCGGCCGCGGGCGACCCCTGAGAGTCCTGACGTACGCCAAGTCGCTTCCACTCTGCTCTGCCTGTCCGATGGCCTCCAACTTCACATTCTCCTGCCAAGTCCTGACCTCTGGGTAAGCCTCGTACCACTTGGCGATCATCTGCTTGGCTTCCTCCAAGTCGCAATTCAGATTTAGAGACAAGCCGTGTTCCGTCATACCGTACGCGATCCCGAAATTGACAGCCTTCGCACAGCGCCGCTCAGATCCGAAAACGTCCTTCAGCAACGGGACTCCCCCGCCACCATTGAGGCACACCTCTTTTCTGTCGACCGCTGCCTTCACGTGCGAGTACATGTTTAGAGCTGTCGCCGAGTGTATGTCAATGCCAGAGCACAAAGCATGGATCATCTGCTTGCTCCCTGACATGTGTGCCAATACCCTCAGCTCCAGCTGACCGTAGTCGGCAACTATGAAGAGGCGGTCGTCTGCGCACTTCACTGCCTGGCGGATCTTGTATACGTCCTTGTCCAGCGCCGGAAGCTGCTGAAGATTCGGCTCGGAAGAAGCCAAGCGCCCTGTATTAGTATTAAGTTTCAGCGAGGTGTGCACGCGTCCTTGCCTGTCCACGTGCTTCTGCAGAGGCAAGAGGAACGTGTTAATGTTCTTTTCGATATCTTTTGCCTTGTTGATCATAGAGAGACCAGTGCAACCGCGCACACCGAGGAACGGCAAGGCTGTGCCACAGCCCTGCTCCCCGCTCTCTGGATTGCTACCCGACAGCTTCAATATGGTTTCGCCTGAGAGAGACAAGCCCCCCGTAGCAGTCCGAGTGCGGCACAATGTTTCTGGAAGCCTGTGGAGCAATCAAAATGGACACCAACACTGCCTCCCTCTCCCCTTCCTCCCTCCACCCTTCTCTTTCCGCCTCTCCTCCTGCTTCCTGGGGAGGAGAGGCGGGAGGGGAGGTAAGACTGGTGGTTTATACATTTCGGTACTCCAGAAAGCCCGAGCCCGCCGATAGCCGTCGATCCAAATGTCTCCACGCCCTTTCCAAACAGCAGATGCTGCATCTGTCGGGAGCTTTGTAGATTAATTTGTTCGGGGGCGTTCTGCAACTCCTGCTTGCTTGGGTACTTTTCCAGGTACTCCGCCCGAATCCATTCCTGGAAACGTTTGTGGCACAGGTCGACATCTTGCCGGGCACGCCGCTCCTGCTCTTGAAGCTGCGCGGTGTCGATGGGGATGCCGCAAGCCTCGATGTCCACGAGCACCTTCTCGAGCAGTGTCAAAACACCGCGACCGCATGCTCTTCTCCCTCGCATGTGTGTGTGTGTGTGTGAGTCTGTGCATGCGCGTGTGGAGGTGATTGTGTGCGCCTGTGTGAGAGTGTTGACGCCAGTTTGTTCTGCCCTAGGCTCGCCAGTTCGCGCTTTCGAGAGTTTGGGTCTTGCCACGCGCTTCACAAGGACGTGGACTCGAGTTGTTAATACCCCGACAATTGTCAGCGCTGGCTGGACCTCACTGGCGCGTCGGAGGGAACAACTGTGCGTACGCAGGCATACTGAAGGATTCGTGAGGGAGCAACGTCAAGGACGACTGCGTGCTGCTTGGAGATTAGGGAAACCCACGATGGTGCCGTCGGGATCTCCCCAGAGGCCCTGCCAGAGCACACGCAATGGAAAGGTCGAGTGCCCACCCGCATTTTTCAGAGCGAGGGGGCGCCCGAATGGTCTCAAAGTATCCCTGCGCGCTGGTGCTTGGAGTGGGCAGCGACCACGCCAGGGGGTAAGCTGACAAGGCACGCAAAAAACGGGACGCTGAGAGACTGCCCATGCCCACTTCGCCTCCTTCAGAAGAGCCATAATCGCAAGCCCCCATTCCTCTCCGAGGTGGGCCGACAGGAGGGCGACAATGACCTGGAGCGGCGACACGTCGCCGATAGATCACCGGTAAACACCCGATAGCGAAACAGCATGTTCACAGGCGGGGAGGAGGGGGGGCCCAGGCCATGATCGGCGCTGCATGGGCGATTGGGGGTCGATGCTCCCCCCCCCCGGGCCAGTCCCCTGCTGTCGTTGCCCCTGACTCCCCCTCGCCTGACAGGCCCCCCTTGCTCTCACCGCAACTGCAAGGCTCCACGCGCAGTCAAAACTTATCTGAAGGACGCGCGGTAAGGACGCAAGACCCTTGGACGCCCAGGGCAACCATCCTGTGGTGTTGGGTCCTCGTTTCGAAGAGACAACGCCCCACGTTTCCCCCCTCCGTCCTCCTCCTCCTCCTCCTCCTCCTTCTCTTCCTCCTCCTCCTGCTCCTCCTCCTCCTCCTCCTCCTGCTCCTCCTCCTCCACCCTCATCCCATCCCTGCCTCTGCTCCTCACATCCATCTACAACGTCGGCACACCCGTCACACGTTTCGTGGCCCCGTAAGGAGCTCCACCGAAGGTCCCGCTGCTGCCGCCCGCATGCGTCCGCATCCCCATCACCCAGCACAACGTTTGTGGCCCCACAGGGAGATCCACCAAGGTACCAGGGCTACCGCCCGCATGCGCCCCCACCACCCACCACACCAGGCCCCATGGGGAGCTCCACCGACGGCCGCAGTGCCACCGCCCGCATGCGCCCCGCCCACCCAGCGCAGCGCTTCGTGGCCTCATAAGGAACTCCGCCGACGGCCCCACCGCTACCGCCCGCGCGCGCCCACCCTCACCCAGTACAGCGCGTCGTGGCCTCATAGGTAGCTCCACCGAAGGTTCCAGTGGCGCCGTCCGCATGCGTCTCCCCTACCCAATACAACGTTTCGTGGTGCCATAAGGAGCTTCACCGAACGCCCCCGTGGCACCGTCCGCATGCTTTCCCCTTGCCCCGCGCAGTGCTTCGAGGCCCCATACCGGCGCGCGCGCGAAAAAAACTACCATCCGCGCGCGATGATATGTTGAGACCACACGCAAGAGAGCGACGCCCGAATGCTTCTCCGAGAAGTCCGCACGGACGGCACTATAGTTTTGACCGGATCTTTGAAGTCGCCAGAACAAACGCCGCGCCGGCCCCCCACCCCCTACCACTCTGATGCAAATCTGAAGAGACCGACGAGAGACGACAACAATGGACCCCATCGGTGACGTCGTCGCGTCGCTTAGTTACTCAGCTTTGCATCGCTGGGGGGGGCGGGGGCGCGCGGGCTGCGCGTTCGCTCTGGCGCGGCGACAGATTCGGCGACCACCGCATGGGCGCGCCGTGGCACTTCCGCCTCGATCGCTTCCCGAACGGCGCAATCTGGGGCAGCGCGGTCAGAAATTGTCGTACCCGGCAAGGGCCAAGACTGTCCGCGGTGCCACGAAAGCCTCGCGGGTGGGAAAAGTGCAAGGGGCGGAGATCTGGCTCGGCGGCTCAATTCTGCGCGGTCGTTTTTAACTCACGCCCCGGTAGGGAGCTCCACCGACGACCCCCGTGGCACCGTCCGCATGCGTTTCCCCCACCCAGTACAGCACTACTTGGCCCCATACATCGGCGCCCCGAAAGTTTATTCCGATTTGAGAGGCGCGGCGCCGCGCGAATGCAGCGCAAACGCTATGCGGGGAGGGCGCGGGATTGCATGCCCCCTGGACAGGCGAGAGCAGCCGCGCCCCCGGGCGAACCCCGATGCCGCACGGGGCGCGCTCCCGTTGACAATGGCTCACCTGGAAAACCGTTTCTTGCGCGGCAAGTCCTGGGCAGTCTGCCCATCGGCGGTTCCTTCGGACGAGGCCCGGAACAACCAAGAAACCGTTTTTGATCGGAAGTTCTAGGCGGTTTGCCCATGTTCGGTTTCTTCGGGGTGGGTCCAAGGACCTCGAGAACGACGCTTTTGCGAAGAATCCTAAAGGGTTTGCACACTTTCGGGTCGTTCGAACCGGACCCGGATTTTTGGTTGGGCGCAAGTCCCATGGGATCTGGCCACATTCAGGTCGGCCGGTAAACTTTTTTCGGGTCGTCGCATGACCGAACCCGGAAGCTTTTTCGCGGAGGTCCTATGCCGTTTGCTCATTTTCGGGTCAGTACACCGTTTGGGATTTAAAATCTGAAACTGGGGAAAGGGAGCCCGATCCCACGACCCCGGGCGGGGGGTAGGCTCTGCCCTTGCATTGTACTGGGTCCCTCCGGCCAAACGGGGTGCTGGGCTGCCCATCGGCGCGCCGACTCTGCCCTCGCGACATCGCCCCCGTCCGCCCTCGGGCCCCGCGAGTCTTATCCTGCGCGCGCCACCCCAGATGGCCGCGGCGAGCACGGTGGCGAAATTGGGGAAACTTTCGGATCGGCGCAGTAGGGGGCCCCACCGAAGGCTCTAGTGGCACCGTCCGCAGGCGTCTCCCCCACCCAGGACAGCGTTTCTTGGCACCATAGGGGGCTCCACCGACGGCCCCCCCTGTTCCGTCCGCGTGCGTCTCCCCCACGCAGTACAACGCTTCATGGCCCCAAAGGGAGCTCCACCGAAGGTACCAGTGCTACCGCCCGCATGCGCTTCCCATACCCAATAGAAGTCTTCGTGGCCCCAAAGGGAGCTCCACCGAAGGCCCCACTAGCACTGTCCGCATGCTGCCCCCCCACCCAGTACAACGTTTCGTGGCCACATAGAGAGTTCCACAGAATACCCCAGTGGCAAAGTCCACATGCATTCCCCCAACCAGTACAGCGTTTCGTGGCCCCATAGGGAGCTCCACCGAAGGCCCAGTGGCAAAGTCCTCATGCATTTTCCCCCCCATTACAGCGTTTTGTGGCCCATAGGGAGCTCCACCGAAGACGATACACACAACTGCGGTACGCACAACTGCATATGGTTGGGTCCTTCGCCAGGCTCATTTTGAGCGGCGGCCGGCAACAATCCAAAAGACGCACGGGTGCCCGAACTGACCTCCGTCCTTGCCGAGTGGGCGTCAGGACCTAAAGTAAGAACATTGCGAAGACGCGGGTGCTACCCTCAAATTCGGCTGGTTCCTCTGGTCACTCACTCGGCCTCCGACCTCTGCAAAAGGTCTCCAGTATGTCTCGTAGAAATCGAGCATGCAGCCGCCGTGCCAGGGCATGCGCCTCAGCCTGCGCTCCAAGCACTCGTGGAGCTTCCACGTCGCAACCGTGTCGAATGTAGAATAGTCGATCCACTCCTGGGCAACACCCACTACTTGGCTATGCTGGCAAGTGTGTCGGAGCAGGGGCCCAAACCTCCATCGCATCGAAGCAAAACAATCCGATGTGTTTCGTCGTGCTCGTCCTCCAGGGGCCCTCGACGGTCCCTCGACGGGCCCCAGAAATCGGCACCTAGCGACTCAAGATGAAAAACCGACCCTCGGGAAAGAGTCGGGACTTCCCGGGACCCCGTACTGGAAACATCTACCTATCGGATCTCTGGGGTTGCTTCCTCCAACGCCACTCCGATCCTGCTGAACACAGGGCGGTACACTCCCCAAGAGCGACAAGAGGAGAGGGCATTAGGCATGGTGAATGCATTACAGAGCCAGGCGGCCAGACTCCTCCCTCACTTCGTCTTTGGGGCTCAAGTGCAGGTCGTCTACGGACCTCAACTTCTCCTCTGCCATGAACTCCCTGAGAGCTCGCTTGCGCCACGCCTCTCCCAGCAGCTCCTCGCCCAGACCCTCCAGCGAGTAGACCTGCCTGTCCGAGTGCTCCAAGCGGGCCATGTGCATAGTGTCCCCTGCGAAGCCAGCTACCGATAGACCCTCGTTCACGAACATTGCCCGGTCGAAGGCGTAGTTGTGAAACACCTTTCGGATCTTGGGATTTTCAAAGTAATCGCGGAAGCGCCACAACAAGTCTCGACTGTGGCCGTTCTCGCAAAGGTTGTCGACCCACAAGCGAGGTCCATCTCCGAAGTCCACGTCGTCACCGCAATACACAGAGAAACAGATCACCTTCGGTGGCAACTCATGTGAGCCTCACGTACCATCTTGTCTGCTCTTGCAAATCGACGCTATTCGACGCTAGTCGATACTAAATCGACGCTAGCCGACATTAAATCGGCGCTATCTCGTCGACTTCCAGACGCTAATTTACGCTAACCGACGCTGACGACGGAATTAAAAGGGTGTACCAGACTCCAATGATTAGCTACCGAATATCACCTCGCCGTTCCCGTAGGGCGTCTGCCCAGGCGACCAGCCCCTCACCTCGGTGTCCACGGCGTGGATGCGATCTGTCAGCGAACACAGCTTCTCCACGGCGGCCGCCGCCTGGTCCACCGTGCGTACGACGGTCGTGCCCCTGGTGGCCGCCACGGGGTCCGCCTTCTGCCAGGGATCGACCTAAACAATGTGTTTCGGGTTCGTTGTGTTTCCGTTTTCCCTCGTTTCATCTCCAAGTCGCCGTTGCTGCAAAACGAATCGACACGACAACGGCCCACGAAATCGCCAAAACACCGTTTAGGTCGACCCCTGCCCCAGGCCCCGCCCCCCCGCTGCCGCGGCAGCTCCTTTGGGGGCGCCGAGGCGGTACGGTCACAGACCCGCGTGGTGACCTCGAAATCCCGAAAGAGCGGTCTCCTGAATTCAAAATTTCGACAGGGCTCTAGCGAGCAACGCAACCAGATGCAGGCGTTGGTACAGCAATGCAGGCGAAACGAAGGAAGGGGAACCCATGATGCCAAAAGCGTGTGATGGGTGTGCCAAAATTGGGCAGTGCTGCCATGCGGGCGCTTGGCGCTGGCCCCGTTCGTGGAGCTGCCCATGGGGCCACTGAACGCGCGAAGGGTGCGCCAGAATCAGACGGTGTTGCCATGCGTGCGCTGCCACTGGGGCGTGGAGCTCCCCATGGAGCCACGAAGCGTGCGAGAGGTGTCCCAAAATCGGCGCGGTGCCGCCATGCGGGCCTTGCCGATGCGGCGTTCGGTGGAGCCCCCCTATGCGGCCGCGAAACGTGTGAGGGGTGTGCCAACCTGGGTGTGGCGACGTCATGCGAACGCAGCTAGTGGAGACTTCGGCGGAGCATCCGACGGGGCCAATGTGTGAGTGCGTGTGAACGGACATGGGTGCGGCGACGCCATGCGAACGCAGCCACTGGGGCCGTCGGGGGGGCCTCCATATGGGGCCACAATGCCAATATGGCCTTCGGCGGAACTGTATGTGAGGCCACGAAACGTGCAAACCGTGTGTGCCGAAATGGGCGCGGCGACGCCATGCGAACACAACCAGTGGGGCCTTCGGCGGAACTCTGCATCGGGCAACGGATCCAATCTTTTAGAGAAGAAGCATTGAGTGGCAAAAACCGTTTTGAAAAAAGGACGACGTGCACACATGCCGAAATCATTCAAACACCACAAATTGCGTAAGGACTTCAAAGTGGAGGTTCCCGGCCACAGATCAAAACCATTGGTGTTGCATCATGATGTTTCCAAGAAGCCTGCGCGCTTGCTCGTGCGACTTATCGAAAGAAACATGCGTGTCCAAGCTTTTTGTCACATGCAACCAAGCGGGCCTCCCGCGCGCGCATGTCGAACACATTCGAGAGCCCTTTCGCGCGTGCGGGGTGGGGGGGCGGGCGATCCAGTCAAATAGTACTATACGGGTCACTAGCGCCCGTCGACCGCGAGCGCGCGCATGTCGAAATCCTTCCACAACCGTCGTTACCGACAAGTGGCCACCATCGTCATCGGCATGATCAGCATCGGCGCCGTGCGTGGCCTTGCCGTATTGATCGACATCGCCGTCACCAGCATCGCTACTACCACCAACGTGCCTACCGTTGCTGATGTCGCCATGGTGCCGCGCCCGGCCGAATCCCCGAGTCGCACTGAAGTGCCCGCGCGTCAGTGCGGCCTACGAGACGAGCTGGGGAATCCCCAACGGTCAACGCCACCGCGGCCGCGTTGGTCGCGCCGTTCTGGCAGGCCGTTCTGCGCGCGAGCCTGCGCACGCAAGCGCGGCCGCACCGATGCGCCAACCAGCGCCAAGCAATCATCGCAATCGCCGCCGCGTGGGTTTTGAAAACCAAGTTTCGGGTGAATGTGTGAGGTGGATGCGCAAACAATGGAGTTGACAATCTCAAGTTTGGCAGGCTGAATTGCACCACGTAGGCTGCACAACATTGATTGCACAACCCAGGTTGCGCAACATAAGTGGCACAACCTAAACAGCACTCCTTGAAGTTTGGTGTGCAGGCGGAATAGCAGGAAGGTCAAGCCGACAATTTAGCGATAACTCCTTGTTGCCTTTTCTGACATCACCGCTATGATAATGTTATTCGTTATCCTTCCTCCATGCTTATGTTTTTTTCATTGTCGCCATACCCTGCGCATTCTCCCCATCCTCCGCAGCTCTTTTTTGCGGAGGCTCCTCCTTGGAGAGCCTCTGGGGCCTCACAAAAGTTGTTTCAGGCTTTCTTAAGACCTTCTGGAGGCCTCCTGGGCGTATTCTGGGGGCTTCCTCGGGCCACCCTGCCTCCAACCGCGGTCTCCCTGAACGACCGGGTCACGATTTGGAATGCTTCGGAGGGTGTCTTGGGGCCATATTGGGCCGCCATGGGGCTCTCTGAGGGCCATCGTGGACCCGTGTTGTGCCGTTTTGGGGCTCTCTTGGACTGCCCGGAAGCCCTTTCGGATGGTTGTGGGGCGATTTGGGAGCCTCCCAAGCGGCTTCGGACGCCCAGAAGACCGCCGTCCTGGAGCGTCGGGAAGCCGAAAAGAGGAGAACCCGCTAAATTCACCAAAAACCAACAGAAAATCAATGAATTGTTGCCTCTTGGGGCCTTCTTGGGAGTGCTCTTGAAGGCCTCTTTGGGACCGTCCTGGAGGCCTCTTGGGCCATCTGGAGGTCACGTCGGTCACTCTTGGAGCGTTCTTGTGCTGTCTTGGGCGTCTCTGGGACGTCTCCGATGACCCCCCTGACCGCCTTAGGTGTGCTGGGAAGGCTTGGCAAAACGCCCTGCGAGGCCCGGGGGGCCGCTTCCAGGCCCGTCCAAAGGGTCCCAAAGCCCCAGATCCCGGGAGTCCGGTTGTGTGTGTGTGTGTGGGACCCCTTTTTCGCGTTCCGCCCGGATTGTAAAAATAAGTAAGAGGGAATATCTTTCTTTCTCTCTCTCTCTCTCTCTCTCTCTCTCTCTCTATATATATACATATATATACACATGTATATATATGTGCATATCTACATACACATATTTATATATGTATATGTATATATATATATATACATATATACATATATATAGATGTGCACATACATATGCATATACGTATACATATACATTTACATATACACACATGTAAATGTAATGATCGCCATAATCCGGCAACATAACACATGTGTTGTATGGGATTTCAAAATCGAATTTTCCGAAAACATATAAAGACACATGGTTCCCCAAGCAAGGTTTTCAGACAAGCATGCGCCCGCGCTCTTGTGAATACTTAAGAAAACCAGAAACTGTTTTTAGCATGTTCGTAAACTATCGTAAACTGCAGCCGAACGGTTCTTCGCGCGCGCATGTCGAAATCGCTCGAACACCCTAGAGCGCGTGCTGTCGCAAGAGCCCCTTGCAACGAACGGGGGGACGAGGTGCACACGCGCGCGTCGTCGCGCGCGCATGCCGAAATCCTTCAGCAACCCAGGATGTCTCAAGGATTTCAAGAACGAGTGCCCCAGAAACGTTGAAAAACTGAAGCTTCGCAACAAAATTGTTCAACAAAAAGCCTGCGCTCGCGGTATTGCGGATCTATTTCAACAGAAAAATCTACATCTTTTCAGCACTTTCATCACATTCTGCCAAACGGGCCTCTCACGCCGCATGTCGAACTCATACGAACGCCCTTGCGGGCGTGTTGGGGGGGCACGATCCGTGTCGAATAAGACAACGCCGGCCACTCGCGCGCGTCGGCCGCGCGCGTATCGAATTCTTTCAAAAACATTCATCATGGCCGACGCGAAGACATCGTCATCGTCATCGGCGGGCGTGATCAACATCGGCGCCGTCATTGGCCTTGCCGTCGTCATCGCCACCATCGTCACTATCATCGCTACTCTCATAATCGTGTCGACCGTTGTCGGCGTCGCCATGATACGCGCCCGCCCAAATCATCGAATCGCACTGAAGTGCCCGCTGGGAGATGCTCAGCGGTCAGTGCCACCGCGACCGCGTCGGTCGCGCCAAACTAGCTGGCCGCTGCGTGCGCGAGCATGCGCGGGCTAGCGCGGCTGGAGAGATGCACAAGTCAACGCCAAGCACTCATCGCAGCCGCGGCCGAATGGGTTTTGCAAACCAAATTGCGGGTGGGCGGGTGGGATGTTTGCGCGAGCGATGGAGCTATCAACTTCAAGTTCGGCAGGGTGAATTACACCACGTAGATTGTTCCACATCTATTACAAAACATAGGTTGCGCAACCTAGATTGCACCACATATACTGCACAGCACAGATTGTACAACATAGTTTGCTAAGTCACAATGTTTGTGGCACGCGCTGGCTAGTCTTTCCTGTTTATTGAATTCACAACCACCTGGCGAACATAGTTGTGAATATCGTCTTCGGTGGGGGCCCCTATGGGGCCACGAATCGTGTGAGTGGTGTGCCGAAGTGGTGAGGAGAAGCAATGCGGGCACTGGCACTGGGGCCTTAGGTGTAGCTCCCTCTGGGGCCACGAAACGTGCGAGGGATGCCCCGAAACGGTGTGGAGAAGGCATGTTGGCCCTGGAACTGGGGCCTTATGTGGACCCCCTCTGGGGACACGAAACGCGTGAGTGGTGCCCCCGAAACGGCAGGGAGAAGGCATGCAGATCATGGCGCCTGGGCCTTCGGTGGGGTTCTCTCTGGGGGGGCACGAAGCGTGCGAGGGGTGCACCGAAACGGTGGGTGTAGAGAAGGCATGCGGGCACTGGCACTGGTGCCTTAGGTCGTGTGAGGGCTTGCACCAGAGAAAACGTGGAGAAGGCATGAGGGCTCGTGCGCTGAGGCCTTATGTGGAGGTCCCTATGGGCCCACGAAGCGTGCGAAGGGTACAGCGGCGATATGTGAGGAGAAGGTATGCGGGCCCTGGGAGCTCTCTTTCTGGGGCCACGCAAGGTGTGAGGGTGTGCCCCGAAACTGTGTGGAGAAGGCATGCTGGCCCTGGCCCTGGGGCCTTAGGTGGGGCCCCAGTGCGCCGAAACGGTATGGAGAAGGCGTGCGGGCTGTGGCATTGGGGCCTTAGGTGGAGCCTCCCATGCGGCGACGGAACGTGTGAAGGGTGCGCCGCAATGGTGTGGATAAGGCATGCCGGCGCAACCACTGGGGCCAAAGTAGAGCTCCCTGTGGAAACGCGAAACGTATGAGGGGTGTGCCGAAACGGTGATGTTGGTAACGGGGGTGATGATGATGATCATGGTGACGATGGTGATGACGATGGTGGTGGTGGTGGTGGTGGTGGTGGTGGCGATTATGATGATGGTGATGATGAGGACGATGGGTATGAATAGTCATGAGAACAACGTAATGATTATGGCGATGGCGATGACAAAGACGATGATGACGATGGTGATGACGATGCTGCTGGTGATGATGATGACGATGGTGATGATGAGGACGACGACGATGACGATAACGATGACGATGATGATGATGATGAGAACCATGATGAAAAAGGATGATGAGGAGGAGGAGGATGCTGACGCTGATGGTTGTGATAATGATGACGAAGATGAGGGCGCTGACGGTGATGACGATGATGACGCTTATGGTGATGACGAAAGTGATGATGATGATGATGATGATGATGATGACGATGAGCACGCTGATGATGATGACGATGAGGACACTCGGAGGGCAGAAACGAAAGGAGGGATGACGGAGGGGGAGGAGGAGAGGAGAGGAGCAACGAGGGGCGACGCGTATCGAACATGAGGACCCGCCACCACAATATTATAGTGAAGAAAACTGGTTTCTTGATTTTGAATGAAGGGATGAATTATGGAAATCAAGAAACTAGGTTTTGAATTCAAGAAACCGCACGGTCCGTCGCCGCAAGGTTCTGTGACTTTGGAGGCCACAGTCGCCTGAGACATCCTCGGAGCACGACCCGCCTCCCAAGACCGTCCGGCCACCCCGAACCCCCTTTGAAACGCCACCGTATGTTTCGTTTCCAAACCATGACTCGGGTCCCTGGCCGCCGTTCGGGATGATGTGGGCACCCCCGGGACGCCCTCGGCGAGGCGCAGCTGCTGAACCGCATCCCGAGGCCGGAACGCCCCAAAAAACCTGCGATATCGGACGTCGTCGTCGGACATCGGACCTGCAGCTGTCGCCGGCGGGGGCGTCGCAGGTTGGCGCCGTGGCACTGGGCGAGTGTGAGACAGATGAACAAACAACATACACGTGCACATGCTAGGTTGCAATATGAATCATGCTAGAAAGAAGAAGGGTCAGGCGCCGTCCTGCCTACATAAGCTGCCTCAAAAAAGTCCCATTTGTCGGAAAGAGCTTTGGGAATCCAGTCGCGCCCTGCGTAATGTACAATATCATCCGACCACCGTTTCTTCGGATGACGGGATGACCCTGTCGCCGTCGTGCACCCAATAGCAAATCGAATTAAGGGTTCCACCGTAACGCCTGATATGTCCATCTGTAGTCTGCCGCACTGCAAACTGTCTGGGCCCACCTCCATGTTCGTTGGCGTTGGAACGATGTCCAATCAGTGATTTGCAGATGCCCCATCATTATTTCAGCTTTGTGGGTGGACCGTCGAATACAATCTGCCCATGGCTCTACGTCGGAATCGTCCTGTAACAGTACCTCCTGTCCAAATTGTCGTGGGTCTCGACGTCGTGGCGCACGGAACATCATGCGCAGCATCTGGCGCTGTGTTCCGCGGGGCCGGTTTTCCATGTCTACTGTCATGGTCCACGCTTCGCATCCATAATAAGACAGTCGGTGTAATCGCCCCGTGAAAGAGCCGGATTAGTTTGTTCATTGAGTAATGCTTCCCATCAATTCAGTTCGCAGAGCACAAAATTTTCTCCATGCCGCCGAAATGCGGCCCTCCAGCCCGGTGACGTGAAATTCGCTGAATCGTAATTTCCTCCCAAGACATTTCGTCGATTTGTAAGGCGGCAAGATCTCAATTGACATTCCGTTGACAATTTCGTGGCTGGGTGCGTTTTCTTTTCTAGAACCTTTGTTGCCGTTGTGGAGGATATTTATCTTATGCGGACGACCCGAGCAAGGAGGCCGCCAAATTGGCGGCCTCCTTGCTCGGGGTCGTCCAACGTGCTGGTGATGTGGCGCAGCGACCCGGCTAGTAAAATTATGTCATCTGCAAACCTGAGATTGGTAAGTCGTTCATGCCCACCGAGCAACTGTAACCCAATCCGTTTCGTAGACCACTTTTGTTTGATGGTCCGCATAATACTGTCGGACACGCAATTGAACAACGATGAGCTTAACGGCCCCCCCTGCTTCGTGCCTCTTTGTATGTGGAACTTTCTGCTCATCCTGTCCGTTCGGACTGTAGCTGTTTGCCCATCATACGGTTTGGCGAGTAGTTGTACGTACGCTACAGGCGTCCCTCGGTAACTAAGGGCTTGCCAAATGCTTTGGTGGGTGACCGTGTCGCAGGCCTTCTTGACGTCGACCGTGGCTGTCCATAGCGGGATCACCCACTCGTCCGCCGTCTCATGTACGTGCATGATCGTGAACAAATGGTCACACGTGCTGCGGTGGGGTCGGAAGCCGGCTTGGCCGCTGCTTTGTTGGGGGTTTAGGATGAGGCGCAGGCGGTTGTAGAATAATCGTGAGACAAAATTGTAAAACATTGGTATGGTGGCAATAGGTCGGCAATTGCGTGGTAGCTGAGAGTTACCACTCTTGTGGATTAAGTTACCACTCTTGTGGATTACCTCCGAACGTCCGACAACTCATCGAACAACTGACTCACCACACGGCGTGGTCACGAGAGGGGGAGAAGGGGGAGGAGGAAGAGGAGGAGAAGAGGGGGAGGAAGAGGAAGAGAACGAGGAAGAGAAAGAGTAAGAGACAGAGGAGGAGGAAGAGCCCACTCACCCAGAGAACGAGACGAGGGCAGGCGGACACGAAACGAACGAGAAGGGGGCAAGCTAGTCCTGGCGCGGTCCCCAGCGCGAGCAGCTACCCTCCAGCGGCGCAGCTCCTATAAGGTCTCTCACCTTCGGGAACCTCTGAGCTATCTGCTGCACTCTGGCCTGAATCACTTGCGTCGGAAAGACCTGGCGATGCCGACGCTCATGATATGCAATAAGCATAACATCGAACAAGAGGACAATGCTAGTTACACGATCATTGGGCAGCGGCAGATGCTGAGAGAGCATGACACGAGCGGAAGCAGGAGCAAAACAGAAAGAGGAAGACGCGGGAGGAAGATGCACAAATCCTCAATCCTTGGACACTCGAGAAGGTGGACAAGTCGATCACTGCGCGGCGCACGACATGCGACACACGGCCTAGTCTCACCACGGAATCTACCTGTACAGCAC
This sequence comes from Prorocentrum cordatum, assembly GCA_963575745.1. NCBI lineage: Eukaryota > Dinophyceae > Prorocentrales > Prorocentraceae > Prorocentrum > Prorocentrum cordatum. Next base: position 1,111,346 of record CAUYUJ010021059.1, on the reverse strand, counting down.
CAGGCATCACACAGCGTCTTGAAAAAGGAGCATATCACAAAGGAGGGAACATGAGAGGCAGTTTGCAAGCATGGCCGAATCACTTCATCTGCATTCTCACGAGAGGCCGTCGAATCCCATCGCCGAAGACGTCTCCGTACAGTCTCTTCGCCAGCAGCCGACAACGCACGGAGTGCTTTCATGACCTTGCGTTGCAGGCAGCGCTCGAAACTCGGCGCGCCAGGCACGCACCTGCTCATAATTTGCAGCGATCCCGCCAATCACAGACCCCTTCCACCACCGCTCCTCCCTCCATAGAATCGCACAATCATCATCACCTCCGAACTCCTCCAACTCCCGCCGCAGCTTGTCGAACGTTGGCGATTGCACCGCCACACGGTACATGCTGGCCTTGCTCGTGCGTTCAAGACAAGTGCATTCGACGGGGAGGCCGACGTCTCGGAGCCCCTGCAGCAACTGACTGGACATTGAACTGTTGGGGGCGCATGCCAGCCGTTGGACCCCGCCTCGCTCTAGCCTTAGGACTTCCCTCACAGGCGGCATGAACTGAACAGCATAGGACAGAACAGAAACTGCCAGCATATTGCATCGGGCAGCCGATTTCGGGCGCCCCAGACAGAGGCCCTGCACCAAACCAACGCGCCCTAGATACTTCCGACATGAGGCTTTCCAAGACGCCTCGAGCCCCCCAGGCCCGAGCATCAGGCCGAGATATTTACCGCAGCCCGCAAACACGAGACCTGGGGAATCAATCCCACGTCGCCGCAAGAGGCCCTTGAAGCCCAGAACCGAGGTCGGCCCAAGAAGCACCGCCTGAGTCTTGCTACAATTGACGTAGAGGCCCATTCCAGGCCCAGCGAGCGCCCAGACACCCATACTGCCAACCAGAGCTCCCAAAAGATCCTCAGAAGCAACGCCAACATCGCCAGCGAAGACTCCCATACTGTGCATAGGCATCGGGAGGATGACACAGATACGCCCCAAGATCGGGTCTACCGCCAGTGCCAAGAGCGACCCGCTGAGGGGGCACCCCTGCTTGATACCCCGTCGGATGAAGTACCCCGCGCCCTCGTGCCCCCCACGATGCGAGATCGTAGCCCAAACATTCTGGTAGAGACAGCGGGTGGCCCGAACGACGTGGCTAGGGATGCCCATCTCTTGGAGAACAGCGACCATCGCATCGCGCAGCAAGCTGGGGAAGGCAGCTGCCACGTCGTAAAAGGTGAAGCCACACTGGGCGGCACGCCGCTGCAAGTGCCAATGTAGCGCACGGAACTCAAGCTCAAGCACATTATCGACCAAGTTCCTCCCACGAATGAAACCTCGTTGTTCTCGAATGCAGACCCTCTGACAGAGATACCCAAGGGGTCGATTGAGCGCACGCGCGATTATCTTGTTGTCAGTGTTGGAAATGGTGAGGGGGCGCGCAACACCAGGCGCTCCCGCGACCAATTGCGAGTCGTTCTCCTCCGAGCCCTTCGGCAAAAAGACTTGCACGCCAAAATTAAAGCGATGAGGGCAGTTTCCAGAGTCCAGGATATGACGATCGAGGCGAAACAGCGCGTGCCTGCCCACCACCCCAGAACGTACACAACCACTGTGCGGTATCCCATCTGGCCCTGGGGCGCTGTCATGAGTCTTCTCGAGGATCTTCTCATCGAACTCGCCCTCCCCCACCTCCCACATTACCCGCGCAGGTGCAGACTGAACGTGGCAAAGAAATTCACGGAGAGGTGCATGCCCCGCAGGGACATCAGAATGAATGCGGCCCCAGTGCGAAGCAAGTCGCGGGGCCCCCGCACTCAGGCACAGGACGGGTTGCCCTAGCGGATCAGCGACTGCTTGGAGGGGGATTCTGGCCGCAGTGGCGTTCCACGCGCTGCGGTATACATAACGTTGGTTCGTCTTCGTCGTCTTTTGCACGTTCGTCAGACGGTCGTCATTGTGAAGGTCTTGGATCTGCTCATCTATCATCTGCCGCTGGAGCGAGGCGGGAGGAGTGTGGAAGGCGAGGAAGTTAGTGAACGTCCCGTCGTCAGCGTTTAAGAAGAGGGAGAGCTTGGGGCTGGCGCGGGGAGCACGCCGCAAGATGGACAGGGCCTGGCTCGTCACGGCGCGCATGGCAGCGAGCGACCAGGCATGGAACTCGGGGGGCGTCGACGCCCCGCGCTCCTCAAGCTCGGCCTTGACCCTCCTGGCACTTAAGTTGCATCGCCGCCTTGATTTCCTCTACTCGTGTCATGGGGTCTCGCGAGAACTCCCAAGCCCCATCCAGGGCGGCCTCCAGGGTCACAGGAAAGCTCGGATGACGAACAACCCAACGCTCGAGACGAAAACTCCCCATCGTACTAACTTTCGGAACAAAGGAAACGTAGACCGGGACATGGTCGGAAAAAGGTGCGAAAGTTGGCAGCGCAACCAAGTGCCCCAGAGCTCGGCGCCAGATCAAGAACCACCGAAGGTGGTAGCGTAAGATAAAGCCTGTCAAGTCTCGCCAGGGACACCACTGCGGAAGCTCCGTTGCAATTTCGTTCAACGCGATGAGCGAATGCAGCCTGCTCAATCTCCAGGGCAAACGGAAACACCGAGTGGGAGAACTTGGCAAGACTATGTGAGGCAGTGACCACGCGCCCATCAGCGTGGACGCTGCCGTCTCCGAGAGCATAGAAACTGAAATCACCTCCACTGATAGTGATGCACTGCGCACGCGGGCAGAGGTGCGAACGAATATCCCGAATCTGCTGCTTGCGATCGCAAAGTCGCAGGCCAGGGTCGCTGTGAAGGTTGATAATTTGAAGTGCCGATTTCTCATCATGCAGAAGAACCGATTGAATCCGTCCCTGAACGATCACGCGGTGCGATGGGGTTTCCGAACCTGGCCCGGAGACGAGGATTGACGAGGATGATGCACCCCCCCGCATGAGGATTAGAAAGAAACGTCGTATAACCTTCAAGTCGAAAGACTTCACGTTGTAACACCCGAAAGAACTCAAACGTACCACGCACCTCCTGGAGGCACACCATCATGAGCCCGACAAAGCTGCAACACCTGCTTGATTTTCTGCCGATGAGACCCCTGCGGCGAGTAGATCGCACCGAAGAGCGACCGAACATCCCAGGACACCACCGAGAACTTGTCTGAGGGCACGAACGGCCTGCAAGTCCGCGGTAGCTCTGGGAAAGGATCAACCGAACTGCTAGAACTCGAGGTCACGCTCCAAGACGACGTGGACGACGAAGAGGCAGAGGAGCTCGACGAAGCAGAGGTAGGAGTAGGCGAGGGAAAAGTTGCACAGGAATCTTGCTGCTGCCACTCAGAAAATTGAATTCTCACTGATGCGATCCCGCTGGCCTGGCTCGAATGAGCATCTGGATCGCCAACGCAAGCCGCAGCCGCAGCACCAAAGAAGGCACTGCACCCACACTGCATGCTTCACGTCGCGGCGAAACAGCATTCGCCCAGGTTACATTGTCACCGGCGGGGTCATGCACACGGCCGCCGGGCCAAGACTGGGATGGCTGAGGCGGCCCCTAGCAAAGGAGCACATCGATGACGTCCTTGACCATCTGCCCGGCGAAGCCAAGGCTCATCAACTTGGGTATGTTCGGCTGGATGTCCGTCTGCATCGCTTCAGCACCCTTGACAGTGAACAGCGCATCAACTTTTTCACCCTGCATGAGCCAGACCTTACCACGATATCCCTGTGCACCCGGCTGATACCCAGCCGACCATTTGTTATTCGCAATGGCCGTCTCGTGCACCTTGGACCAGAGGATGCCGAGCAGGCGGTTCACACGGCGAATCTCCAAGGGCACGTCCATCCGCACCTTGAGGTCCACCGCCTGGTTAGCCTTGGGGTCGTGCAACTGTACGCCAAGGGCTTTAACTCGCTGCACAAACTCTTTGGCCTGCTCATTAGTCTCGAGCGCAATGCTGCACGCTGTCGTGAAGTTGTGGATCTTTGGCTTGGCAACTGTCGTACCTTGGGCGCGTCGTGCAAGGAACTCATCTGCATGTTTTTGAAGCACGGTCGCAAGCAACGCACGCGGGAACCCCGCGATCCAGACACGCAGCGGGTTGCTGTCTGAAGAAGGCGGCGAGCGCGAAAGCCCCCTGCTGGTAGAACTGGCCGAAAAAGAACTCGCAGCAACGACGTGGCTAGGGAGGCCCATCTCTTGGAGACCAGCGACCATCGCATCGCGCAGCAAGCTGGGGAAGGCAGCTGCCACGTCGTAAAAGATGAAGCCACACTGGGCGGCACGCCGCTGCAAGTGCCAATGTAGCGCACGAAACTCAAGCTCAAGCACATTCTCGACCAAGTTCCTCCCACGAATGAAACCTCGTTGTTCTCGAATGCAGACCCTCTGACAGAGATGCCCAAGGGGTCGATTGAGCGCACGCGCGATTATCTTGCTGTCAGTGTTGGACATGGCGAAGGGGCGCGCAACACCAGGCGCTCCCGCGACCAATTGCGAGTCGTTCTCCTCCGAGCCCTTCGGTAAAAAGACTTGCACGCCAAAATTCAAGCGATGAGGGCAGTTTCCAGAGTCCAGGATCTGACGATCGAGGCGGAACAGCGCGCGCCTGCCCACCACCCCAGAACGTGCACAACCACTGTGCGGGATCCCATCTGGCCCTGGGGCGCTGTCATGAGTCTTCTCGAGGATCTTCTCATCGAACTCGCCCTCCCCCACCTCCCACATTGCCCGCGCAGGTGCAGACTGAACGTGGCAAAGCAATTCGCGGAGAGGTGCAAGCCCCGCAGGGACATCGGAATGAACGCGGCCCCAGTGCGAAGCAAGTCGCGGGGCCCCCGCACTCAGGCACAGGACGGGTTGCCCTAGCGGATCAGCGACTGCTTGGAGGGAGATTCTGGCCGCAATGGCGTTCCACGCGCTGCGGTATACATAAAGTTGGTTCGTCTTCGTCGTCTTTTGCACGTTCGTCAGACGGTCGTCATTGTGAAGGTCTTGGGTCTGCTCATCTATCATCTGCCGCTGGGGCGAGGCGGGGGGGGCGTGGAAGGCGAGGAAGTTAGTGAACGTCCCGTCGTCAGCGTTTAAGAAGAGGGAGAGCTTGGGGTAGGCGCGGGGAGCACGCCGCAAGATGGACAGGGCCTGGCTCGTCACGGCGCGCATGGCAGCGAGCGACCAGGCATGGAACTCGGGGGGCGTCGACGCCCCGCGCTCCTCAAGCTCGGCCTTGACCCTCCTGGCACTTAGTTGCATCGCCGCCTTGATTTCCTCTACTCGTGTCATAGGGTCTCGCGAGAGCTCCCAAGCCCCGTCCAGGACGGCCTCCAGGGTCACAGGAAAGCTCGGATGACGAACAACCCAACGCTCGAGACGAAAACTCCCCATCGTACTAACTTTCGGAGAAAGGGAAACGTAGACCGGGACATGGTCGGAAAAAGGTGCGAACGTTGGCAGCGCAACCAAGTGCCCCAGAGCTCGGCGCCAGATCAAGAACCACCGCAGGTGGTAGCGTAAGATAAAGCCTGTCAAGTCTCGCCAAGGACACCGCTTCGGAAACTCCGTTGCAATTTCGTTCAACACGATGAACGAATGCAGCCTGCTCAATCTCCAGGGCAAACGGAAACACCGAGTGGGAGAACTTGGCAAGACTATGTGAGGCAGTGACCACGCGCCCATCAGCGTGGACGCTGCCGTCTCCGAGAGCATAGAAATTGAAATCACCTCCACTGATAGTGATGCACTGCGCACGCGGGCAGAGGTGCGAACGAATATCCCGAAACTGCTGCTTGCGATCGCAAAGTCGCAGGCCAGGGTCGCTGTGGGGGTTGATAATTTGAAGTGCCGATTTCTCATCATGCAGAAGAACCGATTGAATCCGTCCCTGAACGATCACGCGGTGCGAGGGGTTTCCGAACCTGGCCCGGAGACGAGGATTGACGAGGATGATGAACCCCCCCGCATGAGGATTAGGAAGAAACGTCGTATAACCTTCAAGTCGAAAGACTTCACGTTGTAACACCCGAAAAGACTCAAACGTACCACGCACCTCCTGGAGGCACACCACATCATGATCCCGACAAAGCTGCAACACCTGCTTGATTTTCTGCCGATGAGACCCCTGCGGCGAGTAGATCGCACCGAAGAGCGACCGAACATCCCAGGACACCACCGAGAACTTGTCTGAGGGCACGAACGGCCTGCAAGTCCGCGGTAGCTCTGGGAAAGGATCAACCGAACTGCTAGAACTGGAGGTCACGCTCCAAGACGACGTGGACGACGAAGAGGTAGGAGTAGGCGAGGGAAAAGTTGCACAGGAATCTTGCCGCTGCCGCTCAGAAAATTGAATTCTCACTGATGCCATCTCGCTGGCCTGGCTCGAATGAGCATCTGGATCGCCAACGCAAGCCGCAGCCGCAGCACCACCCAAAGAAGGCACTGCACCCACACTGCATGCTTCACGTCGCGGCGAAACAGCATTCCCCCAGGTTACATTGTCACCGGCGGGGTCATGCACACGGCCGCCGGGCCAAAACTGGGATGGCTGAGGCGGCCCCTAGCAAAGGAGCGCATCGATGACGTCCTTGACCATCTGCCCGGTGAAGCCAAGGCTCATCAACTTGGGTATGTTCGGCTGGATGTCCGTCTGCATCGCTTCAGCACCCTTGACAGTGAACAGCGCATCAACTTTTTCACCCTGCATGAGCCAGAGCTTACCACGATATCCCTGTGCACCCAACTGATACCCAGCCGACCATTTGTTATTCGCAATGGCCGTCTCGTGCACCTTGGACCAGAGGATGCCGAGCAGGCGGTTCACACGGCGAATCTCCAAGGGCACGTCCATCCGCACCTTGAGGTCCACCGCCTGGTTAGCCTTGGGGTCGTGCAACTGTACACCAAGGGCTTTAACTCGTTGCACAAACTCTTTGGCCTGCTCATTAGTCTCGAGCGCAATGCTGTACGCTGTCGTGAAGTTGTGAATCTTTGGCTTGGCAACTGTCGTACCTTGGGCGTGTCGTGCAAGGAACTCATCTGCATGTTTTTGAAGCACGGTCGCAAGCAACGCACGCGGGAACCCCGCGATCCAGACACGCAGCGGGTTGCTGTCTGAAGAAGGCGGCGAGCGCGAAAGCCCCCTGCTGGTATAACTGGCCGAAGAAGAACTCGCAGCAACGACAAGGAGGCGGCAGACCGCCGCACAGCCGCCTCGAATTTCTTGAGCTTGTCGTCGTACTTCTGCGCCATGCTCTGGAGCTTATCGTCCATGTTGGCCGTCGCAAGCTTCTGTACTACGTCGTATGAGGCCTTGGTGTCCTGCTCGAGCTTCGACATTCGATTGTCTAAGACCGCAATGTTGTCGGCCTGCGACTGGATCTGCGCCTTCATGCCTTGGAGGTCTGTGCGAAGATCTTCGCGGGTGACCATGTCACGCCGGATTGAATTGACCGCATTCAAGAGCTGCACGAGCGGGTCTGTGGGGGCGCCGTTGCCCACGCCCTGCTGCTCCATGAGCCGAGGCATCTTGCCACGCTGCTCATCTTCATCGTCAGGCGTCATCATCGCCATATCAACAGGCACGTCGGAGGCAGCGGCCATCGCGAGATAGGACGAACAGGCGGGGGCCCAACTCCCGCAGTGAAGGCACAGAAGGATAGCTAGACACAGAGAGACTGATTTGGAGAGTGGCCTCAAAGCAGAACCTCCCTCGCGCTCAGATGACGCCCCGAGAGACTCGCGGTCGTCGGGATGGTCCATTGCCTTGAGCCAAAATGGCTACGGAAAGAGGGAGGAGGAGGAGGTGCAGCGTATTCAAAACGAGGACCCGACTCACAGGAGGGTTGGGACCAAATCGATAAACTGACTCACCGCACGGCGTGGTCACCGCACCGTTTGTTTGGACGACCGAAGAGTGTACGGAAGAAATGCGCAAGATCCCAACAACACATGTTGTCCAAAAGCGACAGCGGCCGATGCTGGGCAGGCGGCCTTCTGCCTCAAACGGACAACCTCCGCACCGGCGCGGACAGCGAGTCCTGCTCAAGAGGAACACGGGGCTGCTGCTGCAAGGGCGCCAAACTTCGCCCCTCGCGCTGCGCGAGGCGAGAAAAACTTCGCGCTCTCGCGCCGCCACCCCCATGGGGAGACGAGGAAGATGATGAAGGGGCCCCAAATAAAAGGATTCCCCATATTTCCCCATATTTTCTGGGTTTTTGTCTTCCCCCCCACTCCCCATATTTTCCCATATTTTCTGGGGAATCGACGATTAATTGAATTATGTGTCTGTGTGTGTTTTGTCCCTCCTGAGATGAGGAGGATGAGGAGGAATCGGAGCTGAACCGCGAAGCGCGGATCACTTCGGGCCCTCGAAGGCGCCCTTGTGCTGGGCACCGTACCCAGACCCCCGACATCATGATTCTGTTCAGTACGTCAACCCCCCGAGGTCTCGACCCATTCCCCGGGACCCGTTTTTCGTCCCGTGCCGTTTTTTGACGGAGGCCCGGCAAGGGCCCCCGATGCCGAGAATGGCGAAAAGACTCCCATCATGTTTTTGTTCATCACTCGAGGGGGTCTGGGACAGGAGCTGCTGCTGGGCACCGCACCCACTCTTTCCGTACCCCTTTCGATCGTGCCGACCTGCTTTTTGGGGGGTCCCGCCTCCTGCTGCTGGCAGTCGCCGCAGGCACTCGGACGCCACCCGGGGTGCTGGGAGGCCGCTGGCCGCGCCGGCGCGGCCCCCTGCGCCGCGCCCGCCTCGAAGCGACCCTGCTGCGGGGAGGCCACTCCGAGCCGCAGCCGGTGCCCCTCGATCCCAGACCCCCTTGGGCCACGAAAAAGAATCGCGACGGGAGGCTTTTCGCCGTGTTCACCTCTGGGGGTCCTTGCCGGACCCCGGGGCCGTCCAAAAATGACTCGGGATGGAAAACCGGTCCCCGGGAAGGGGTCGAGACCTCCGGGGGTCAACGTTGCGGAAGAACATGACATGGGTGCTCTGGGATGGGGGGCTCCTGTCGGCGACGAGCCCATGGGGGGCAATGAGGCGGGGCAGGCCGGCCAGGCCGGAAGGCCTTCTCAGAAGGCGGCGGTGCTTCTCAGAAGCCCTCGCGCCCGCTGAGAGGCGGAGTGTGGCTTCGGAGGGTGCTTACGGTGAAAACGTAGAGTAAGGACGGGTGATAATGACACAAGACCCTTGGAGGCCGAAGTTGGAATCCTTTGGGCGGCGGGCGACCAACCCCCCCGAGGGCACCCTGAAGCGACAAAGGACGGGCCGCAGAGTCAAGGACACAAGGGTACCCTATAAATGATGTTGCTCCTGTCGTACTTAAGGACCACATCCCAAAAATAATTTCGAGCACCCGGAAAAGTGTCGAAAGAGTGTCGAAACAGTGTCGGACGAGTGTATCCCAGGGCCCGACACTTGAAAAACCTCGAGTTTGGGTACTTGTTTGGTGCTCGAAATTCCTTCGGGTGATCAAGGCTAAAGTCGGTTGGAACATCATAACCTACAGAAGGCGCGCGTCCTTACCATGGGCGTTGACTGTACGAGGATTCTGAGGAGGCACGAGGGCTCCTGAGAAGCCCCTCCGCCTTCTGAAAAGGCCTGTCGCCTGCCCCCCCTCACTTCCCCCCTGGGCTCGCCGCCGACCCTGGATGGGGTCTGAGCAACATGGGGTCGGAGGATCGCGCCGCATCGCCGATGCATCGGCGATGACTCGGCGACGCGTCGGCGATGCGTCGACGATGCCGGCGTGGATAAGATCGGGCTCGAATCGCTGATGCATCGGCGATGCATCGCGATCCTCCGACCCCAGACCCCCAACGTCAGGATTTTGTCATAACGTCGACCCCCGAGGTCTCGGCCCATTCCCCGGTACTGGTTCTTCGTGCTGAGTCGTTGTTTGACGGTCCTGAGGCTCGGCAAGGGCCCTGAGAGACCGAAAATAGTGAAAACCATCGAAGGGGCCGGGGCCGAAGGGGTCGCTATTTCTTCACGGCTCGAAGGGGCCGGGGCCCCGCCTGCGCACATCTCATCTGAGAGGCCCTGCATGGAGGTGTGCCGCTGCTCCCGAGGACCTGTCCCGAAGGGGGGTCACGTCCTGGCCGGGACCTCGGGACGAGCCCGGCCGCGGCGACGGGGGAACCACCAGCGGTATCGGGGTCCACGGCCGGACCCGGGACAGAAAGAATATCCTTCAAGAACACGAGGCGACCGCCGGTCAAACTGAAGAATATTCGAGGGTGCCCGTCGGTCGGAAGAAGTGGCTAGCAACATGAAGTAGGAAGGCGTTGGAAGTGGATTGGGCTTCCTCCTGCACCCTGAAGAGGGGGGAAAAAGGAAACCGCTCGACTCTTGAAGTATGGAAGCGGCTAAAGTGTGTTGGGATCTGGGAATGCAGAAATACCTACTTTCAACGACAGGCATGTACCATCCTCCAGGATGCACAAGAACATCCAGCAAACACGAAGAACAGTAGGATACCCTCCTCGAACCGGCCTCGATCTGATACCTCGGTCCGACCGTACCTCCATGCCCCCGAGACGTCTTGACCCCTCGGTAGTAGTTGGTTGGTCGGGGCTGGCGACACTTGTGAGGGAAATCCTGGAGGTCTCGCGCGGCCACTGGAGACCCAACTTGCGTCGGATCCACGTCGGGCTCACGTTGGATTGCGTCAGATTTACGTCGGATTCACGTCCGAATTGCGTCGGGCTTAGGTCGGAACATCGTCGCGCGAGCGTCGTCACATATCTGACGGGGAGGACGTGCGGACTAGATAATACAACTATTGCGCGCGGCGAGAACCAGGATTTTCCTTCCTCATAACGAAGCATATGTACAGAACAGTGTTTTACTCGGGCTCGCTGAGCAAGCAAGGATACAGCCAAGGCGGAAGCTTGGCCGAGCAGAAAAGTATCGCCGCCTGGGAGTGCGTGTTGCCCATTCCCTTCAGGCCGCCGACGTTGTGTTTTGCGCAAAGTGGATCCCTGCATGGAGGTCGTCTTCTGACGGTCCTGGGGCCCGGCGAGGGCCCCCATGGCCGAAAGGTGAAACAAATCGTCCGTTGAGATGTTGTCACGACACGAGGGGTCTGGATCTTCTCCGGGGGGTCCATCTCCGATGGCCCTGGTGCTGGATGCTGGCCCCCGAGGTCCGAAATCCACAACAAATGGTCGAGAAAGTCAGATCGTCCGAGGTCCGGGTCCCCCATGAGATGCGACTGCGCGAAAGCATGCAGCATCATGACAAATCAGGACCAGAGCCCTGGACCACATCTTTCTGCTCAATTTTTCAAACGGGATCGACCTGTGAGGGTCCGGGGCCCCGAACTTTGCGCGAAAACGCCCGAGGCGAACAACAAATGACACGCCAGGATCGTAGGATGGACGAGAATAAGCTCGAGTGAGGATACAACGAGAATCTCTGAGACACGGCGGTTCTGGAGGATGGCTCGGGCGCTGCGGCCTCCTCAGAGAGTCCCGGAACGCCTTGAGAGCGCTCTGGAAAGCTCTAGAACGGATTTATCCTCGTCGCAGCCCCGCCCGACTGCCTAGAATTAGGTCGGGCATGTCCTCCTACAGGCGGACTTTGGAAGAAAAAGAATCCGAGGAGCATGAAAATCGTTACCAGACTATGTTTTTACGGTTCCTACGTGTTCCTCCCGTGGAGAGGACCTGCTCGCCTGAAGCCTCGAATCCCACGGCCCTTCCCCTCCTGGGAGCCTCCGCTTCTCGCGCGCCTGCGGCCGCGGGCCGCTCGCCGGGCGCCCGCGCGCACGGCGCGGCGGCGAGCCCACCCGAGCGGTGGGCCAGCAGCGCCTCGCGCACCGCCCGCTCGGCCCGCTGGAAGTCCTCGTCGCCCAGGGCCCGCTCCTGGCAGCCGCCCTCGGCGAGGCCCAGCCTCCGCACGCGCGGCGAGCCCATCCCCAGACTTCCAGCTGGAGCAGGGATCGGCCGTCCCGCAGTCCTACAGGCCTGCCGCGACATGTTCTTAGAGCCCCAGCAGGCTCTGAGAACAAAGACAAACTTCCTGGAGCAGAATCCGGATGTACTAGAACAAGACCGTTCCAGCCAGAACTGTTTAAATAACATGTCGTGGAAACCACGACAGTTTATGAGAACATTGCTTGGTAGGCCTATAAGCACGCCAGGACGCCTCGCCACTGCGTGACCAACGCGTTGAACATGAACGAGGCGGATATGTTTCGCAATTCTCGGCCTCTGGGGGCCCTCGCTGGGCCCGGGACGGCCAGAAAACGAGGCGCGGCGGGAAGCCAGCCCGGGGTCCTGGGGAGAAGAGATCCAGGGGCTCCGTGCTGGAGCGGACCAAGACTCTGGAGGTCTGGGGATCCGTGTCCACGCCCTCGCGGTCTGGATTCCAGGGCGCGATCCCGTGGACACGCGGTCGCACGGACGGATGCGCCCCGCGCGGGGCACCCGCGAAAAGACATCCACGGCGTCGCGGCCCAGGGGCCCCACCCTGCGAGGCCGTGGGTGCGGATACGTTTTCCGCCCACGAGCCTGCGCACGCGCAGCTCGTCCCACGCGAACTGGCCGCACTGCCGCAGGGCCCACGCCTGCGCCCCCAGCCGCAGCCACTCCTCCTCCGCGTCGTCGACAGGGCCGACCGCATAGTCGACGAGGGTGAGCACCCGGCTCCTGCCGTGCAGCCTCGGGGTCTGCGAGGGGGAGCGCTGTGACACAAAGAGCATCATAAAGAGAGCTGTGCACACACACACACACAGACCCACACACAGCGAGCCTGGCCAGGCCAACCCCTGGGGGCAGGATCGGCACACACGCCCTCCTGGATTGGCCAGGGAGGCGTCTGCACGGCTCCTGGGCCACAATCTGGGCCTGAGCAGGGCCAGAGCATCCGTATGGTTTTCTCTGCGCGCGACGGGCGGGGGGGGGAGATGCCCTCCTCCTCCTCCTCCTCCTCCTCCGCCTCCTCCTCCTCCTCCTCCTCCGCCTCCGCCTCCTCCTCCTCCTCCTCCTCCTCCTCCTCCTCCTCCCGAAAAGGGCGACAAAGAGCACCCGTTACGCCCAGGGTCGACGGGAGAAGGCGGGCAGGGGAGGGGGGAGCAGCAGGGTGAGCACCGCTGGAGAGGCATCGATGCTTTCGCTCCTGTGGGCGCTGGCTGCCAGCGTCTGTATGGCCCGGTAGCGACAACAGGGGCTCAGATCGAACCTCTGAGAAGACGACGGGGGAGTGCGACGACGATGGCGACGACCCCGACGGCAGCGTCGACGACGAGAGGATACGAAGACGACGGCGACACGAATACCGACGACGCCGATGAAGGTGAACATGATGATGAAGACGTCGACGTCGACGACGACGACGACGACGACGACGACGACGACGACGACGACGACGACGACGACGGAGACCGAGGCGACGACAAGGAAACCGAGGTGGCCAAGGACGAGGATGACGAGGACGACGGCTTAGATCGCCAGACGAGAAGAGCGGCGCCGCCGACAGGGCCACACGGCGGGGGTGCTGGTGCCCCTCGGGCGCCCCAACTGGAAAAAAAACACGGTGCCGACGACCTCTGGGCAGGTAAAGGGCCTCCCGAATGGGGCCCGAGCAGCTGGGGGGCCAGAGGACCGCACCGCATTGCCAATGCATCGGCGATGCATCGGCATCGTCAGGGATACAGTCGGACCTAGGCCAGAAACACATCCCGCAAGAACATGAGACCCGCCGTCGGCAAAAACAAACAGCGCATCCAAGGGTACCCTCCCTATGTATAAGAGAGCGTGATCCAGCCCCGCGTTACTTTGGAAAATTCCCCCCCTCTTCCTCCGGAACCCGGGTGTCCCCCCCCGTCCCTCCGAAAATCCCCCCTCCCCCCTGCTGGACCCCCCCCCTTCCCCCCGGCAAAACCCCCCCTTCCCCTACCCCCCACCCCCCCACCCCCTCCCGAAAACAGAGGAAGTCACTACCGGTTCGAACCCCCCCCCACCTAGAAAACCAGAGGGGGGGTCACTACCAGTTCGAACCCCTCCCCCCCCCCCCCCCTCGAAAACTGGGGGAGGGTCACTACGGGTTCGAACCCCCCCCCCATCGAAAACCGGGGGGAGTCACTACCGGCTCGAGACCCCCCTCCCCTCGAAAACCTGGGGAGGTCACTACCGGTTCGAACCCCCCCCCAAACCCCCCCCCTCCCTCGAAAACCGGGAGGGGTCACTACCCGCTCGAGACCTCCCCCCCCCTCGAAAACCGGGGGGAGTCACTACCGGCTCGAACCGCCCCCCCCCCCGTCGCAAACCGGAGGGGGGTCACTCCCAGTTCGAACCCCTCCCCCGCCCCCCACGCTCACCGCCAGCAAACGACTCCCGGGTCCCTACCACCGTCCGCACCACATCCCCCACTGCTGTCCCCAGCACCACTGTCCGCACCGCCACTGTCCCCACTGTTCCCACCTCCGTCCCCACTGTCCCCACCAGTGCCCCCACCACTGTCGCACTGTCCCCACTGTCCCTACCACTGTTCCCACCATGGTTCCACTCTCCCCACTTTCTCCACGGCCCCAACCACTGTCCCACTGTCCCACTGTCCCCGCCGCTGTCCCACTGAGCTGTCCCACTGTTCCCACCACTGTCCTCGCTGTCCCCACCACTGTCCCCACTGCACCTCTGTCCCGTTATCTCACCGCCGTCCTCGCCACCGCCCTCACCACTGTCCCCACCACCACTGTACCCTCCACTGTCCCACTGTTTCCACCACATTCCCAATGTCCCACACCACTGTCCCCACCACCACCGTCCCCACCACTGTCCCGCTGTCCCCACCACTGTCCCGCTGTCCCCTCACCACTGTCCCCACCACCACCGTCCCCACCACTGTCCGCACCACTGTCTCACTGTCCCCGCGCCACTGTCCCCACCACCACTGTTCCCACCACTGTCCCAGCATCCCCACCATTGTCCAACTGTCCCGAGGAGCGGGAATCGTTTGCTGGCGGCGAGGGGAGGGGGGGGGGTTCGAACCGGTAGTAACCCCCCCAGTTTGCGAGGGGTGGGGGGGGGGGGGGTTCAAACCGGTAGTGACCCCCCCCCCCCCGGTTTTCGAGAAGGGGGGGGGAGGTCGAACCGGTAGTGACCCCCCGCCTTTTCATGATGGACTGGGGGGGGGAGGGGTCCGAACCAGCCCCCCCCCTGCTTTCGAGGGGGGGGAGGGGTTGGGAGCACCCAATGACCCTCCCCGGTTTTCCGCCAGCGGCGGTAGAACACGCTCTTTCGTGTATAAGAACATCCAGTAATCACCGAGAACACCAGGGTACCCTCCCCGAACCGGCCTCAATCTTGTACCTCGGTCCGACTGTACAACTCCGCCGTAGGCGAGGAGATCGGGCTCCGCATCGAGCCGCATCGCCGACGAGTCAGCGATGTGGCACGACTCTCTGACCCTCTTCCACTCGGACCCAAGCTGAGAGAGGCCTGAAGGCAGGTGCGCCGAAGCCGACGACCTCCCCCTGGTGGATCGGGCCAACACGGATTAGGGATCTGGGGATCTAGCGCGTGGCCTCCGGATCCACGGATCGGGGAAGGCACCGCCTGAGACATGGCGCCAGTGCCGCCTGATTTGGCGACGGAGCGCGCCGATTTCGTATATGGAGCCAAGACCCGTCGCTGACCAACGCGCCAGAATCCGTGCACCCTGATCCATCAAGGGGCGCCGAGGCCGTTTGGGCTCCCTTCCCGTGGAGGTAAGGAACGCATGCCCTGGCCCCGATCCCCCGGATCCGATGTCTTGACTTGCTCCAGACGCGGCCCCCGATGGTAGGGCCGGCTTTTCCTCCAGAGCCGGTTTTGACGGCCCCAGGGCCCGGCGAGGGCCCCTCGGAGGCCGAAGCAGCGAACAAAACGCCGCCCTGCTTGTTCCAGTGCGTTGGCGGTCTGGCATTGCGGCCGGTCTGCTGCGAGGAGCGCGCGACGCGCGGCCAGGTGCAGCCTCATGTCTACCCTGTCGATGCTCGCGAGGCACCGCGCCGTCGGCCACGATGCGTCGCCGGGCACCGCGACCTGTGTGTGCGAGGAGGGAGGCGGCGGGAGGAGGAGCTGCAGGGAGGGGGGGGGAGGGAGGAGGGGGGGAGAGGAAGAACGGGGGGAAAGGGCTTGAGGGGGGTTGAAGAGGAAGAGGGGGAGGTGAGGAGAAGGAGGAGAAGGAGGAGGAGGAGAAGGAGGAGAGGAGGGAGGAGATGAGGGAGGATATGAGGGAGGAGGAAGAGGAGGCGGAAAGGCGAGGGGGTAGGTAACATAGGTAATGAGGAAGAGTAGTAGAAGAGAAGGAGGAGGAGGAGGAGGAGGAGGAGGAGGAGGAGGAGGAGAAGAGTGGAGCAGGACGGGTCGGGAGAATAAAGGAAGAGGCAGGAATCCCACCAGTTCTCTGGGCGCAATTGGTCGAAAGCGTTTCCTCTTCCACTCCCCTCTTTCCCTTCGAGGGATTTATCACTGTTCCCTATTAACGTGCACCCCCTCACCGAACCGACCGGCGACAAACGCGGAACCATGTCAACACCCCCCTGCCACCCCTTTCAAAAAGCAATGCAAAATGCACTTTGCACCAAAATCTGGATCATGCGCGGACGCCCCGCAATCACTTTGCATTGGTTTTCGACAAGGACGTCGGGGTGCCCGCATAATGCCTGCTGTGTACAATGCCACCCCCCCCCCCGACACCCCTTGCAAAAAGCAATGCTAAATGCACTTTGCACCACAATCTGGGTCATGCGCTGACGCCCCGCATTCACTTCGCATGGTTGTTTTCAGGGACGGCGGGGGTGTCGGCATATTGCCTGAGATGTGCAGTGCCTGACCCACCCCAACCATGCAACCATCCCTTGAACAGCAACAGCCCGAGTGCACCTTGCACCAAAGCCTGAGTCGTGCGATGGGCGCTCCGCGAGCATTCTGCATTAGTTTTGGGCAGGGGCGGCGGGGGGCCGGCACGGTGCCTGCTGTGTGCGGGCCCACCGCTCAGCTCAACAAAAACTGCGCTTCACTTTGCCAGGGACGGAGGGGGGGCGGCATACTGGCTGCTGTGCGCATGCTTGCCATCCTCGTCAGAAACAAGCAGGTGCAGAGTGATTGCGGGTACACGCCCACACACACAGTGCACAATGCTCGCCCGCATATGACTTTTTGTGGCCCCAGAGGGGCCCAAGACGGGCCAAGAGGGCCTCAAGAGGCCCTCAAGACTGCCCAAGCTCCGAGTCGCGGAAAGATCGCCTCCATACACCTAATATCCGACGCTCCAAGACGTTCCACGAGGCCCCCAGGACCGCCACAAGACGACCGCAGAGGCCCCCCAAGAGGGCACTAAGACGGTCCAAGAGGCGCCCAAGACGGCCCAAGAGGGCCCCAAGACGGCCCAAGATGGGCCCAAGAGGGGGAACACGAATCGACAATCTGAGCCTTCCGCCCCAAGAGGCGCCAAGGAGGCGCCAAGAGGCCCCCAAGAAGCCCCAAGAGGCCCCCCCGAGGCCCCTACGAGGCCCACAAGAGGCCCCCAAGAGTTCAAAGTAGCTCCCCAGAGCCCCCAAAACGCCTCCAAGATGCCCCAAGACTGCTTCATGGAGGCCCCCGCGAAGGCCAATATTTGTGTATATATATACACACACAAGACTGCGTTGGCGCTTCGCGCCACGCACCCTCGTCCTTCAAGCTTCGCATACGTTGGCACTTGGCGTCGTCATCGTAGGCCTTTGAAATTTGGCCGTTTCCTTTCAAGTCACCTTACGCGTTCTTGATTGCTCTCGCCCTCGATTTACATCTCGTGCACCACCAAAATTTCTCTCGGGGGGAGTTTTGATTCGAATTTCGAGGCCGGCCCGATGACGTGGCGACGAGACCGCCACCTGGAGGCTCCGAAACAACATTGAACCCAAATCGCGCGCCTTCTTCGTTGGATCCTACGCTGGCAGGTGTCGTAACGGCTTGCGCGTCGATTTTTGACACCGTTTAGATCGTTCAGCCGTGAACGATCGCGCATTCACCACCAGCCGATTCCTGACCACTGGCCGCGTTCATTCCGAGCGCCCGCGCCGGGGTCCTTCGCGTGGCCACCACACGGGCTCGCTCGTGGTGAAAGTTGCCCGGTCGCGCAACGCAAGGCAATGGAAAACAACGCCTTATCGTTCCACATCGTTCCTTTCATTCATCCTCGCTCTCGCCTGTCGCTACGAATTATCCCCCGTCTGCCGCAGGTTTTTGTTGCAGAGGCTCCCTTTTGGAGATCCTCTTGGGGGCGGGGCCTTCCGGGCGCCTCTCCGGGACGTCTTGTGGGTCCTTTTGAAACCCGTTTGGGCCGTGTTGGGTCCATCTTGGGCCGTGCTGTGGCCTTCTTGAAAATTTGGGCTCTCTACGGGCCTTCTTGGGGCCATCTTGGGCCCTCCTGGGGACCTCCTATGGCCCTCATGGGTCTCTCTTGGGAGCCTTTGGGGGCCTCGTGTCTTGGGGCGATCTCGGAGGCCTCTTCGGCCGTCGTGAACGCTGGTACGATACAAGAAGCGAATATGCTGAACATGCACGTTTTCCCAAGGGGATGGGAAAACGTTTGCCTCTTGGGGGCCGTCCTGAAGGCTTCTTGAGGGCCTCTTGGGGGCCTCTTGGGCCGTATTGGGGGCCTCGTGGGCCGTCTTGATGCCATCTTGCGCTGTCTTGGGGCTCTCCTGCGCCTCTTCGACCACTTCTCTGATCGCTGTGGGTCTGCTGGGCAAGGCCTGGCAAGGCGTCCTGGGAGGTGCGGCAAGGCTGGAGGACCTCTTCGAAAGACGTCCAGGGGGCCCACAGCGCCAGATACCGGGGATCCGGTTTTTTGGGAGGGGTTGGGTGAGGGTTTCTCCCGCCCCCCCGGCTTGAAAAAATTACACCAGAGAAAGCCCCAATCAGTTGGTTTCTGTTTTTGTTCGCAAGTGCCTCGATCGGGCTTCCTCCCGCCCTGGTCGAGTTCGAATATACGATATACGCTGTAGTCCAGTCGAAATATCATGTGTTCTCATCTCTCTCTCTCTCTCTCTCTTTCTCTGTTTCTCTCTCTCGCTCTCTCTCTCTCTCTCTTTCTCTCCCTCTCTCTCTCTCTCTCCCTCACGTCGTGTCCCGTGGCGCGGGGGTGTCCCGTGCTATGCTATATGCTATGCTGCATTATGCTAGTGATTGTGAGGTCGATCGTGAGATCGCTAGTGATATCGATAATCTGATTGAACTGGGAAGTGAGATCACTCGTGAGATCGATACTGATCGATGGTGAGATTGGCAGTGAGGTCAATTCAGTGAGTTCGATGTTGAGATTTATTGTGATATCGATAGCAACATTAATAGTGAGATCGACCGTGTGATAGTGCATTCCATTGTTCTATTGATAGGGTGCTCGATCGTGACATTGATAGTGATGCCGATGGAGCGACATGGGTAGTGAAGTCGATAGTGAGATCGACTCTGATGACGATACGGAGATCTATAGTGATATCGACGGTGAAATCGATTGGGTGACATGGACAGTGAGATCTATAGTGAGATCGATCGTGAGATCGCTAGTGAGATCGATAGTGAAATCGACAGTGAGATCGAACCTCGGTAGTGCGATCGATGGTGCAATCGATCGTGAGATCGATAATGGCATCGACTGTGAGATCGATAGTGCCGTCGATAGTGGCATCGATAGTGAGACCGATAGTGAGAGCGATCGTGAGATCGATCGTGAGATCGATGGTAAGATCGAGAGTAAGATCGACTGTGAGATCGACTGGGAGATCCAATAGTGATATCGATCGTGAGAGCGATGGAGTGACATGGATGGCGCAATCGCTAGTGAGCTCGATAGTGAGATCGATTGAATGACATGGGTGGTGAGATCGACAGTGAGATCGACCGGGAACCCGGGAATCTGGGAACCAGAAACTTGAACCCTGGGAATCCACAGAAATCGGTCCGGAGCCAACAACCGCGAACTTTGGAACTGGGAGCCCAGGAAGCCACGGTTTCCCGCCCACCGAAATCAGCCAGGACCTTTCGCCAAATCTTTCAATTTCCGCTAAGACCCCTTCAGAGCAAGCGCTGATTGGGGAATTTGGACAGAGATATATATCCCTATATATGCAGATGTATATACACATGTACGTGTCTACATATGTAGATGTATACGCGAATCTGTATATGTATATAGTAGTAAACATACATGTGCATACACATTCACTTATATGTACAGATATGCAGATCCTCTTGTGTGAAAGATGTACGAGCGCGGGCGAAGAGAGGGAGAGAGAGAGAGAGAGGAGAGAGAGAGAGAGAGAGAGAGAGAGAGAGAGCGAAAGAAACAAAGACAGCGAGAGCGAGAGAAAGAGAGTGGGAGACAGGGGAGAGGCGTATTTGCATGTGCGCGTATATGTATGTGCGCCCAGGGCCAAAATGCTTCGGTACACCCCTCAAGCGTTCCGCGGCCCCTGATGGGGGCTGCACCGAATGCCCCAGTGGCGGTGTTCGCACGCGCTCCCCCCACCGATTTCGGCACACCCCTCACATGTTTCGTGGCACCATGGGAGCTCCACCGAAAGCCCCTAAGGCAGTGTTCGCATGCTTTCCCCGCACCGATTTCGGCATACCCCTCGAGCGCTTCGTGGCACCATAGGACCTCCACCAAAGGCCCAAGTGGTGGCAGTGCTCGCATGCTTTCCCCGCACCGATTTCGGCAGACCTCTCATACGCTTCGTGGCCCCAAACAGGGGCCCCACCGAGGGCACAAGTGGCAGTGCTCGCATGCGCCCCCCGCGCCCATTGCATACGCTTCGTGGCCGCATGGGCATTTCCACCGAAGGCCCCAATGGCAGTGCTCGCATGCGCCCCCCGAAACCTATTGGGGCACGCCCATCACACGTTTCGTTGTCCCATGGGCACCTCCACCGAAGGCCCCAGTAGCAGTCTTCGCATGGGTCCACCGCGCACACCCCTCACACGCTTCGTGGCCCCATAGGCACCTCCACCGAAGGCCCACATGGCGGCACTGCTCGCATGGGTCCCCCGCGCCCATTTCGGCACACCCCTCACACGTTCCGTGGCCCCAAAGGGAGCCCCGAAGGCCCCAATGGCAGTGCTCGTATGCGTCGCCCGCCCCACTGCTGCACACCCCTCACACGTTTCGTGGCACCATGGGAGCTCCAGGGAAGGCCCCAAGGCAGCGTTCGCATGCGTACCCCCAACCGATTTCGGCACACACACACACACACACACACACACCTCGAGCGCTTCGTGGCACCATAGGGACCTCCCCAGTGGAAGTGCTCGCATGGGTTCGTGGCCCCATAGGGAGCCCCACCGAAGGCACCAATTGCAGTGCTTGCATGCGTCCCCAGCGCCCATGTCGGCGGCACACCCCTCACACGCCTCGTGGCACTACAGGGAGCTCCACCGAAGGCCCCAGTTGCAGTGTTCGCATGCCCCCCCCCCTGTACCCATCTCGGCACACCCCTCACACGTTTCGTGGCCCCATAGGGAGCTCCAGGGAAGGCCCCAGTGGAAGTGTTCGCATGCGTCCCCCGCACCGATTTCGGCACACCCCTCGAGCGTTTCGTAGCCTCCACCGAAGGCTCCAGTGGCAGTGCTCGCATGCGTCCACCGCACCAATTGCGGCTCATCCCTAGCAAGCTTCGTGGCCACATCGGTAGCTCCAGCGAACGCCTTGGCACACCGCTCACACGCTTCGTGGCCACAGGCCACAGGGGAGCTCCAGGGAAGGCCCCAGTGGCGGTGTTCGAAATTCATCCCCCCCCGCCCATTTTGGCACACCCCTCACACGCTTCGTGTGCCCATAGGGAGCTCTATCGAAGACGATGCTCACGACTGCGTTATTCACAATTGCATATGGTTGGGTCCTTTGCCAAGCTAATGTTTGTCTACGGGTGGCGCGGAGGGGGGGGGCTAGGAATTCCAAAACCCGAGCGATTCAATTTTGTCACACCGAGCGTTTTCGCCAAGGGTCGTCGGGCCCCGGGGCCATCACGGATCGGTCTGGCTCGAAAGAATGCAGCTGAAAGGTGGGGTCTAGGGCTCCGGTTTGCGAAGTCTCGCGATTTTGATGCTTGTCTCGCTACTTCGGACCTCAGAGGAAACGCAGGGGGGGGGTCCTGGAATCGCTCCTGCCCTTGGGGAGGCCCTCTCGGAGGCCTTGGACCCCTCCCGAGAGATGCCCCCCCCTGCCTTCGGAGCAGGCGAGCGTCCCTTCACCCGGAGGAGGGCCAAGCGAGACGACGGCGGCGCCCCGCCCGCCCCAAATCCATTCCAAACCGGCCCCGCATCCCTCCTCGAAAACAGTCGCAAGTTCTTCCCGCGATGTGGGGGCGCCCCATGGCCCCATCATTCCACTGTTCGCGCCGAAAATGGCGACTGCAAAAACACAAATCTGACCCCGTGGGCCGCGTTTCGCGCGTCGACCAACATTAAAAACTTGCGCTTGCTTTCGAGGAGGGTTGCAGGACCCCTCCTGGGGTTCACCCTGGCCCGTCGTTCGAGGCGGACGCAGCCTTGGCGACGAGAAGCCTCCGGGGGGCCCCCCGATAGAACGAAAAACGCCAGGGACGGCCGCCGTTGTCTCGACTGGCCCTCCTTCGAACCCCCTTGCGCCACCACCGAGATCCGACGTTGCGGGGCGAAGGCGCGACGTCGTGGAAAATCACAGCCCGCGCCCGGGACCCCATCTCTCTGCAGCAACTCTCGAGCCGGACCCGCCTGTGAGGGCCCCGGGAGGCCCGAGCCTGGGCTGAAAACACGCCCGGCTGGCGCGAAGTGTTCATGAGGCCAGGATCTTAAGGACCCTCTGACCTTAGGATGCAGTTCCTTGCTGGAAGGGTGAATTCAGCATTGGCGCTGGTGCATCGCTGTCGGAAACAAACCTCATCGAGCACAACTCCGGGCACTTCTGTACTCTCCCGCCTGGCTTGATAAGGCTAAATGTTGGGTTTCACCTGCGCTGGTCCGGCATCGCAATCAGGCATCGTCGCCCTAGTTCGTCGCTCGTGCGAAGACCTCCCAGAAGCTGCCTCCTGAGTGATCTGCGCGCCGCCAGGAGCCCGAGCGTAGGCTGCAGGCCTTGCTGTTGGAAAGGACTCGGCAAGAATGAACAGCTTCGGAGGCTGGGGGGGGTGAGATCAACATGGAACGGAGAGCCCCCCCCCGGGGAAATCGGCTTCGGTTTCGGTGTCGTGCCGCGCGTGCGGGCGAGGCGAAGCTGCGTGGGCGGGCGAGAGGAATGGGCCCTCCTCCGGCTGGGGCGCGCCGAGGGCAGAAGTCCGCCCCTCCCCAGGCCGCGTGGCAGGCGGTGGCCGCGGGGTGTCCCGCCGTGGTGTGCCGATGGTGTCTGGTGTCCCGTGGTGTCCTGTGGTGTCCCGTCGTATCCCAATGGGTGTCCCGATGGTGTCCTGGTGGGGTGTCTCGATGGTGTCCTGGTGTTGTCCCCGTGCGCTGGTGTCCCGATGGTGATCTTGTGGTGTCCCGACGATGTCCCGACGGTGTCCCGCGGTGCCCCGTGGTGTCCCGACGGTGTCCCGATGTTGTCCCGATGGTGTCCCGATGGTGTGATGGTGCCCCGATTGTGCCCGGACTAGATCGTGTCCAGTATCGCTAGCGAGAACGATCAGAAGTTCTGGGGGGCGAGATCAAAATGAACCAGAGACTGTGACCATCACACCAGCACCGGTGCCGCCGTCATTCCAGCATCGATTTGTTCCCGATGGTGTGATGGTGCCCCAATGGGTTGCAACCCAATCGATAAATCGTCGTCAGCATCGCCGTCACGCATTGTCGCCAACATCGTCGTCGTGCACCGTTGCCAACTCGCGAATACATCACCAGCAACGTCACAATCACAGTTATCGCAATGGTCATCAGTGGGTTCTTTCCCCTCACACCCTCCTTATCACCCGAAGGGTGGTCGTATAGGTACGTTTGTACAGTGGTGGCGCAGCTGGGGGGATGTACAGAGCACTCATTTGTAATTCCGGTCATTTGTAATTCCCGTCATTTCCAATTCCGGCCACGAATTGCAAATGAGAGGTGCCGACGGGAAGGCATGTGCTCAAGCGCTATGCCCAACGTGTCTCCAAGGCGTCAGGGCGCAGCTTCTGCTTACGCTCGTAAAAGATCACAAGAATAACGGCAACAGCAACGTCGTCGCCGTTCCGTGTGACACGCAGGATTTGCGTGTCACGTCTACGCGACACGCAAATTCTGCGTGTCGCGTCGCCCGGCCGCCCAGAGCGCGTTCCGGGTGACACGCAGGATTTGCGTGTCACGTTTAATTACTTACGCGACGCCGCCCCGAGCGCGTTCCGTGTGACGTGATACGCAGGATTGGCGTGTCGCGTAGACGTGACACGCAAATCCTGCGTGTCCGCCCCCCTGGCGTGGCCCGCGTGACACGCAGATTCTGCGTGTCCCCACCCCGGCCCCCCCGACCCCCGGCGTGCGACACGCACACTTTGGGCCCGCGTGACACGCAGATTCTGCGTGTCCCCACCTCGGCCCCCAGGACCCCCGGCGGCGTGCGACGTGCAGATTTTGGGCCCGCGTGACACGCAGATTCTGCGTGTCCCCACCTCGGCCCCCAGGACGCTTGGCGTGCGACACGCAGATTCTGCGTGTCCGCCTCCCTGGCGGGGCCCGCGTGACACGCAGATTCTGCGTGCCCCCACCCCGGCCCCCGGGCTCCCGGCGTGCGACGCGCAGATTTTGGGCCCGCGTGACACGCAGATCCTGCGTGTCCCCACCCCGGCCCCCAGGAGCCTTGGCGTGCGACACGCAGGTTCTGCGTGTCCGCCACCCCTGGCGGGGCCCGCGTGACACGCAGATTCTGCGAGCCCCCACCCCGGCCCCCGGGCCCCCGGCGTGCGACACCCAGATTTTGGACCCGCGTGACACGCAGATTCTGCGTGTCCCCACCACGGCCCCCAGGACCCTTGGCGTGCGAC
Organism: Prorocentrum cordatum; assembly: GCA_963575745.1. Classification (NCBI taxonomy): domain Eukaryota; class Dinophyceae; order Prorocentrales; family Prorocentraceae; genus Prorocentrum; species Prorocentrum cordatum. The sequence continues at coordinate 1,086,411 of CAUYUJ010021059.1, read as the reverse complement.
ACGCAGGTTCTGCGTGTCCGCCCTCCTGGCGGGGCCCGCGTGACACGCAGATTCTGCGTGTCCCCACCCCGGCCCCCGGGCCCCCGGCGTGCGACGCGCAGATTTTGGGCCCGCGTGACAAGCAAATTTTGCGCGTCCCCACCCCGGCCCCCAGGACCCTTGGCGTGCTACACGCAGGTTCTGCGTGTCCGCCTCCCTGGCGGGGCCCGCGTGACACCAGATTCTGCGTGTCCCCACCCCGGCCCCCGGACCCCCGGCGTGCGACGCGCAGATTTTGGGCCCGCGTGACACGCAGATTCTGCGTGTCCCCACCCCGGCCCCCAGGAACCCGGCGTGCGACACGCAGATTCTGCGTGTCCGCCCCCCTGGTGGGGCCCGCGTGACACGCAGATTCTGCGTGTCCCCACCCCGGCCCCCGGACCCCGGCGTGCGACACGCAGATTTTGGGCCCGCGTGACACGCAGATTCTGCGTGTCCCCACCCCGGCCCCCAGGACCCTTGGCGTGCGACACGCAGATTCTGCGTGTCCGCCCCCCTGGCGGGGCCCGCGTGACACGCAGATTCTGCGTGTCCCCACCCCGGCCCCCGGACCCCCGGCGTGCGTCACGCAGACTTTGGGCCCGCGTGACACGCAGATTCTGCGTGTCCCCACCCCGGCCCCCAGGACCCTTGGCGTGCGACACGCAGATTCTGCGTGTCCGCCCCCCTGGCGGGGCCCGCGTGACACGCAGATTCTGCGCGTCCCCACCCCAGCCCCCAGGACCCCCGGCGTGCGACACGCAGATTCTGCGCGTCCGCCTCCAAGCTGGCGGGGCCCGCGTGACACACAGATTCTGCGTGTCCCCACCCCGGCCCCGGGGCTCCCGGCGTGCGACGCGCAGATTTTGGGCCCGCGTGACACGCAGATTCTGCGTGCCCCCACCCCGCCCCCAGGACCCCCGGCGTGCGACACGCAGATTCTGCGTGTCCGCCCCCCTGGCGGGACCCGCGTGACACGCAGATTCTGCGTGTCCCCCACCCGGCCCCCGGACCCCCGGCGTGCGACACGCAAATTGTGGGCCCGCGTGACACTCAGATTCTGCATGTCCCCACCCCGGCCCCCAGGACCCTTGGCGTGGGACACGCAGATTCTGCGTGTCCGCCTCCCTGGCGGGGCCCGCGTGACACGCTGATTCTGCGTGTCCCCACCTCGGCCCCCGGACCCCCGGCGTGCGACACGCAGATTTTGGGCACGCGTGACACGCAGATTCTGCGTGTCCCCACCCCGGACCCCGGACCCTTGGCGTGCGACACGCAGATTCTGCGTGTCCGCCCTTCTGGCGGGGCCCGCGTGACACGCAGATTCTGCGTGTCCCCACCTCGGCCTCCAGGACGCTTGGCGTGCGACACGCAGATTCTGCGTGTCCGCCCCCCTGGCGGGGCCCGCGTGACACGCAGATTCTGCGTGTCCCCACCCCGGCCCCTGGACCCCCGGCGTGCGACACGCAGATATTGGGCCCGCGTGACACGCAGATCCTGCGTGTCCCCACCCCGGCCCCCGGACCCCCGGCGTGCGACACGCAGATTCTGCGTGTCCGCCCTCCTGGTGGGGCCCGCGTGACACGCAGATTCTGCGCGTCCCCACCCCGGCCCTCGGACCCCCGGCGTGCGACGCGCAGACTTTGGGCCCTCGTGACATGCAGATTCTGCGTGTCCCCACCCCGGCCCCCAGGACCCCCGGCGTGCGACACGCAGATTCTGCGTGTCCGCCCCCCTGGTGGGGCCCGCGTGACACGCAGATTCTGCGTGTCCCCACTCCGACCCCCGGACCCCCGGCGTGCGACATGCAGATTTTGCGTGTCCGCCCCCCTGATTCTGCGTGTCCAGCCCAGGCGCGCTCCGTGTGACACGCAGATTTTGCGTGTCACGTGTACGCGACACGCAGGATTTGCGCGTCACGTCTACGCGTGCCCGATCGAGGGTGGCGCGCCCCAGATCCAGACTCGGGCGCACGCTCGAATGCATTTGCCCTGGGGCCTCCGGGGCCTAACAAGCGCGTTCATTTCTAATTCCGGTCATTTGCAATTCCGGCCACGAATTAGAAATGAAGCGCGCCGAAGGGGCGGCGGAGGCCACGTGCAGCACACGAATTAGAAATGAGCACTCTGTATGTGGTGATGGAGTGCTGCTCTGTTTTGCTCCCCTCAGCCCCTAGTTTGCTTCGTGCTGCTCTGAGTTACTCCCCTCAGCCCTTGTTTGCCCACGTGTTGCTTCGTAATGCTCTGGGCTGCTCCCCTAAACTCTCGTTTGCCATGTTTTGCCTTGTGCTGCTCTATTTTGCTCCCCTAGCCCTCAATGTTTTGCCTTGTGCTGATCTATTTTGCTCCCCTCGCCCTCAGCCCTCGTTCACCCTTGTGTTGCTCCGTGCTGCTCTGTCTTGCTCCCCTCAGCCCTCGTTCGCCCCTGTCTTGCTTTCTGATGCTTTGCGTTGCTCCCCTCATCCGTCGTTTTGCTTCGGGCTGCTGCGGTGTGCTCCTTTCAGTCCTCGTTTGCCCTTATTTTGCTTGGTGCTGCTTTGGTGTTCCCCCCCCCTCCCCCGCCCTCCGTTGCTGCTGTCTTGCTTCGTGCAGCGGTGTTTTTCTCCCCGCAGCCATCGTTCTGCTCAGAGCTGCGTTGTTTTTCTCCCCTCAGCCCTCGTTTGCCTCTTTGTTTGGTTTCGTGCTGCTTTACGATGCTCCCATCAGCCCTCGTTCGCCCCTGTCGTGCTTCGTGCTGCTCTGTGTTGCTCCCGTCAGCCCTCGTTTGCCGACGTGTTGCGTCGTGCTGCCCTGTGCTGCCCCCCATAAGCAGCAGTTTGCCACTGTGTTGCTCCCATCAGTCCTCGCGTGTTTCGTGCTGCCTTTGATTTGCTCCCCTCAGCCCTCGTTCGCCCCTGTCTTGCTTCGTGCTGATCTGGCTTGCTCCCCTCAGCCATCGTTCGCCCCTGTTATGCTTCGTGCTGCTTTGTTTTGCCCTCGTCAGCCTTTGTTTGCCCATGGCTTGCTTCGTGCTGCTCTGCGTTGCTCCCCTGAACCCTCGTGTTGCTGCGCGTTGCCCTGGCTTGCTCTCATCAGCCTTCGTCTGCCCAGTGTTTGCTTCATGCCGCTCTGTGGTGTTCCCCTCAACCATCGTTTGTCCATGGTTTGCTTCGGGTTGCTCTGTATTTGTTTCTCCTCAACCCTCGGTTTGCTTCGCGCTGCTCTGTGTTGCGTCGTGCAGCCCTGTGTTGCTTCCCTCAACCGTCGGTTTGCGCCGCGTTGCTTTGTGTTGCTCCCCCAACCCTTGTTTGCCCACGTGTTGGTTCGTAATGCTCTGGGTTGCTCTCCAACAACCCTTGGTTGCCAATGTGTTGCTTCGTGCTGCTCGATGTTGCGCCCCTGTGCCATCGGTGTGCTTAGTGATGTTCCGTGTTGTTTCGTGCTGCTCTGGTTTTCTAGTATTACCAGGTTACCCCGCGATCGCAATATCCCCGTGTTCAACGTGAATGTTACCACCTCCGCCTCCGCCTCCCCTCCTCCTCTTCCTCAACCGCCCGTTCCGCCTCATCACTTCTCCCGCCCCCCCCCCCACCCCCGTCACCCTTCTCCTCATATTCCTCCTCCTCCTCTTCCTGCGATGCCTCCTTCATCCTCCCCTTCTTGGGGTATGACGGTTGTCCTAGTCCTTTCTTCCGCTGCATTCTCCTCCACATCCCTGAGCGGGGCAACTCGCTCGTGCATCGTTTCTGGATAGGCTGGTGGGGTTATTTTTTGGGTCTGCGGCCGCGCGACAACGGTCTGGCGGCGAGAGGCAATGTCTGGGGCGGGCAGCACAAAGCGAATTGGCGACCCCAACCGCCACGTTGGCAGGCCGGATCGCACCTGCACAACAAGCGTGTAGTTGCACACGCACTGAACAAAATGCTCTGCATCCACCAGCAGACGCACCTAGGCGCCGGCCAGTATACCAAAGTGTACAAGCGGCCGCGGGCGCGAGTGCAACGGAGTGAGTCGCCCGTGCGGCGCCAAACTCCAAGCTGCCAGCCCGGCTAGCTAAGAAGCGCGAGCCCGGGAGACAGGCTGCTGGCGGTGGAAAACAAGAGGCAAAAGGCGCGGAAGGCTGAACCACTCAGCGCGCGGCCCTCGAAATCCACCGCTGAGTTGAGGGGGGCCAGCGGCGCCCATCGCAACGAGTCCGGCGCCTGCGTCGAATGGCCCGGGGTGGATGCGACGATGCGTAAAACGCGGGCTGCACCAAGCTGCAACACTCAAAGCGAGGCCTTCGGGCACACAACCCCCAGTGCCGGTGGACACCAGCGACTGCCCGAGCACCACAGTGCCGTCCTGCTGCGGAGAGGCCCACCGATGCCAGCCGCGGACAGGGTCGGCCCGCGGGGCGGAGACCTCCGAGCTGCCTGTCCGACGGGTCTGCCGACATGGCCTCCACGGCCGCCGCGGGCGATGCCCTGAGGCACAGTGGGGGACACCCACCGGGCCAAAGCGGCGGGAGGCACGTCATCCCTCACCGCGGTCCCGCAGCAGCGCCGGGGCGTCTCCTGTCTCCTGGTTGTCCAGTAGTGGGCGCCACCCTCGGAGTGCACCTTGCAAGAAAAGGAGGGCGCAGCTGACCGCCGCAAGATACAAGTAACTTGATAGCAGCTGCGCGCCGAGAACATCTGCGCATGAGGGGGGTGCAGCTAACCGCCGCGAGACACACTTACATCGAGGGGGGTGGCAGAACCTCGCCGATGCGGTCTGAGCTGGAGTGCGCCAGCGTCGGACGCGCCTCATGGGGGGGTTCATGTGCCGCAGCCTTACGCACCGTAGCTGGAGCTGCAAACTAAACCTAGGGACCGGCCGAGCGGCGTGCTGGGGGGCGACTATTTCAGACGACTGCCCCCTGCCACCGAAAGCGGGCGGCTGTCAAGCTGGACAGCAAAGGAGGGGTGCACTGGGGGGGTGCATCTGCGGCCGTCCCCTTGTCACCGAGAGAGAATGGCTGTCGCCGTGGGGCAGCAAAGCAGGTGGTCCCAGGGCTGGTGAGGCCTGCGGGCTAGTCCCCATTTGCTGAGGGGGGTGAGATGTCCAGGCAAGGTCCTGTTCTCCAGTGTGGGCTGTCTAACTATGCTGCGCCAGGGGTGAGATGTGGGGAGACCCCCGCCCCAGTGGGAGTTGCCCCAGGGCATTACGGCCGAGGCCGGGCGCTGCGAGGTGAAACCGCCCCCAGCGGGGAGAGGCGCGGGCGACGCGGGGGGGGGGGTCGCAGGCGAAGGGCTGGGAGTGCAGGGGGCGCGCTGTCAGGCCAGCCCGACCCTGCTAGCCCTGGGCGCACTAGTCCTCCCTGTCCCACAATCGTGCGCGCTGGTCTGTGTATCGATCGTCCCGCCTGGGGGAGTAGCGCTTACTTTTCCCTTTCCAATCCGTTTCCGTCCACGGTGCTTTCTGGTGGCTTCATGAAGTCCACTCCTGCCATCCCTGCCACCGGGTGGGGGTGGCAGAGCCGACGGCACCTGCCCATCGATCATGCACGGCTGCCGCCGCGGCTGCCTTGCCTTCTGCTGTCCATGGGGAGGGTCCACCGCTGCTGTCGGGTCCGCGCTGAGCGTGGGTTTTGGGTTCGCGTTGGAGGAGCTTCATGTGCTTGTCCTTGACCGACGGCCAGTGGACGTTGAGCCCTAGGTCGCTGTCCATCTTGTAGGCGTCGTATCCTGCGCTGTCCCACGCCTGGATGAATTCGTTGCACGACTGAACCGTGTTCCGTTTAGGGTCGTGTTGTTCGCTTCCGTTGGTCCCCTGCCCCATGGCAGCCTTCTTCACCCATGCGGCCCAAACTCCATTGAACGCTCCTCCCAGCGTCTTTTGCAAGCGTATCATCTTATCCTGCACGGCTTCATCCTTCGCAACGTCCGCATCGGTGACAGAGCACATGTACATGGGGATGCCCCCCATGGGATCGCTTGGGTCGCCTCGGGGTGGCTGCGTGGCCCTTACGTCCCTCCAGGGCGCCTCGGAAATGTGTAACCGCGCTGGGTCGCCTCTTGGGGATTTGGTGGCACGGCCATCCCCGTCCTTGGTGTCTTCCCACACGGGTCGCTGGCGGCCCTTGTCACCGCTCGCGCGGCTGAGGGTTCGGTCATCCCTAGCGTCATTGATGCTCCAGGCTGCGCTGTCTGCTCTTTGGGGGCTGTCTCTCGCGCTCCTGACTACACGGATGGCGTTCCTATTAACAATCCGATCGTATGGGGGCCAGGCGTCGGGCATGTTGGATGGTTCCAGGAAGAGTTTGAGGGGGTCAGGGCTGACCTCTTCTTCCTCGTCTGCCACCAGGGTTGGGCTGAGCTCCGGGCTCGGGTCCTTGGCGGTGTCGGATTCGTTTTTGTTGCCCCCTTCCCCTCCCCAGTCGATCCCATCTGGTTCGCCTTCGATTTTGCTTGCCTGGCCGGTTGGAGCCCTCCCCTCTGCCAGTGGGTCGCGTCCCCCGTCTGCACCTGTGGCGGGGGGGTTCGCTCTGGGAGCACGGGCAGAGGTGTCCTCCTGTGCAGGTCCAATGCTGTCTGCTGGGGGGGGGGGGGGGGGGCTCGGTTTCGACTGCTCTGTTCAGCCAGGTTGCTGCTGGGGAATCACCCGCCGCGGCGGAGCCTGCGGCCGCCTCGCGTGGTCTCGGTTGGTCAGGGCGGTGATGGTACCGTATGTCAGGGCGGCCTGGTCAATTCCCATGAGGAATGTCAGCAGTGTGCCGATCCGCTGTCGGAAGGGGCACTGGCCTCTCTGCTCTGTCAGGATGGCAGCGTTGCTATCCTATTTGTCTTGGTACTTCCCGTTGGATCTCATTAGGTGGTAGACCACTCTGGCCACTGCGGCCCGTTGCCCATCCCATGGGATGTCGGGGGGGTGGCAGTTGCTTGGGATCGACTCCCCGTAGATCATTCCCAGGAAAGGGAGCAGGCTTGCTGTGGGCCACGACCCCTCGTCGGTTCTGTCCCCTGGGATGTCGTCACCGTACCGCTGTGCGAAATCAGCCCAACATTTGAAGACGGAATGATTCCATTCCAGCAAGTACTTCACCAAGGAGTGAACGGGGCCGTCGGATTCCACCCCGGAGAGCCTGAAGGTGGAATGGGTTGGTAGGACGGGGCACTCTGGCGGGTCCACGCTGGGGAACACGGATTTGCTGTCGCGTCCGACCCTGACTGGTTCGCTGCTTTCTCCTGCCGCGCTGTTGTGCTCCCTGTCGTTGGGGGTGAGCTCGTCCCTCGGGGCCGATTGCCTTGAGTACGTGTCCTTTGCCGCTGCGTTGACGCCCGCTGGGGAGAGGTGTACGCTGATGTCGTAGCTCTCCTCCTGCACTTCTGCTGTGACTGCGCGCTTGGTGGGGGCAGTGGGGCATACCCTTGAGGAGTGCTGGTCCAAGATGCGGTCGAGCGTGCCGGGCGCCACGTCCTAGTCCTTCTGTCCGCTGCATTCTCCTCCACATCCCTGAGCGGGGCAACTCGCTCGTGCATCGTTTCTGGATAGGCTGGTGGGATTACGCGAAGCGACTGAAATCGATCGGAGGAGAAACATCCGAGGGGGAGAACCCTAAGAATACTGACGACTCAGGGGGACCTTGGAGGTTCTCCGACGTTGCACCCCGAGGTCGGCGTTTCGGCTTGAGATTCTGGATGGAACTGTCATGCCCCGGGCCCCGCGGCGCACCACGAACGGGCCGCTCCGCGATGCCCCGAATATCCAGTTCATGTTGCCCACCTCGATGGTCACCGCTCCAGCCGTCAACGACCCGCTGCCACCACAAAGGAGCTCGACTGGTTCGCGGACAACGGCGCTCACGAAGGCCACTACGTCACGGCTGGTTTATACACCTGGCGGGACACACTACGGCACTGCACAAACCACCAAACCATCGCATACAAGCACCAGCGCTTAGTTTTGTGTGCAGGGCGTGGGTCTGCAGCTGTCTTCTTTTCTTCTGGTGGCGGATGGTGCATGTGACGAAACCTGCGGATTGTAGTTGAAGTCTGCTCTCATGGACGCCCCGCGCAGCCCTGAGTGATATCGCTAATGGCGACGTTAATCACGTCCAGAGGTCCACCGCATACTTGTTTTTATGTTGTTGTTTTTTCTGCAGTAATTCTATCACGCCCACACACACACACACTTTGCCATGGCCTGGTACGGCGTGAACGCAACCGTAAGTAATACACTGCTGCGGTAGCGAACTCAACACTCTGATTCTGGTACTGTTTTGACCAATATAACACTCAGCGCTCTCCGAACGGCTGGATGGCATGGAAACAGAGACAGTGCGTGCGGCGCCGCTGGTGGCACTATACTTCGACTAGGAAGCGTTTTGACGTCCGTATCGAGCTGCTGGATGAGGCTCGCGCCCGCCGCTGAACAATGCAGCGGCATGTAGATGTGGTCGTTCGGTTATAGCTCATTGTTGGCTCCATACGCTCCCACAATCGTCAGCAAATTGTTGTTCTGCATATCCTCTGCTAGAGAGTAGTCTGGACTCGCGGTTTCTTGGACAAGCGCTTGACTGCGCACGTCGATTGACAACCGACTTCTGTTTTCAATTGTCACAGTACGTCCCCCGCTTCCAGATGCCACCGGACGTGCTGGTGGAGCAAAACTTGGTTGGAGGTTCGCATACGTTGACGACCTGCAATGTTATCTGGGTCGTTTTACGATGCTCCCCTGTTCGTGGCTGTAGTCGGGCTGTGGTAGTTTACATATACCTATACAAACACCCTTTGGGTGATGAGAAGGTTCGGGGGGGGAAGGAAACAACGTCTCATTCAATCTAACTCACTATAAATCCCACTACCGATACTAATATACACAGCACGATCGATCCCACTATGGATTTCACAATCGATGTCACTATCGATACCACAATCGATCTCACTATCGATATCATGAACTATCTCACAAGCAAAATCACTATCGATATCACAATCGATCTTACTCGATTGATCGAACGACCGATACCACGCTCGATCTCACAATCAGACTCACTATGCATATCACTATCGATCTCACTATTGCTCTCACTATTGCTCTCACTTTCAGTCCCACTATCGGTCTCACTATCGATCTCAGTATCGATCTCATTTCACCATCGATCTCACTACCGGCCTCACTACGGAACACCGACGGGACACGGGCGGGACACCCGCGGGACACCGACGGGCCACCGCCGGACAACCCGCCCGGCGGCGCCCTAGCAAGAGGAGGGTTCATTCCTCTCGCCCGCCCACGCAACTTCGACTCGCTCGCACACACGACACGAGCTCGAAACGAACACTGATTTCCTAGTGGGGGGGTCTCCGTGTCACTGCGATCTCACCCCCTCGCCTCCGATTTACCCATGCAAACGCACTAGGGGGTTACATTTTCGATGACTGAAAGCTGTGGTGCCGCGCATGCGAGATTTGTCGATCATCACAGAGGTACTGCAGTGCCCACTGCCCTGCCCGATGCGGGATATGATGAGGTTGCGTGGACATGCTTCTCCATTGTTCGCCGGTGGGCCGAGGAGACCGTCGATGTCCTGCTGGTTGACAGTGCTGACATCTTACTGCTCTTGTTGCCGAGGCCACGTGTTCCAGTGCAATGCTCGCCTAGCCCATTCAGCCAGGTCGGACCAGGGCCAATCCGAGAGATCACCTTACCTGTCCTGGCGCCCGTGCTCCCGTGCTGTTCGGCCCGAGGGGCATTCGCGACCCGGGAAGGGGGAAGAGGAGAAGAGAGGGTCAGCAAACGGATGTGATTTGACCCCTTGGAGGCGGGGGGGGGGCAGGAGTCAGGCGCAGAGAAGCCTGTGCAGGAAGAGAAAGGAAAAAGACCCAAAACTCCAATTTCGTGATTTTGTTACAAAGTAGACCCCTGGAGGTCCGGATCCCTTCCCAAGAAATGTTTTTTCGTCCCGGGCCGATTTTTGACTGTCCCGTGGCCCGGCGAGGGCCTCTGGAGGCCGAATCCGGATAAAAAACGTGTCAGCGCGATTCTTGCAACACGCGAAGGGGCGGGGGGGAGGACCAAGAACTCGAGCTCCACGCACGCCGCCGAAGCTCCACGCGGGTCCTCCAGCATGTGGTACCACCTCAGGCTCTCCTCCACTAGTTGCCTCACCGCCGCCGAGACCGCCCCCCTGGCCGCGCCCTCCTGCTCGAGGGCCGCAGGGAGGTGCTGCTGGTAGCATGCCTCGGGGGGCCGGAAAGCATGCGATCGGAGAGACACGAGAAGGCACGTGAGCGACGGAAAGAAACCCAGACATCCGGCGCCTCGAAAACATCGTGGCGGAGGTCTTCCATCGTCTTCGGCCTCTCGGGGCCCTCCCAAGGCCTCGGGACCGTCGAGCAACTCCTCGGGATCAAAAACAGGTCTCTGGGACGTGGTCGAGAGGCCCGGGCCCCGTGCCTCGAAAAAGCGAGAGGCTGGATGTCTGTGCACGGGTCTTACGCAAGAGGGCATCTGACGGCCCTGCGCCGCGGCCTCCGCGGGCCGCCAGAGCATGGCACACCGCGCGGAGGAGAGGGCGCCTGCGCGCGACGCTGCGCGGGAAGCTCACGCGCGAGCGTCCGCGCCGCCGACCCGGTTTCCCTCCTCGGCGGCGCGCACGAGTCTCGCCATCGCTCGGACGTTCATTCCCTGTGCTTTTTTCGGCTTCGTGCGTGGCTTTTTCGCCAAATGATCAAGGATGCTCCTCGATGGCCCTCGCCGAGAAAAAAATGCACACGTCCGAGCGATGCGGGGGGGAAGGCTCCTAGAAGGAAGCTGCGTCTTGAAAAGCACTGGCCTTCCGTCTGTGGACAACCCCAGCAACTTCCAAGAAGCAGGGCGCCCCTGAGAAGCCTCACCCCCTCTCCCCTACCGCCTTCTGCGCGTGGCCGACCTTCGTCGCTGACATGGTCGACCCCGGAACTCTGAGACCATCAGCCATGGGTCCACGGATGTTGGTGCAACTCGGGCATTTCATTTCTCAATTGGCTGCGAAGCATCCTGTATACAAAGGTGTAGAGGTTGGGGTCGGTGGAGGATTGCTGTTTGTGCTTATGTTCACCACCGGCGACCCGCAACCGTTTTTGGCGCAAAACCGACCAGATCTTAAAGCAACGTCGTGGCCTGCAACTGCCACGAGCGTCAAACGGTGATAGCAAGTCTTGCCGATTCCTTCCTGCTTCACTCCCTGAGCCAAGATACATGCACCTCGTGCTCGCTTGCTCCCGCCTTGCGCCGAGCCTCCGCCGGCCTCCGCCCACGGAGGGCCTCCGCCCGCGGAGGCAAATGCCCTCGCGGTGCTCTCCCGCAGGCCCTCCGCAGGCCCCCGTCCTTCCGCCGCCCTCCGGATCGCGAGTGCGCGCGCAGGCGCGACGGCGTCCGCAGGGGTGTGTTCGTTATGAAATCGCCTTTCGTTGCTGACATCTCCTCCAGCAGCCGCCCTCCCTCCACCTCCTGCTTCCTTCCCCCTCGTCATCCGCAGCCCCCCGCGCCTCGTCCAGCTTGCCTGGGGCCTCCTTCTTCCGCCCTCCCCCAACTTCCTGCATCCATCGTCCGCCCTCCATCCGCCCCCTGCTTCCATAGTCCGCCCTCCCTTCGCTCTCCTGCATCACCGTAATAACTCCAACTCCTGCTTCCTTCTCGTCCAGCGATCCGAGACCCAAGGATCTGGAAGTCCGGACCCCTTCCCTGCATCCCTGCGCGGCATCAATCGCAACTGTTTCAGAGCCCCCAGAACTCGTAGCGATTTGGGCGGCAGGAAAATCTATGAACATCTTCTGGAAGGCTCTTCTGGCGTCTTGGCCCCTCGCAGCCTGGGTGCCTCTGTGGCGCGGCGGGGTTCGCTGCGTGCGCCTGCCTGTCTCACGGCCGCGCGCTGCAGTGCGGCAGGCGGGTTCTCACGGCCGTGCGCCGCAGGGCAGCAGGTGGTCCTCACCGCCGTGCGCTGCAGAAGCAGCAAGCGGTCTCCTGTCCTTCTCTCCGGACGGCTGGTTGGTGGGTTGGTTGCGTGCGGGAGCGCGCCGGAGGGTTGCGCTGCCAAATTGTTCTCCGTTGGTTGGTTGGTTGATGGGTCGCCGCGTGCGCTGGATTGGCTTCGCGCGGCGACGTCGCAGGGGAGTGTGCGTACGCACTGGTCCTGCGCGCGTGGCAGTGCACAGGACGTGTGCTGCAGAGAGGGGTCCATGCCTGGATTATGGTCCCGCGACGTGGCGGCGAGCCTGGACTCCAATTTCGATGTTCGCGTCGAAACTGGCGACTGCAACTTTTCTGTCGGACCCCGCGGGCCGCGTTGCGCGCGTCGCTGAACATTGAAATAGGGGGGGCGAAGGGGTTGGATAAAAACTTGCGCTTGATTGCGCGGAGGGTTGTAGGGCCAGATTTTCATCCTGAGTAGTTATGTTGACAATCTCAGGGCGCGGCGAGGGAACCCAGAGAACGAAAACGTCGAACAACCTCTGCCTTGATTTTGTTTAAAAGACGTTGGGGGTCTGGGGACGAAGGAATGACGAGGACAACAACCCAGATGAGGAGAATAAATCGGGGATATCTCTGAAATCCTGCGGGCCTGGCGGATGTAATTACCAGGCGCCGCGGCCGTGTCGCTCCAGAGCGTTCTGGAACGACCTGAGAGCGCTGCAGAGCGCTCGGGGCCGTTACATAAGCCTTCCTGACGGCAGCAGGGATCACGAGGGGCCCCAAACCCCGACGCCACGGTTTTCCCTCACAGCGTGGACCCCTGGATGTCTCGGCCCCTCTTCCCTGGGACCCGCTTTTCATCCCGAGTCGTGTGTTCACGGTCCTGGGGCCTTGCGCGGACCCCCGGAGCCGTCGAACACCTCGAGTGTGACTCTTTCACGTCGCGAGGGGGTGTTATGGGGGGGCTCTGGTCCGTCTGGTCTGGCCCAGGGTCCGAAAATCTGGCCAGTGCGGGCGTGCTCCCGAAACGGTGGCTCCAGCTGCAGCATCCCGAGGAAGACGGAGCTCGGCCATTGTCGCCGGCGCCGACACGAGAACGGAGAGGCAAACAAGCCGTGCTCTTCCCTAGACGCACGGATCGTGCCCAGAAGCGATTGCCTGCCTGACCGCGATCTCTCGGCGGCGTGCCCAGCGGGAAGGCAGTATCCCGCGAATCGTTCGGAGAACGACACAGAAAAACGTAAGCGACAGTTATCTCCGCCCCGAGGCGAAGAACATTATCTCCTGCCCCCCCCCGGAAAGCCCATAGGCTCTGCTGCATCTTCTGGGGATCATATCTGTCCCGTCGCGCCCTTATCCGCGCCGAATCTTGTCGAATCTGTGTCGAACTCGTCAAATCCGCGTCGACTCCACGTCGAATCTACGCCAAGTCTGCGTCGAGTCCGCATCGAGCCCGCGTAAGCACAAGAAAGACTTCAAGTTTGGGGACGGGCAAAGTCCCCCGAAGATGTAACGTGACATGGGCTCTCGGATAATCTGGCTCCACGAAATAGATGAAGATAGAGCAGGTTCATGCCGTGACAGCTGCGGCCCTGGGTTTCTTGCACCGCGTGGCCCGCTCCCGTTCTTCGCACACTCTGCGCGCCTTGGTGCCACATCTGTTCGGCGGAGGCAGTGGTTGGCCTAGGGGTGGGCATTCGACGTAATTACTAGCTTGGGAACACCGCCTGCGACGTGGGCAATTCGAGCCCCGGAACAAATGGCTGGCTGCGGAAACTCTGGAAGCAACAACAAAAGTGTAGTCTCGTTAGGGGGGCATCTTTTACTGCCGCCGGCTTCCGACAGCGGAGCCGCCCCCGTTTTGCTTCCGCCGCCCCTCCGCCAAGGAAGAAATGTCAACCTCTCGATCTCCTGACTGTAGGGCTTTGGCTTTGGTACGCTCCACATGTGGATTACCCCGATGGGCTGTCCGATCTTTGGGCTCCATGGGACCCGAGGCGCCCCCCCCCCTCCCGAGGGGACACTCACCCTCAACAAATACTCCCCGCCTTGGCGCCGCCACCGCCTCGATGGGGGAACAAGCGGATACGGTCAGGAACGTTTGCTTAGCGTGTCGCGGCGATGGCCCTAGCGACACGCTGTGTCCTGCAAGAGGATACCGTGTCGCTCCGCTACGCGGGGCGGGAGGCTGGGGAAAACTCGGGACTTTTAGGCTTGAGAACTGGGGCGTGTTTAGTGTCGCGACGCAGCCAGCTGGGCGTCACGCTCAACAAATGCTCCTGACCATAAACCGATACCGCTTTTCCCGGGACATCTCCCGGGGCGCGTCCTGACCATGACTCTGGATCCAGCCGCAGCGACGAGGGGCGCCTATCGGCATCATAATGAGACAGTTATTCTGTAGACTCCGGCAAGTTTGCTTGCAGTGAGGGCCGAGGAGGGGGGGAGGACGACGGCCCGAAAGGAAATCTGGACTCCACGGACTTCGGGACACACCTGCACGCCATTTCGACCAGGCGCTGTCTGAAGAGGCTGGGTCGGTCGGCATCGAATCGGGAAATCGGATCGAATCGAGCTGTGCGTCGGATCGGGCTGCACCGGCACGGAGACGGCATCGAATCGGGTCGGTCGCGCTAAAATGCACGACAGCGCTCATGCGAACATCGGGCCGCATCGGACCGCTTCAATAGTTATCGGAATCGGATCAGATCGGGCTGGCTGGAATCGATGACGACTCGGATCGATCGTATCGAAATGGGCCCTCGGGGGCGGGCGAAATGCCATACAAGCACAGCATGCCCTAGCATAAGGTAAAACGCCCTCTGCCTTCCCAGACCTCCCACGCAATACGTTTCTTCCTAACGTCGACCCCCAAAGATCTCGACCCACTCCACAGGACCAGGTTCATCCCGAGTAGACTGTTGGTACGGTCCCGAGGCCCCGTGGGGGCCCCCGGAGGCCGAAAACAGAGAGAAACCGTGCGTCGTGACTTTTTCATGACTCGCGGTGGTCTGGGGATGGACCCGGGGGGGCGGGCGAGATGCCGTGCAAGCGAGCCTGCCCGAGCCCGAGGTGGATCGTCCAAGGTCCGACCTCGAGGCGCCGCGACCTCCCCGGCCGCACACGCGCACGGACCTGATCCCTCCAGACAGCATCCGGGAGGCGCCTGCTCCCTGCGCGCTCCATAGGCCCCTCTCGGCGATCCATGGGCGACCTGGGGGTCGATGCACCCCCCCTGCATGAGGCCTAACTCCCGTCCCCCCCGTGATCCTCGCCGGCCAGCTCTCGGGTCGCAGCTCGGGTCGCAGGCGCCGCCCCAGGCTCTCGGCGAGGCGCAGCCGCTGGAGAGCACCCCGAGGCTGGAAAGCCGCCGAGGACGACCACCACCGCCAACGTTGCCCTTCCGTAACGCATGGCCCTGACCAGGCCCCGGCAGAGCCTGGAACGTTCGCTCCGTCGCGCTGGCGCTCAGCAGCCGCGCCAGAGTCGCGCGCACGACCCGCTTGGCGGCGGCGGCCTCCTGCGGCGGGCACCCGCCCTGCGGCTGGCGGCGCTCGACAGCCTGGGCCAGCAGCCAGCGCAGCTCGACCGCGGGCTCCTGGAAGGCCTCCAAAGTGATGTTTTCTGACGATCAGCATTTGAAACTCCCAGCGTTTTTCCTCGGTGTTGGCCTCCTGGGGAACGGGCCGCGCATGGAGAAAGTCACACCGTCGGATTCCTGGGGGTCGAGAGCCAGACGGCAGCGCCTCCCCTGGCATTTGTCGTCCATGCTGGGCCTCCCGGAGCCTCCTTGTCGCCGCGGCCGGATCCGCCGCGAAGAGCAGGTGAGGATGGGCCCCGTGCTGAGCAGTGACCGACTGTCCTGGCAGGCCTACCACGACATATTAGTAGAACCATAAAAAAAAACGTTAGAATCACGAGACTACTTCTTCACCATCCTTGACTATTCCTCCTGTGAGGGGACATGCCCGGCTGAATGCTGGACCGGGAGGGGTCCGGGGGCAGACTCGGGGTGGACGTGGGCCGGGCGGGAGGGCCGCCGCTGCCTCAGCTGGCCCTCCCTCCCAGCTCCTCTGCCGAGCGAGCGCTGCCCGCGCCCTGCAAGGGGGGGCAGCCCGTGCCCTGCGGATGGGATGGCACGCGCGCCCTCCTTGCAGGCCCTGCCTGTGGCAGCCGTGCTGGGAGTGGGCCTCCACGCGAAGGACCGCGGCTCCGCAGGGACGTGCAATCATCGTGCTACCATGTGAGAAGGGGTGCCAGATGGGGAGCGAAGGGGGCGTTCCAGGCCCCCGTGGGGGGAACACCCCTCCCCGGGAGAAGCCCATACCCCCTTCGATGCCTTGCCTCCCACGCGCCCCGGCCTCACCCTTCCGGGTCGGCGGCGCCGGCCGCAAGGAGGGGCTCTCCGGGCCACGGCGAGCCTCGGCCACGAGGAGGTTCCCCGGCCTGGATCTCCGGAGCGGCCCGAACACGGGAGGGCCTCCACAGGGGGCCCGAGGTGGTCCTGGCTTCAGCGTCCCGACTGTATCGGGAGCTTGCCGAGGAGGAGGGGGCCCCGGACCCCCGACGCCATGATTTTTTCGCAGCAGGGGTCTTGACCCGTTTCCCAGGACAGGCTTTTCATCCTGAGTTGTTTTCTGAGGGTCCCAGGGCCTGGCCAGGGCCCCCATGGCTAAAAACCTTGCGTCGTGATTCTGGTCCTGACACGAGAGGGTCTGGGGAGGAGGGGGGAGGCCGGTCGGGCTCAGTCTCAGCAGGGCGGCTGCACGGCGCTGGCCAATGTCAGCCAGGGGACGGGTCGGGAGAGCCCCGGGGCCCGGCACGAAGAGCAGCCCTCAGAATCCCTGGGCCTGGTGAGGGGACCGGGTATGCCAGGAGGTAACTCCTGGGAGCTCTTCAAGACGAAACCTGGACGAGATCATATTCGGGTGAGGATAAATCGAGAATCTGTGACATCTGGCGGCTCTGGAAGATGTCTCGGGCGCCACGGCCTTCTCAGAGCGTTCCGGAACGCTCTGAAAGCGTTCTGGAACAATCTGAAAGCGTTCTGGAACGCTCTGGAACATATTATTTATCCCCGTCCGAGGATGTTAGTAGGTAATTACTGGGATGTCTTCGTCAGAACGATGTAAAGCTATTTGTTCTCCGATTCGGAGCCACCGGGCTGGACTAGGCGAGCAGCAAACCCAGGATGAAGCCTGATTCAGTGGGATGAAACCGGATTCAGCGGGATTAGACTGGACTGAGCGGGATTAGCCAGGGGGTATACCAGGGCCGATCATGAATTCAACCTCCCAGGAGTTGCATCCCACGGCATGCTGGGTGAGCCTTCATGAGGGCCTCTGTGAACCTCCGCGGCGCTATCAAAAACGTCATTGCGACCGGATTCCGTCCAGACCTCGACCCTTCCTCCTCACCCTTTCGTCCAGATTTTGTCCAGCTTCCGTCCAGATGTCCACCAAATCCGGACGGAATCTCCGAAACAGCCAGGATTCTTGGGGACCCTCTGAGGCTCCCACAACCAGGACCACGCGCCAGGGATGGGCCCATGGGCCGGCTCCGCGGGACCCCCCGAGGAGCCCGCCCAGATCGGCCAGGGAGGCTCGCGGAGGGGAGGCCCGCCGACCCGCGACGGATCGCCCGCAGTCCCCCCGGCGCTGGCCTGCGCGGGGTGGGCCCCCCGGGACTCCAGGTCCGTGGCGCTTTCCCAGGGCCCCCGACGTCATGAGTTGTTCATAACGTCGACCCCCGAGGTCTCGACCCATTCCCTGGGACTGGCTTTTCATCCCGAGTCGTTTTCTGACGGTCCCGAGGCCTGGTAAGGGCCATTGAAAAGGCGAAAATGGTGGAACACCTCCCGTCATGATTTTTTCATTGCTCGAGGGAGTCTGGATTGGACGTGGGAGTACCAAAACAGGAACATGCCAAAGAGACACCCACACCCTATGTGTCTACAGACACGTGCGGCCTGAACATGAGGACTGTATTGGGCAGATGCCCCAGACATTAGCCTCCTAGAAGCAAGCAGGCTTTGCCCTCCAATTTGGACGGTTCTGCGAGGAGGGCGGGAATTTCCGCCCTATCGAGTCGCGAACAAATTACGACAGCAATTTCATGATATTTTCAGCTTCTGGGGGTCCTTACCGCGCGTCGGGACTGTCAAATAATGTCTCAGGATGAAAAACCGATTCCGGGGAATGGGTCGAGACCTCTGGGGGTCCGCGTCATGAGAAAATCATGGCGTCGGGGATCTGGGCTTGAAGCTCCTCTGAGCTCCACGTCCGCCCTATCCGCCCCGCACCTCTGCGAAAATAGGCGCCCCTCCTTCTCTGAAGCGGAGATCCCCGCCCTGCTGTTTCGCATCGCTTGGGTGAGTATTTTCGGCGCAGTTGTCTAAGTCGGAAAATCGACCACAGTGCGGCGGATCGGGAGTTGGGGCTGATGACCTCGACCCCTCCCCCAGAGGCAGTGTGTGCTTCTCGTCCCTGGATCCCTGCGAGCTCCTGGCGCCGTCTTCGCCCGGATGCGGGCCCTGGGGCCCTCGCGCGGATCTACCTGGCTCGACACATGGCACGGAAAGATACGGTCCAGGGCCCCGGTTATGGCTTCCGGTACATGGACAAAGCATTCGAACCCTCAGACACTTGAGGGGGATGTTCATCAACCGCCCGTCCCCGAAACAAATGTTGATTTTAGCATGGGTGGTGGTTTCGGGGTTCGAATACTTCTGTCCACCAATGCCCTCTCCATTGCCGCACCCTCAACATTCAGCTTGGGGATCGGGGGGGCAGGCGCAAGGGTTCGAACTCTTCTGGACGGCCCTGGGGGCACGAAGCGGCCACCAGGAGGCCGATAGTGGTAAACAAGTTAGCAGAGAATCCCCAATGCAATCAAACATGCCACGGATGAGCCGCACGCCAAACTCCATCATCCGCCGATCTGTTTTTTCAGTCCGCGGCCCCAGAAACACCCGACGGCTTCCATGCGTCCAATTCTTCGTGCTGGATACATGTCTGATAGCCCCTGGGCCCGACGGCCTCCGAGAGGGCGGAGTTCGAAGAAGAACGCCAGGATTGAATTACGCTACCGAGGAACCCCACATACTTAATTTGAATGTTATGTGTTTGATTAAGTTTATTATATATGCGCAATTCTGCGTTCTCAGCCCTCGTCGCGAATGTTCCCCTATGTGTCATCAAACGCCATATTGCTTGAACCTCCTCCCTCTTCCTAGCCTTCTATCCTCCATCGAGGACAGATTCGAGCCAGCCAGCGTCCGCGGTGAGGGATCACCCCCTGCGCACCCTCTATGGTGTCGAGAAAGTGCCACGCCTGCTATGCCCTGGGCGACCGTCGTGCATAGCGGCCGCGGTGAGGGACCACCCTCTGCGCAGCCTTTATGGTCTCGAGAAAATGCCACGCCTGCTATGCCCTGGACGACCGTCGTGCATAGCGGCCGCGCTGAGGGACCACCCTCTGCGCACCCCATGTGGTGTCGAGAAAGTGCCACTCCTGCCACGATCTGCGAGCGTGTCACGGATAGAGGCCGCGCTGAGGGACCACCCTCTGCGCACCCCCTGTGGCGTCGAGAAAGTGCTACTCCTGCCACGATCTGCGAGCGTGTCACGGATAGAGGCCGCGCTGAGGGACCACCATCTGCGCCCCTCCTGTGGTGTCGAGAAAGTGCCACTCCTGCCACGATCTGCGAGCGTGTCACGGATAGAGGCCGCGCTGAGGGACAACCCTCTCCGCAGCCCCTGTGGTGTCGAGAAAGTGCCACTCCTGCCACGATCTGCGAGCGTGTCACGGATGGAGGGTGCGCTGAGGGATCACCCTCTGCGCACCCCCTGTGGTGTCGAGAAAGTGCCGCTGCTGCCACGATCTGCGAGCGTGTCACGGATAGAGGCCGCGCTGAGGGACAACCCTCTGCGCCCCCCCTGTGGTGTCGAGAAAGTACCACTCCTGCCACGATCTGCGAGCGTGTCACGGATAGAGGCCGCGCTGAGGGACCACCCTCTGCGCACCCCCTGTGGCGTCGAGAAAGTGCCACTCCTGCCACGATCTGCGAGCGTGTCACGGATAGAGGCCGCGCTGAGGGACCACCCTCTGCGCACCCCCTGTGGTGTCGAGAAAGTGCCACTCCTGCCACGATCTGCGAGCGTGTCACGGATAGAGGCCGCGCTGAGGGACCACCCTCTGCGCCCCCCTGTGGTGTCGAGAAAGTACCACTCCTGCCACGATCTGCGAGCGTGTCACGGATAGAGGCCGCGCTGAGGGACCACCCTCTGCGCCCCCCCTGTGGTGTCGAGAAAGTGCCACTCCTGCCACGATCTGCGAGCGTGTCACGGATAGAGGCCGCGCTGAGGGACAACCCTCTCCGCAGCCCCTGTGGTGTCGAGAAAGTGCCACTCCTGCCACGATCTGCGAGCGTGTCACGGATAGAGGCCGCGCTGAGGGACCACCCTCTGCGCACCCCCTGTGGTGTCGAGAAAGTGCCACTGCATGTGTTGTCTGTGCTGCGGTGTGCTGTGCTGTGCTGTGCTGTGCTGTGCTCTGCTGTGATGTGCTGTACTGTGCTGTGCTGTGCTGAGCTGAGCTGAACTGTGCTGAGCAGTGCTGTGCTGTGTGCGTGGGGAGGATGCTGTGTGCTGGGCTGAGCTGTGCTGTACTGTGCTGTGCTGTTTGTGTGTATGTGTGTATGTGTGTATGTGTATGTGTGCGTTGTGCCGTGCTGTGTTGTGCTGTGCTGTCGGTGAGGGAGGAAGGAGGAGAAAGGGGGAGGAGGGGAGGAGGTGAGACGCGGGTGCGGCGCGGCAATGAAGACAACCAGAACCCCACCAAGCATGTGGGGAAAAACACATACCGTGAGATCTCTGGCTATAGAGACCAGTGCGAAGAACTTGCCGCCATCATGATTGCTGCGACGCCCGGGGGCATCCTTTACTTACGAGTTTCTGCCAGCCTTCCGGGGGCTTCTGCTGGCGGAGCTACCCTCGGTTTACTTCCGCCGCCCCCCGCTGCGACGTCACACCCTCGACTCGTCGCCAGCGAAGACCTTTCTGCTGCGTCTCGTATGATCACTTGAGCGACGGAAATAAAACGTGTCGTACGCAAGATGACATAGCGACCTGACGCGGCGGCTTATGCAGCCCGCCAGCACGGCACGCTACATTGGAGACGAGGGCGCTCTCGCGCGGCCTTACGCGGGCAGCTCACGCGCCAAAGTCGACGTAGACGGCCCTGCTGACTTGCGCCGCTCACTTGAGCCACCACCAGTATCACTACAACGTCCCCCACGGGCGCGCGTGGCTCCGTCGCGTGCGGGCCCCCGTCCACCGCCCGCGGCACAACCTTCTGGCCCCCTCTCGCGGCGAGGGCGACTGCTGGCGCACGCTTCTTCTCGCGGCGGCGGCCGCTGCCTGCCAACGGCGCGGCCGTGGTCGTGATCGTGGTCGTCATCGTCGTCCCAGCTCTCCGAGGACGTGATTCGTTCAGCCGGGCAGCTCTCGTCGATGTCGGCCTCTGGGGCGTCATCGGGCCCCGGGACCAAATCCAATGGACCCAAGACTCAAACCTGGCCCTGGGGAAATAGTCGGGGCCCCGTGGGACGCGCACTGAAAAAAATACATCGTTCGATGTCTGGGGTCGTCTTCTTCGTCGTCGTCGTCGTCGTCTTCGTCGTCGTCTTCGAAAAAATTGACGGGGAGGAACACAGGGAGAGGGAGGCAGGAGGAGGCAAGAGGGGGCAGGGGGGGGCAGGGGGGGCAAGAACAAAGGCACGGCGGTTTCTGGAAGCTTTTGGTGAAGCCGTTTGGCGTTTCTGGAATGTTTCGGGAGTTTTCGGATGCCTCTTGTCCGCAGGTTTCCACGACAACGACGACGAACCAGGAAAAGATTGCAATGATACCTGCGCTACGATCAAGGCGCCAAAATTGAATTTCCCGCGTCGGCCTGAACGGGCGCCTTTGAACAATCCTACCTGACTTGGACCACCGGCGAAGTAGAAAACTCCTAAACCGCTCTCTTTTTGCTCCGACGCGTATCCACGGGTCCAATTCAGAATCCCCGACGACCGCCGCCAACGCCGTCCAGTTTAAAGCAAGTTGGAAGACCCAACCAGATACTTCGCCGAATGCGAAGTATACGTCCAACCTTGTTGTCTCGTATTAACGATAGGTGACTTAGGCAGGACAGGTCCGCGTGAGCGGCGAGGGAACATCTCAAGACTAAAGGGTGCAACATGTTCTGTCTCGATGGAAGATAGCGGGCCGCGGTGCGACCCACTCAATTCGGCGGCCAGTCGCTTGAATCCAAGCGGCCGCGGACAAACGCTCGATACCTCTCGCCTTTGCCCTTCCTCCTCCAGAGTTAGGGGGGGGAGAAGACGAAGCGTGAGTCCGCGACCTACTCAGCAAAACAACGAATACACAGGAAAGGCAGCAGCCAGCAGGCTCAATTGTAGCAGGTTGCCCCGCAGCTGACTAATCCTCGGGCGGCTCAACTGGTTTCGTCTGGCCAGCCCTGTAGAGGGTGTGTCGCTTCAAGTCGTGTTTGAACGATTGCACACCTTCCATAACTTGTACGAGCATATCTCTGGCAATGTTCCCCTTGGTGTGTCCATCTGCAGTCATGTCGCGGGTGTCACACCACTGCGCACAATGCACGATACCGCGCTCCATCACTTGCCGTATCCAACTGGTGTGACCCAGTAGGGTACATTCAGTCGGCTTCTTCAGGTCTTTGCTTGACAAGGACTTGAAGACAGATTCCGCATCAATGGTCAGGGTGACCTTAATGCTGAGGCCGCCCACCTCAAGAATATCCTTGAAATGAGTAGGTGTCAGCGGCCCTCCATGGAGTTCGTGCAGCGTAACAATCGCGGGATAGCAGTCCTCCAGGTCATGGGCTGCTGCTTGTGTTTCAGCTGAGTAGCTAAGGCGGGCCTCCAAGCAGTGAGACTTGCAGCGCGCGTCGGCAAGATGGACGGCATGTTTACCAGCAAGCGTGCGTCCACGCCGTAGCAGGTTTGCCCCGCGAATGCCATAGCCTTTGACCTCGTTATCGGCATCGCTTTTCAGGCGAAGATGGCCGGGATCGCTGTGCAGATCGACCTCGCCCGAGGGTGTCATCGCTTTATAAGCGATATCCTTAGGGCGGGCCTGCAGTTCCCTGGTGGTCGCGCCGAGTCGTCGCACTTGCGTGTTGGTCGGTTCTTGGACGCGCTGCAACGACGCAACGTATTGATTAACCATACTGGTGTGATCAAAGATAAGCCAGAGCGCCTCTGAGGCTAACGAACATGTCAGTGACCAGATTCGATGCTTTGGCCTCAGCATCCGCGCCTGTGGGTTCGCGGTGCTGGATCGGACGGAGCTGTTTTATGTATTCGTCTTGCTCAAGAGTAACGTTGCCGTCGCTGTCCTTGGCATGCCTCGCGGCACAGTTGGTAGATGCGTGTTTGTTGAGCTTGCACTTCCCAGAAGGTACCCTCAACGCACTTGACGTATTTGTCAACGGTATCTTCAATACGGGCCATGTTGATATCGTCGACACGTTTGGCAGCGAGGGGGCCGGGGCTCGCCTCGAAATCCCCGTCGCAAGACGTGGATCTGAGCCCGGAGCCTCTCGTGGTCTTCCTGAGTTTCAGTGAGAAGGCTCTTGGTGCATCTTTGGTGCCACTGCGTGGTTTAAGGCACTGTAGACAACGTCTTGACTCATCAGAGTGCTCAAATCCTGGGAATGATCTGAGTACTGATGCTGAGTCAGGTGGCAAGCGGAAACACGCCGCGCGTTCCTCTTCACCAGTCGCTTCCGCGAGCTCTGGGTACGCGAGTCCATTCAAGAAAGCCACGTTGATGTCATGGGAAGCTATAGTGCACTGCTTCCTGCACGCTGCCGCGCTGGCGAGTAATCGCTGGCTTGGCCGCCGCGCCGTTCCTGGGGGCGTTTGAAATCCAGCAGTCCAGGCGCAACCTGATGGTACGTTCCATTTCGCTTTTTTCGTTCTTGACGAACTTCAATGTGTATACTTCTCTTCCAAAATTATATTTGACGCTTCGGAAGTGATTTATATGTTGAAGCACTTGTTCTAAAATCGTGTCTTGAGTTCAGCATATCGGGCTTTCGACACCTTCACTGGATTCGCCTGAATGTCTGCCTCCGTGAGAAGGTCGTCCTCCTTGACGGCTGCAGCTCGTTTAGCTGCGGCGATCACATTACTCGCATCGTGGTAACACGGTCTAAGTCCAGTACCCACTGCTGTTGTTCGGATAAGACAATCTTCGACATTCTGCATGTTGTCAGTGGTAGTCAGAGTCCAATCCATAACTGGCATCTTCGTCCGTGGAACACAATGGGACATGATATGTCCCGGCTGCGTAGATGTCCTGTGGGCTAACCCGCGTGGGCAAGTGCCCTTGCTGTCCTTCTGCAACTGTGGCCAGCGCGCCGTTATCAGAGACCATCTGTGTGGGTGAAGTATAGAGTTCTTATACTGGCGTTGCCTCCAGCAGTTCCCTTTCGTCACGTAGTTATGTGCACCGCGCTCCCATAATGTGTGCCTCGAGGTACGCCTCTGAGTCCTCGCAGATTGTGGGAAGCCGGCCGTCTTCCCGAAGGTGGTTCGGGTTCTGGGGCCTCCCTGGCATTGCTGCCTGGCGTTGGCATGTCTGCCAGTTCGTCGAACTTCGTCGCGTCTTGATCGAAGCCTGCATGAGGTTTCGTGGACTTCAGGCACTGGATGATTCAAGGGTGTGCTGATCCAATTGTGTCGTGAATGTTCAGGGCAGTGCCTTCAGCTTCATAATGAAGCCTGTGTTCACGTCGCTGTCATAGTGCACCAGCGCACAACTGTCGGCATACGTTACCGCGGGTAACTTGTGAACGCTCTCAGCCAACCTAACAGAAACAACAACTGCGATACGGGAAAAGTTTGTGATAAGATACTGGAGAATTAAATGTACCTGTGGAGATAAGCGGCTCGCTCGTCATTTGGAGAGCCCCTTTCTGGTCGGGAAAAAGCCGAAGGTCAGAGCAGGTCGCCCCGCAGTTAGGCTGGCTACGAAGGCCAACGCAGTCCGTGATGCTGTGTTGTTCGAGCCAATTTCTCGAGTGATCAGAGCATCGATATACAGCGGATGTCCTGCACCACCGCGCTGGACATGTACATCGCGATTCCCAACTCGCGCGAAAACTTGACCCCTGCCGGGATCGTTCCGCATGACCAGGAAAGGCCCACTCCAGCCACCCCAGTCGTCTTTCGTGGTTGTGGGGCGCTAGTAATCAACAAGATCCCCTTCGTTGTAGTAATGCTGACCAGTGATGGTCGTCTTGGTCCGTAGTGCAAGGCCTGTCCTTGTATTGCAATGGCTTGTGTGATAGCCTCAGTGCTCCCACGGCAAATAATCTGTTCTCGAGCGCGATCGGATCTCTCCGTCTGTCGTTCCTGATCTAAGACAGGCAGGTCCGGAAGCATGGCTGGTTCTCGGCCAAACGCTGCGTTATGGTGATACATCATTGTAAAAGATATCCGCAAAATTGGAAAACGAAGCCCCATGCAATTGTCGGGTGAACACAAGTGGTATGTCTAACAAATTAAAACCAGCCTCCATGACGTGAAGCAAGAAGTGACGTAACATGACAGCTTCAATGGTAACAACGGTTTGTCCACGCGCTCCTACCCTTAGCTCAGTGCCTGTTTGCGGTGTCGTCATTGAGAGCACCCTCCCCGTCAGAGTAAAATACTTTGGCAGGTCCCAATTGCATCCCGCAATGATGGCACGCATCTAGGATGCTGGTCATAGTTTTGCCTGGTATCTCGATTCCAGCGCCGTGTCGGATGCAACGATCGATTATGTGAAACACATCGTTTTCCTGATTGTAGAACATTACGTCGCAGTCGATTGCATCATTGAATTTGCCAGGTAGTGCGGAAGACGACATTCTAGTCCGCCCGGACTTTTCCGAAGCCCTGCGCTCCCGGCACGTATCACAGACGCCTTTTATCATGCTTAGCCTAAGACTATCCAGACCAGCCTTGGTTCAGATGGGTCTCCACTTAGGCTCCTTGGCGTGGAGCCATCGCAAATGTAGTTTTCGCAACTCGCGCGTTACCGCGCTTGGGTCAAGGCCGCGCAGGTTATGTGGACTGATCTGCATGTCAAACCTGGACCAGTCTGGAAGCCTTGGACGAGCAGCAAGGTCACCCGCAGGTGGTGGTGGAGGTGGGTCACCTCCCTGCCGTCGTCCACGTCTGACCACTACCTGTGGTAATCGTCTGTGGTCGTCCGAGCTGCCGGCGCCACTTGGCTCTGCAGCATGTCTGCCGACTGTGACGTCGCGGCTGCTGGCGCCTGCAGTCGGACCAGAGCCGGGCTTCGGAGGACGTAGCCGCGCGACTTCTTTGGCGGCTGGTGCCTTAGAAGCAGCTGCCGCCGAAGTTGGCGGTGCGTCGGAAGCAGCTGCCGCCGCAGGTGGTGGGGCTGCCGCTTCAGCGGGGGCTGGTGTCCCCTGCCCATGATTATCAAACAGCTTCCACGGTTTGGCAAGAATGCATTTGCCGGGTGTAAGTAATTGGCCAGGCTCAGCCATCCCATAATTCCTTCTCTGGCAATTTGGACACTCCCAATAATAATCCCCCTTGTCATACCACCTACAGCGTTTAAGGTTTCTGCTGTGTGATGGTGAGTGCACGTTGACATTGTCGAAACGTGCAGGGCGCCCCTATCCTCCTGATGGTGGCTGCGTGATACGTCCGTCAGGATGTCTAGGACCGCCAGGCCATCCAAGTCAAACCCGCGTGCGTTCGTGACGTGAACAGGCGACGCGTGAGGGTGATCGTGAAAGGGGTCGCGGTTAACCGCGAACATGTCGTGTGCAATTCGAACTGCCTCAACGAAGAGGGATTGCATCTTCGGAGTGCACTGTGCTGCCTTGGCCAATTCCACGTTGCAAACTGAGGCGCGTTGGTGGTGGCCAGTGCGCCGTTCGTTGTCAAAGGGCGTCAATAGAGAACGGCGCTTGGCCAATATTTCAACAAGCTCGCGCATTAATATGCCGTGGAAGTCACGAAGGCCTGTGGCACATTGGTCTGTATTGACCTTGCGAGTGCCCTCGCGTTTTAGCAGCGTCGTTCATGGGGGTATTTCATTTACCCAAATACTCACTGGTTGTCCTCGTGAACAAAATCGTCGGATGTCGCCCTGACGTCCGGCAACCCTTCCACAGCACTTAATGCGTGGGAGGCCCTCCTTGTGATGTTCATACCACGTGTCGTATTTGACCGTTGCCTTGAAATAAGAGGGTCGTCCATCAGTTCTGTAGTTAGGTCGTAGGATTACTCTATTCACAAAACATACATCCAAGTATTGCATTACTGCATCCTTGACTTCCTTGTGTCCAAGATCAACATAACAACGTTTGTCGAGGTACCCCCCTGAGGATAAACCTCGGCTGAATGCTAATTGTGAAATTCCCCCGCTGCCTCCGCATAATTCCAGCACGTCTACCTCGTTGTTTCGTCCGCGACACAAGATTGGTATTAGGGAGAACACATCGGCATGTGCATCCACAGGTAACCCCGCCGGTAGTGTCACGAAGGCATCTTCATCTACATTCCTGTTAGAGTCCACAGGAACATCGGCGTGGCACGCTCCACATCCAAGGCCCTTTAGGTCCTCGCCGCAGTCGGCGCTGCCGTCTTCGACCTGTTTGGGTATCTTGCGCGTTTTGATGCCGGCTTCTTTGTCGGCTTTCTGCCGTTCTTTTTATCCGTTCACCAGTAGGTAGTGCTCTGTTGGTGCTCAAGTGTCGGACATTCTGGCAGGGGGGTTGCGCGCGGCCGCGCTCAACCGAGGGGGGGGGAAGTGGATCGCCATCGACGGTCGTGACACGCCACGGTCGCGGTCGCTGCCCCTCATTACTGAGCAAGGCTGGGGGCCGAGGCCCCCAGTGCAGCCGAGTGCTGACGTTGGCCACTCCACTCGGTAATGGAGCTCTCCAGTTGTATCCGATGCGTTGGTCCTGAGCCTTGATATCTTGCATGCAAGTACTGTCGTCGAGGTTCGCAGTTGCCCGGCGTGCCACATGGCCCCGTTGAGGGCTCGTTTTTAGAGACTGGACGCAAGTCCAAGCTCCTTTATCTATTCGGGCGTGCACGCTGAGATGTGCAGCGCTTTGCTCGTTTCTCTGTGTTTTTACCTAACGGCGAAGACTGATAGGTTTCTAGCAGGGTCAAAAGAAAGCATCAGGACGCCCCAAGGGGGTCTGGGCGCGATCCGGGGGAGGATGCCGGGGAGATGCCGGGGAATTCGTTAAGCAAACAGTAACGGACTTCGTGGTCTTCGAGTTCCCAGAACTCCATTCCTGGGCATGATTATGAATGTCCGGAGCCAACTCTAAGCCACTTCGTGTTCTTCGTGTTCCCAAAACACCATTCCCGGGCCACATTTTGAATGCCCGGAGCCAACTGTAGGCCACTTCGTGTTCTTCGTGTTCCCAGAACACCATTCCCGGGCCACATTTTGAATGCCCGGAGCCAACTGTAGGCCACTTCGTGTTCTTCGTGTTCCCAGAACACCATTCCCGGGCCACATTTGAATGCCCGGAGCCAACTGTAGGCCACTTCGTATTCTTCGCGTTCCCAGAACACCACTCCTGTACCACATTTTGCTTGCCCGATGTCCCCGTCTTATCCCCTGCTACCCGCTTGCTGTCTTGTTATCTCTTTCATCGGCTTGCAAACCAGTACTTTGGTATGCCGTTTGAGCACTTGCCACTGCGACTGCCATTGCGAATGCGATTGCGACTCCGAGTACACCAGAATTGTACAACAGGAACCCTACATGAATCCAAAGGGGAATGCTTCCATATATGCTCATACACATCGCTGTTAGGTTGCTTTGTCGGGGTGCTATGTGTATCAACTTGGTCAAGCAATCGCGCAGGCATGATAGGGGGTGTTTTGCCCCGCCAATCCGCCATCTGGGCGCCTTCCCCGCGCCAGCATAATTAATGTTCTGCTCTTTCGGCAGGTTCCCCCGCAGCTCGGCGCGCGCATTTCCACGGGTTGGCCCAGGTGCGCGCGCGTCGTTGCCGCCTGTAAGTGAGAACCACTTGGCAAACGACTCGAGCGATCGAACCTAAGACCGACATGACAACATCACATTCGCATGACTTGTAATAATAAGTCTTCGACGGCATCGCGCATGGGCCCTAGCTTCCAAAAGTGACCCGGGGGCCCCATGAGCGCGATAAACATGCGCGAGGCCCGAGCTTTGATCGTGAGGTTCTGGATGCGCTGATAGCGTGGCCCCGCCGGCTTACCAGGCAGTCGCGCATGCCAGTCAGCGGACGCTGCCACACATAGCAGTTGCTAGTCCCCCGACAATAGACGACCCAAGTACTGCGCGCCCGTGGAGGTCATGACCTCTGCGCGCGTTATACGATCGCACATCATCCACGAGCTCCGAGTTCAGCGCGCGCTGTTCGTATATCCTCGATGACAAGAGCACGGTAATGACAATGATGGATGGGCGATCTTCTCCTCCAGCGGCCGCGCAGCCGGGCCCGCTGCCGCCCCGGGCGCGCGCGGCCGGCGCCGGGGAAAAATGAGAAAGTGCCCCCGCGCCTGTAGACAGCACCTCAGGCGTCGGCGTGTCCAGGCAAGCGCGCGCGGCCGCGGCGCGCGCCTGCCCCCGTCGCTCACTCTCGAGCGCGGGGGGCGTCCACGCGGCCACCTGGCTCGGGTCCGTGCCCGGGCTGTCAGCCACGAGAGTCGCCTGGTGCGATCGGCGACGCACTGCTCGAGGTGTAGATATCGCATCTCTCAGCAGCGCCTCTCGATGCAGCAGGTTGCCCCGCGGTAGCAGGCTGTCCCGCGCGGTCTTTCGGCGGCATCTACTTGGCGCCCTCGTCGTAGATGGCCTGGCTCGCCTTCGCCTGCAGGGCCCTCGCGGCGAAGTCCTGATCCATAGTCGTAGGATTGCTGCCATGCACGTTGTTCCTTCGCCGCCAGGTCCTCAAGGCGTTGTCCACCATGGCCTTGATCGCGAATGGGAATGCCTCCTCATTGATGCTGCGGCCCCCCTGGTGTTCTGAATCATGGTGAACGCGCGGGAATCCACAGGAGCAGGTAACCCCGCGCTGCTTGAAGCAGGTCGCCCCGCAATAAGCCCCGTACCCACGGTCTCCTCGATGACGCGCCGCAGGGGTGTCCCCGCATATCCGGGCTTGGCCGTGATGGTGAATGCCGTGGCTCCATCGGTCTCCGTTGCCGCGTCGTACTCGTCGACCTTGATCGCTAAGTGTCCTGATGGCGTCTTACTGGGTCAATTGCCCGATCGTTTTTTCCAAGGAGGAGCCGGTGCATATCCGTGCCTGGGACGGCCATATTTTCGCTGTTTTTCTCCAGGATTTGGATGGCCCGCATGTTTGCTATGCTCCGCAGGCCCCGGATGGCGGGCGATTTCTCGCCAGACCCCTCGGCCGCGTTGGCGGAATAGGCGCCCGGCTTGGAGATGGCAGATTGCCCGGCAGGATTGCCCCCATATGCGAGGGCAAAATTGCATTGCCCTGACGTCCTGCACGCTGCGGCTCCGGCGCCCACTCTGGTCACGTCCAGTGGCCTGCTCAGGTTTAATGTCTTTATGTCGTGACCGTGGGTGCGCGAGGCCCGCTCAAATGTCTGGGCAGTTTTCAGACCAGTGATGTTTATGTTGCTACCAATGTCCAGCAATATAGTCAACATCTCTTCGATCATGGCCCCGCTGTTCGCTGCTAGGGCCAACTGCTGTGCCGCGCGTGTCCTTGAAGCGCCTTTTGTCACATGCCCACTCGCTCCTTCCTCGGGGAGGTGCATGCGCTCATGCGTGATCGGGTTCCTCCACTGCGACGGGATCTTACTGGATAGTCCATTCGGAAGGGCGTGTATCCACCATGCTGGAAGGCATATGCTGCTGCGTCAGTGGGAGGTTTTCAAAGGTATCCTCATCGGCGCGCACTGCATTCAGGCCGTCCGCGTTGACCACCAGCACCGTCTGCAGCACATCGCGTTCGGACATGGCACTCCGCACGCTGACTGGGTTGTCAGTTCGGCGCGAGCGTAGCGGGTTACCCCGCATTCTGCCGCCAGGCGTGTCAGCTCTGTCCATTCGCCTTAGCCATGCGTCATTGGCAGGCAATCACGCAGGTGCAGATGCGGAAGGTGTCCCCGCAGAGGCAGCTGGCTCAACTATCGGCGGCATCTGCGTGTCGGCGATTAGCGTCGTCGCTGCTGGTTCTGGCCGTATATATGGCGGTGGCATGGCCGTTGGCAACGGCGCATTGCGTGCAGCAGGTTGCCCCGCAGGTACCGCAGGTGCCCCCGCTGGCGCTGTGGGCCCGGCCATGATGGCCGTGATCCGATTCAATTCTTCACGAAGGTCTCTGAGTTCGTTCGCCCCGCGGAGCATCTCCTCGCGTCGGTTCTCAGCGCCCTGCCCGCCCGCAAGGGCGCAACGAAACTCAGCCGTGATCAGTTCCGCGTCACGGCGCGCAGCGCGCGCCGCCTCGTTGGGGGCACCTGCAATCTGTCGGTCGACATGTGAAAAGGGGGCCACTCGGCCCCAACAGATTGCGTGAAATATGTCGCCGCGTTGGAGCCTTCATACCTTATCACGGCAGTCAAACTCACGACAAATCGAACACTTCGTGAAATCGCCTTCGTTGATTATCGGTGGTGCGGCCGATGGCCATGTGCGCCTTTGCCGCTCAAATGTGGCCCCGCCCAGTGCGCGGCGGCTCGGCGGGGCTGCATTGCCCATTGGCATAGTAGCAGGTTGCCCCGCGGCCACAATTCCCATAGCAGGTTGCCCCGCGCGACTCATCACGCAGCGCGCCCGCCGTGCCTGATTGCGCTGCTGGCGCGCGTGCTGCGCTGAAGGGTTTGCCTGCTGCGACTCACGCGTGGCCCAAATTTCAGGCCGCAGCCCCCCCGGCGACACTGGTAATGTCAGCTCTGGACCATGCGGGGCGACATCCTGGTCCGCCGAGGGCGCCGGGTACCCGCTGTGTGGCACCTGGCTGGAGACGCCTGAATGATACCCCGCACTTCTCGTGAGCTGAGACCTGTAAGAATTGCCCGCTGCTGCCCTGGCGTAGGGGTTCTCGGGTTGGCTCCCGACCCGATCAACCCCTGTGGTCTGCGCATAGTAGCCAGAGAACGTAGCCGAGTCCATAAGTGGCGCCACTGGCCTGTTGGCCGCTGTCGGGCCATAAGTTGGGCGGCTGAAGAACGCAGGTACGCAACCGTGCCATCTCAGATGGTCCGGCGACGGATTTGCGCCAGGCACGCACTCCCAGCCAGGCTGGAGTCCAGTTTGCGTTCGGCAGATCGACCCCCTCCCGCCTCATACTCGCCATCGCGCCCCGCATCTGTCGGTGCATCCACTGCTGCTGTGGCAGCATACTTCCGGCCCTCTGGGCCGTCTCCGTTGTGGGCTGCATGTTACCATGCTGGCCAATCATCACTGGCTGCCGCGTCGGCCCATGTGGTGGTGCTGCAGCATGCGGGGATGCGAAAGGTGATGTAGCCTGCAATGCCTGGTAGGGCTGGGGTCCCACCCGCATGCTCTGGAGTCTGGCCTGTAGGCTATTGAGGATACCAGCACTCTGTGGCGTGCCAAACGGTGTTGATGGCCCACTCATAGGCGCAAATACAGCTGGCTGCCTCGCGGGAAGTGGCAGCTGCCGTGCCCGCGCGCGTCGCGGGTTGTTTGCGAAGAGCCCATTGTGTGGAGCTACACCACTGGAGGTGATACCTGACACATCCACGCTCTGGGCCTGGATCCTGGATCCATCAGAGCCATCTGCAGGTATCCCCGCTGGATTCACCTCCTGCAGCATGAGCCCCGGTGCGTGATGCATCTCTGCGGTGGGTGAGTTTAGCACGGGTGTGCGCAGATTGAACGGTGTATCTGGAGTAACCCAATACTTCAATGTGGAAGTGTCAAATGAGGTTCGTACCAGGCGAACGGTGCGGATTTAAGCGTGTTGCCACGCTGTGCTTCGGTGTAAAACTGATTGACCCATACCTGTCCAACTTTGCAGTACTTGCAGTCATCCGTGTTGTCCTTGATACTGGTAATCCGGGCAAGGGAGCTCACCGGGATGCGACCCTTCACCCCCGACGTCATAATCATATCGCTGACGGATCACCATACTGGGATGCCGTCGCGAATGAAGTTCTTGAGGCTTATTAATGTCAACACCTCGGCGTCCGCCCGTAAGCCCGACTGAATGCGCTTATCTCCAGGCAAGCATGGGCATCCATGAATCATCTGTCTACCTGGCTTCCCCTTAGGTTTATCTTCGCTTTGGCATGACAGACCGATATGCGATATGCTCGGGATGTGCCTCCATTGGGTCCCGTGTATGAAATAGCGCGGTGCTCCTTCCGCAATCAGGTCTGTCACCTGCGAGCACAGTGACTCTGGGCACTTAATGCCTGGACCGCTGCTGTGCCCACCACTGGGCCGAAGTTAATAGGTCGGGTAGGTTCCCCCGCGGAGAATGGTTTTCTTCACCTTGAGGCGGTTCTTCTGCATGCCATTGCTGTGGTCAACCATCGCACATCCTCGGCGCTGCTAGTGCCTGGTAGAACCAATGCCTGGACTGGAGGCAACGCACGACGACGCCAAGGTTTTTTCCCTGAGACTGTTCGCAGCCTCTGGTGGCCCATGTGCCAGTAAGCCACTGGGGCACGCCCAGCCGTCGAACTCGTCATGCGAGATAACCGCATCCGTGAACTGATGCGGGATATTGTTGTTAGGAAGCGGCTTGTGCCGGCCGGCTGTAGTGCGCCATTCCGAGCAACGGCGCTGGTCACGCGCGCTCGGTAGCCGCGTAGACACGTTCGCTTTATTGAATACCGCTGTCAGTGCTTCAGCTTTACCGCTGGAAGTCAGGACTGGCTTGTGGCGCAGCTGGTCACGGACGCGCTGGCGTTCGGCAGCTACCTCTGTCACGGGCGTTGCCGCGCATATAGTCGAGAACTTGACTGCCCTGCACCGGCTCGAGCCATCATCTGCAGTGCCAGTTTATGATGGGTTAACTGGCATCTGACATGGGGCACCACGTGCTTCCCAATAGCGCCTGCTTCCCTCTTCCACTTCAGGGGCGTTCGCAAGTTGCCCCGCAGATGCAGATGCAGCAGGTGTCCCCGCAGAAGCTGACGCGGCAGCAGGCTCTGCAGGTGACCCCGCACTTCCAGACGAGTCCTTGTCCTTCCCGCGTATGTCCTTGAACTCGCACCTGCTCGCCTTGGGAACTTCTGGCGGGCGCGCTCCGGGCGCGGTCCGGAATGATTCCCGCCGCTGCGAGGCACGGTGTATAGTCGAACCATCCAGCGAGGGTGTCTGGCCAGTTCCACTGTGGATTCGGCTAGGAGTAGCGCCGCGACGCGGGACAGGCCCCTTTCGGTTCGGGCGCGCTGCTGTCCGGGTATGCCGCCGCAGCGGCTGCCACAGCCGGCCCCCTGGAGCGCGTTCTGCGAGCAGGTTGCCCCGCGGGCTCCCCGTCAGATCGCTTCGCCTTGCCTTTTCCAGGGTCGACCTCTCCTGAGCCGGCCCGCTTCTTCGACCTCGTTGACCTCGGCAAGCTCGAAGATGGAGATCGGATTCACGTCCTTCAAAGAGGGCTTCGGGGGCTTCGGTGGCCCATCTGCTCTCTTAGCGGATTCCCCCGCATCGGCGGGCTCAGCAGGTTTCCCCGCGCTCTCTTGCGAAGAGCTGTCTGTCGGAGGCCCCCGAACGCGTCGGTAGATCCTCATGCTTTCAATCTTGGCATTCTTTTTGCACTCCAAGTTATATCTTCCATTGGGCAGCATTGCGCTGTGGCCAGTGGCAAATATCCAGCCGATGTTTGCGCTGTGATACCACGCTGCGTCGCATTGCTCCAGGACCGTGTTCGCCGTGACTTGCGCGTCGACGTCTCCGCCTGCGTCGGCGTCTTCGTCAGCGTAGGACTCGTGAACATATCCAGAAGCAGGTCGATGGGATCAACAACTCGTGCGAGATCGGACACCTTGACTCCCTTCCCAGCCTCGACCGGCGGGTCGCTCCGCTTGTCCAGACCCTGTCGGCACCTTCGTGAGAAGAAGCAGGTTCCCCCGCAGAGGAGGCAGCTTGCGCCCCAGGGCGGGCCTCGCGATCTTAGCGCACGTGGCATGCCCGATTGCGGCACGTAGGTCGGCGATCCCCAGCCTGGGCCTGCCATTCCCTCTCGACGAGTGCTGCTTGAGTCTCATCTAGCGGCTTGTAGTCCGCCTGAGTCAGGTGCGGGCGGCTGGGGTCGAGGCCTGGGTTCACCGCGCGGCCTTCGCCATCCCCATGCGACCAGACCCATGGGGTCTGCTCGAAGTTGGGGCCCCTTGAAACCTTGAAGGGCGCCCCGTCGGGCAATTCGGCCCGGGGTCCGCGACGCGCTCGCGTCCACGGACCTCCTCTCGGTCATTTTTCCGATCCGCGCAGAGACATCTTTTTTGCGAGCCTTCTTCTCCAGCGTTTCAGGCTGCCAGGTATTGCCCTGTCTGTTGGAAAGGGTGATCTTGCCCGTTTCAGGGTTCCGCTGCACGTTCCGCAATGCTCAATGATGACGGACTTCGTGGTCGGTCCGGCCGCGTGACCGCCAGTGCGACATGTGCTCGCGCGGCTTCTGGTGGCGAGCAATGCCGTCGTTCTGTCCACCAACTTCCGGATCTAAGATGGCCTTCGGGCTCGTCCGAGCCTTCATCCCCCTGGTGCAAGTGGCCCCGCGACCATGCCTTCTTGGCGGTCCACTCGGATCGCGCGGGTGCGGGCGCTGCGCGCCGCTTGAGCGGGCGCGCGAGTGCCTGCGCGAATGACTCTGCCGATGGCGGCATGGCGAATTGCTCTCAGCTTCCCACTCCTCATCATCATCCCCAATGCGCCCCACGCGTCTCCAAGCCTTCCGGCTCTAGGGGCGGTCGTGTAGTGCACGGGGAAAGTGAGAGCCTTCAATATGTCCAAGTTCGCATCGGACCCGCTCAGTAAGGTCACCAGCGTCGCGCGGGTTACCCCGCAAAAGGATCATCATCGCAGGTTGCCCTGCACGTAGGGTTCCCAACCGCCTGCGGTCGGGGCGCCACTTGTAGCTCCTTCTCCGTGGCCCGTATCGCGTCGTCATCGGAACTACCTGGCGCGCACCCATCGGAGTGTGCAGGTGCCCCCGCCATCTCGTAGTCCGAGTCGGCGGAAGATCGGCACTCTTCGATGCTCTCCATATGCGCAGGTTGCCCCGCGATCGGGATGCCCAGCCAATCTGCGAGATCGATGCCGTCGTGGCCAACGAAAACCTCCTCGTAGAGCTCCTCGGCGCACCTCTCGAGGGACACGCTGGCGTTCATGTGCCCCGCAGAAGTGATATGCATAGCGGGAGTGGGGTTATTCTCTGATTCGGCAAGAAGGGTTTCGACGTCGACATGCTGAATGCCAGAATCGGCTTGAGCCAAATGCATCGACGGACCCCTGCCTCTCTCGTCGCCTTGGGGGCACTCGCGACGAAAATGCTGGGTGCTCTGGCAGTTATCACATTCCATGGTTTTCCCGTTGGCATCCTTCGGGTTGCCCCGACGTCCCTTGCCTTTTCGTGAGGTGCGCCTGCGGCCTCTACCCTTCGCCAGGAAGATTTCCTCTTACTGTGGTCCCGCAAGGGAAGCCAGGAATGTTCGCATACCTCTACCGTGCAACCGTCGTCGTTTGCCCTTGCCTCTACCTATGCCGTTTGCCCTGAGCACACGTCGGACCGCGCGTCGTATCGTTCGACATGGTTTCTTCATAAAGCGTCTCTAACGGCGTTTATGTTTCTGATGGCCCAAGAATATCAATTGTGCTTGTTGTTCCTCGGTGAGGCCTACAGGCGTATCAGGAAAGTCCAAGATGCCAATTCCTTCATCGGACGAAGTGTCGGTATAGGTGCCTGGTCAAAGTCGGACTCTGCGGGCTGCCCAGCCGAGCCCACTAAGGTGGTGGCTTGGGTAGGGGTCGTCGTTGCCGACGGACCCTGATATTGAGCCCAGGAGTTTTGCGACCCCGTGGGCTGGCCACCTTGCTGGCTTAATAACATGGTGGCCTCGTTTGGTTGTGGATCGTCGTTCCAGATGGTGCCGGCAGGTCTCTCCGCATGAGTGTCACTATGAAAGACATCAGTGCGGTGGCCGTGGTTCAACACACCACCAATGATACCAGGGGCTCGCTCAGCGATATGGGCGTAAGCCCTCGTACGCTCCAGTAAGGGGTCGATGCGTTGCTGGGTCTTTGGCATTTGGTGGTTCAATGGTTGTAGTAGCTGTTGTGCGCGCGAAGCACCGACATCTAGGGATAACTGTCAGGTCTTGCAAGTTTGGGATGTTGAACCCCGCAACGACAGCTTCAAAACGTGCAATCTCGACACGTGCAAGCGTCTGGTCGATCTGTTCTCCCGCGTGGGCGCCACAGTCGATGAGAGCCGTCCCCGAATTCAGTTGTCTCTCATTTTTAATATTATCGAACTTAGTGCTGAGGGGGAACACTATATAGGTGACTCCATCGGCGTGGTGCCCGCCAATGTCCACTCCAAAATTGATTACTGCTGGGGTCTCTCATGGCCATGGTCCTTACGAGACCTCCAAGGCCACGCTGTAGAGCAGCGGCCTGTTGGGAGGGAGTCGTCGTGCGTGTGGTCACGTTGATCCAGGCATGTACCTCTCGAGCGAATTCGAGGAAAGGTACGTGACCGGCAGGTTCCCACCGGGGGCTGGTAGTGCGCGTGCCTGCACCGCGTTGGACATGTCCAACAGCACATCCGATGGCGACCCAGAGGAGGCCAAAGA
This sequence comes from Prorocentrum cordatum, assembly GCA_963575745.1. Lineage (NCBI taxonomy): Eukaryota > Dinophyceae > Prorocentrales > Prorocentraceae > Prorocentrum > Prorocentrum cordatum. The sequence goes on along the minus strand of CAUYUJ010021059.1, from coordinate 1,048,632 downwards.
TAGCGATGCCAATCCACTGGCCTCGTAGGTCGGTGTCGGTTGTGCGTGGCTGTTGTTTGCGAGGTGGCGTTGCCGTTCGTTCGCGACGAGGTGCAAGCAGCACGATGTCATGACGTATGTTAACATGCATGGTGTCTTCGAAAAAAAAATTGCCCATTGGCGTTGGAAGGTGGGCTTCAGGAGCGTATTAGGGCAGAGATGCAAGGCTCAGGTAGGAGACCACTGCGCGAACAGAGGCTTCAGTGCGAGTGCCCTTGCGATGGCCATGGTCTCCTCCGCGTAGAGCCACTGCGCCCTGATGGTCCACCATATCAACAGTCCACCAGATAACGCCGTAGATAATAAGGAATAGAGCTAGATCTGACCACCAACGGCCAGCTCCGCCACCAAGTTTACAGCCAGTTGGGAGACCCAACCAGATACTTCGCCGAACGCGAAGTATACGTCCAATCCTGTTGTATCATATTAGCGATAGCGCCAAAAGGTAGGAAAGGGCCACGTGAGCGGCGAGGGGACATCTCAAGAATAAGGGTGGAACCTTTTCTGTCTCGATGTAAGATAGCGGGCCGCGGTGCGACCCGGTCAAATGGGCGGCCGGTCGTTTGAACCCAAGCGGCCGCGGACAAACGCTCGATACCTCTCGCCTTTGCCCTTTCTCCTTCAGAGTCGTCTTCCCTTCCCCCCCCACGGCTGCGTTCCGTCGGATGCGACGCCCATTGTTGGCGCCATGAATACCAACGTGCGCGCACCGTCGTGACATTTTTCCTGAACGCCTTGTATGCAAGGGTCAAACGGCCAGGAACTTTTGTTTAACGTGTCGCGGCGGCGGCCGTTTAGCGTGTAGTGGCGGCGGCCCCGGCGGCACGCCATGCATTGCAAGCGGATGGCGCGTCGCTCTTCTTGGCAGGACGGGAGGCCGCAAAAAGCTCGAGACGTAGAGGGGCCTTGACGTGGTTCGCGGAGCGCGCCGAAGCGTGGTGGGCCAGAACCAGCTGAACGACGCGCTAAGCACGAGTGTCTGACCGAAAGTTGTCAAAAAGGTGACTAGGAGGTACAGCGTCTGATGAAGATTCTGCCGGTCTCTAGCTGCCCACAGAGCAATGACCGACTGTGCTGTCCGGCCGAAAGACTTGTCCACTTCTGGGGGACGACTGCCAAACCCAGCTTGTTGGCCCCAGCATGAGCAAGCCGACGAGCATGGAATAGCGCAACTACCCGACGGAGGCTTTGATCGCTGGGCTAGGCTGGGGCCAACCAACGAAGGGCATCGTTACTGAGACGACCAGGATAGAGGCATCCCAACTGGGGTCCGAGCAGATGGGATCGAAGGATCGCGTCGCATCGCCGATGCATCGGCGACGTCGGCGATGCATCCACAACGAACGCACAGAGAAATCGGGCTCCGCCTCGGGCCACATCGCCGATGCATCGGCGATGCGGCCCGATCCTCCGACCCAACTCCTCTGGCCTAATTCGAGAGACCTGGATAGGAGGAGGCATGACGCGGCTTGGGGGATATCACCTGGTCTGGCTGGCACGGATCAGCTCACGAGCCGTGGCACTTCGCAGCGCTTGAGCTCTGAACCTGTGAACGAAAGAGAGGCGAGGGGGCTGGACAAGAGGAGGACGAGGAGGATAAGGAGGAGCAGGAAGAAAAAACGGACGAGGAGGCGCCACTCCGTCGCCGCTGTCTCTGATCCCGCCCGCCACTTGGCCGCCTGGCCGCCTGAGCCCTGCAGAACCCGCAGTGGCCGCGGCCACGGCTCTGGCGAGGACGATGGTAGAGGCCTCCTAGGTGAGGTCCGAGTTGATGGGGTCGGTGGATCGCGCCGCATCGCCGATGCATCGGCGACGTGGGCGATGCATCAGCGACGTCGGCGTAGAGAAAATGAGGCTCCACATCGATCAGCATCGGCGATGCATCGGCGATGCGGCGCGACCGTCTGACCCCATCTGGGCAGGCAAAAAATGAGGAAGAAATGCAGGAGGATGACGAGGAGGACACATAAGAGAAAGAGGGACGACGGAGAAGGACGAGGGACGAGGAGGACGACGGAAGACGAGGAGGACGACGGAAGACGAGGAGGACGAGGCGGACGACGGAGAGAAAGCAGCGGCGGCCCGCTGCCTGCCAGGAGTGCGGCCACGAGAACCGCAGCCACGGCGGCCGCTGGCTCCTCACGGTCGGGGCCGTTCGCGGATCGGCCGGTGCGCACAGGCAGAGCGCTGCGCGAAACGAAGCCAAGACCGGGACAGCATCGGACCAGAAGAAGAAGAAGAAGGAGAGGAAGAAGAAGCGGTCTGCTGACTGGCCGCGGCGGGCCGGGCCCCTGACGGCGCGCGGAAAAACGCCTGGGCAGACCGAGTGAGGCGAGCAACTGGAATGCGTTTTCTTATTCGGACCACAGGACGGGCCGACAAAGAAACGCGGGCCAGGCAAGGAACAATGACAGGCGGGAAAGCGAGGAGCCGAGGAGCGGAAGGGGGAGGGGGGGGAGAGGGAGGACGACAGAAAGGACAGACAGGGCCGACAGACGGAAGACGGGGAGACGGAGCAGGGAGCCAAGCAGGGAGACAGAGGGAGAGCACACAAGACACAAAAGGCAAGGAAACACAAGGGCAAGGCAGAGGACACGGGGAGGGAGAAGGGAGGGGGGCAGCCGAGAGCCAGAAACAAGGCAAGGAAGGAAGAAGGGACACACAGGCCAGTGAACAGCGCGAAAGAACAAACCATGCGAATGTTCAGAACATTGTGAATACTCATCAATGACCGCTGAAAAGGGTTGCCAAAGATCGACCGACCAACGCTTGCACGGTCGCCCTGAACGTCGACGCGCCCGTGTCCAGAACCACGGAAATCAGCGCAACAATCGCGCGCTCCATTTTCCCAACAGCATCGGATCGGGATACGGTCAACAAGACGACGCCAGGGCGAGGATAAAAGCGGGTGAGGATAAATCGAGAATCTCTGGCATCCCACGGCTCTGGAGGATGTCTCGGGCGCCGCGGTCTTTTCAGAGCGTCCTGGAACGCTCTGAGAGCGTTCCGAAACGCTCAGGCACGGATTCATTCCTGTCCCAGCCCCTTCCGAGTCGAGAACTTTTGCCTAGCGTGTCGCGGCGGCGGCCCCAGCTTGCAAGCGGACAGCGTGGCGCTCCGCTCCGCGGGGCGGGATGCTCGGAAAGGCTCGAGACGTTGATGCCTGGAGACCAGGAGGTGGATAGCGTGTTGCGCCGAAGCGTGGTGGGCCAGAACTGGCGGCGCCGCGGCACGCTAAGCCAAGGTTCCTGTACGTGAGTGGGGATCTCTGAGATCTGGCGGGTCTGAGTGATGTATCGGGCGCCGCGGCCTTCTCAGGGCATTCTGGAGCGCTCTGAGAGCGCCGAGGAAAGCTCTGGAGCGATCTATCTCGATCCTGGGCGCGACCTACGGCAGAGCGTCACGGGAGAGGGTGCTGTTACACTCGAAGCGCAGCCACAAGAAAGTGGGCCAAGAGCATGAGCCCCTTCGCCGGAGGCCCAGTGCCCCATAGAGATGCTCAAAACGGAGAACGCTCTGAGATAGAGGGCCAAACCACGAAGAGCACACATGAGCATCGTTTAACCGATGAGGTGGGGGGATGGCTGGGATCGGGATGGGGATGGGGATAGGGATCTTACGAAGAACATTCCTGGAGGCCTCGTGTAGCCACTTGCGACTCAGTTTCCGTCGGATCCACGTCGGATCCACGTAAGGCGTAAGGTTCAAGCCGGTTGGACTTAGGTCGGAACATCACCGCGCGAACGTCGTCCCATATCTGACGGGGCGGACGTGCGGACTGGGTTAAACAACTATTGCGCGCCGCACGAGGCCTCCGGGATTTTCTTCGTCAGGGATCGGTTAAACGTTACTGAACACAGCCATCGTGCTGCCATACAGTGGAAGGAGCGTGGCCGCGGCGGGCCCCGGCCACGGACAGGTTCTCCTTCCCAGCCCTGAGGAAGGGCCCGAACAAAAACTAGAGCAAGACGAAGCCAGGACAAGGATCAAATCGGACAAGGATCAATCGGTAATCTCCGAGAGCCGATGGCTCTGGAGGATGTCTCGGGCGCCGCGGCCTTCTGAGAGCGTTCTGGAACGCTCTGAGAGCTTTCCGGAACGCTCTGGAACGGATCTGCCCTTGTCCCAGCCTGCCCGACCAGAGCCCCTGCCGAGCCCACAGCTTTTTCTGTTGGAGAAACAGAGATCCGACACCCGAGCACAGACAACGAACACACCCAGCTGCAGCCTGGGGCAGCGACCAGACCGCACCGGTGCAATCTCGAGGACTCCACACGGCTTCACGTGCTGGTCATGCTCTCGCACATGCGGGGCACGTCGTCAGGGGGGAGAGAGGAGGGAGGCGAGGGGAGGAGGGGGGAGGAGAGGAGGGAGGAAGGGAGGGAGGAGGGAGGGAGGGAGGGAGGGAGGGAGGGAGGGAGGAGAGGGAGGGGAGGGGGAGGGAGGGAGGGGAGGGAGGGGGGAGGGGAGGGAGGAGAGGAGGAGGGAGGAGGAGGAGGAGGAGGAGGAGGAGGAGAGGAGGAGGAGGAGGAGGAGGAGGAGGAGGAGGAGGAGGAGGAGGAGGAGGAGGAGGAGGAGGAGGGGGGAGGAGGTGAGGAGGAGGGAGGAGGAGGAGGAGGAGAGGGAGGAGGAGGAGAGGAGGAGGGAGGAGGAGGAGGAGGAGGAGGAGGAGGAAGGAGGAGGAGGAGGAGGAGGAGGGAGGAGAGGAGGGGGGGGAGGAGGAGGGAGGGAGGAGGAGGAGGAGGAGGAGGAGGAGGAGGAGGAGGAGGAGGAGGAGGAGGAGGAGGGAGGGAGGAGGAGGAGGGAGGAGGAGGAGGAGGAGGACGGGTAGGGGGAGGAGGGGGGAGGGAGGGAGGGGAGGAGGGGGGAGAGAGCCCTCCTGAGCCCACAGTGGTCCTTCTCTCAGCATCTCGACTGTGCGGGAGGGGGGCGCTGTACCCCCGAAGCGCGGCCACGAGGACGCGGGCCAAGATCATATGGGCCCCTGCGCCAGAGGCCCGATGCCCCACATAGAGGTACCCCAAAAGACCAAGAACATTGCGAGGTGGAGAGCACGACCAAGAAAAACACAGCAGTACCCGTCGGTCGGAGGAAGTGGGTAGACACAAGAAGTAGGACGGCGTTGAAGCAGATTGGGTTTCCGCACGTCCCATGAAGGGCCCCCCAGGCCGACCAGGCGCGATCGCAGCAGAAGTGCGATGAAGTGTAGTGAAGCCCAAATCAGGACCCAGCCACCTGTTCGCGACTTCAGAATCCAGCAGCGGTTTCAAGACCCGAGACCACCAGCAAAATGGGCCGTCGCCAGACTTCGGCCCAGCGTTTGGTCGAAGTGGCGCTCCCAGAAGGCACGGGGCGGCGCTGATGCGCGGCTCTGGGGGGTCGCGGTGGGCCCAACGCCAAGCGCGCAGACCAGTGCTCGGGGGGGGCCTCTGCGGGCCCGCACCAAAGGTCCTTCCGGCGAAGGGTCACTCCTACAAAGAGCCTAACCTAGGGGGACGAACGATGACATAACCATAATAACTCGGAGGTCCGCGCGGATTTCTCGGATCGGCGCTGGGGCCCCGTGGCGGCGCCTCCGGCGCCGCCCCTGGCGCGCTCCGCACGCCAGAGAAGGGGGTCCAGCGCGGATCCAAGAAATCCGCGCGGACCTCCGAGTTCTGATGTTTATGTCATGTTTCGTTCCTCTCGAACCAAAACATCCCGCGTCTGGATTTTTTGCGAGACGAGGGCCCCCGACCTCTCGACCATTTCCCCGGGACAGGTGTTTCATCCCCTGTCGTGTTCTGACGGGGCCGGACACGCTGAGAAAATTCCGCTTCGAGTTTTGCGATGTGCCTGAGGTCTGGGTTTCGAGTATACGCAATTGACCCCGTAGGCAAGAGTGGCCTTTGATGCGCGGCTTCTGGGGACCACGAAGAGCCCAAATCCAAGCGCGCGGGCCAGTGCTGCATGGGTGCATGGGGCCACCCCTCAAAGGCCACTCCGAGGAAGAAGGTCAAGCCTTACGCGTATGGCCGAGGGGCTGGGGCTCTGAACCCTGCCGCCTCCCCCCTGACCGGGTCGCGGGTCCTGGCCCGCGCCCGCGCCCACGCCGCCCCCGCGCGCGGAGCCGCCCGGCCAAGCGCCGCGGCCCAGGCCGGGGGTCGGCTGGTCGAGGGACCCGGCCCCGCGGACGTGGGGCGGCTGGCCGCCCAGCTGGCGCTGCGGCGCCGCGGCGGGCCCGGGGGCCATCGCGGCGCCGCGGGTCGGCGCCGCCGTCATCATCGCACGGCGAGAGCGGGCCGAGGCGCGGCAGCGCGCCGGCGGTGGGAGGGCGAGCCCCGAGCCAGACTCGAGAAGGCGGCAGGAGGTTGTTGGCGGTGTTCCGCCCCTCGGGGGCCCTCGCTGGACCCATGGGGGCCGTTAGGGGCCTGTCCCGGGGAAGGGATATCCAGGTCTCTGGGGGCCGCGTGAAAAAATATCCAGGCCAAGGGCCCAAGAGTGTGCAGTTGTGATTGCCGCGTTGTGGATGCCGTTTTCGGTGCAGCTCCCCATGGGGCCGTTTTCGGTGGAGCTCCCCATGGGGCCACGAGCCCTATAAGAGGTGTGCCGAAATGGGCCCGGGGACGCAAGCGGGCCCTGCCACTGGGGCCTGCGGTGGGGCTCCGTGTGTGGGCACGAAACGTGTGAGGGATGTGCCGACATGGGTGGGGGAACCGCATGCGAAACCCCCTCACGGGAGGCCGTCGGTGAGGCTGCTTGTGGGGCAACGAAACGTGTGAGGAGTGTATAGACATGGGCGAAGAACCGCATGCGACCCCGCCCCTCCTGGGCGCTTCGGTCGAGCTACCTATGTGGCCACGAAACGGCGCTTCGGTGGAGCTCCCTGAGGGCCACGAAATGTGCAAGTGAAGTCAAGGGAGGTGCCGAAATGGGTGACAAACCGCTTGTGACCCAACCATTCCTGGGGGCTTCGGTGGAGCTCCCTGTGGGGCCACGAAACGTTTGAGGAGTGTGCCGAAATTAATGGAGAATCGCATGCGCCCCCCCCTTCCTGGACCCTCTCCCTGTGGGGCCACGAAACTGAAACGTGTGAGGGGTTTGCCAAAATGGATGAAGAACCGCATGCCAAACCCCACTCCTGGGCGCGTCTATGGAGCTCCCTGTGGGGCCACGAAGGGTGTACCGAAATGGACGAAAAAATCGCATGCGACCCCCCCCCCTCCTGCGCGCTTCTATGGAGCTCTCCGTGGGGCCACGAAAAGTGCGAGGGGTGTGCCGAAATGGGCGGAGAACCGCATGCGACCCACCCCCTCCTGGGGGCTTCGGTGGAGCTCCCTGTGGGCCACGGAGCGCGTGAGGGCTGTGCCGAAATCAATGGAGGACCGCATGCTGACCCCCCCTCCTAAGCGCGTCTATGGAGCTCCCTGTGGAGCCACGAAACGTGTGAGGGATGTGTTGGGATGGCTGACGCGCGGAGATCAGAGGCATGAGCGGGGATGCAGGGACACGAGGAGGGAGGAGGGGGCAGCGGAAGGAAGAAGTCGACGCGGGGCGCACCACAGGATGGTTGATAAAATCACGACGTCGGGGGCGTGGGTGGCAGGAGTGAAGCAGGGACCGACCGTCCTGGCACTCTGATAAACCTACCTAGACACGTTCCTATAGTAAAAGAAGCTTGTTCTACGAGCGAACACCAGATTCTTAGAACATATACTAGCTGATGCCATAAAACCAGACTGCTTCAGATCGAAATGGTCTAAAAACACTTCGTGCAAACTGCTGAGGGTTTTTAAAACATTACTTGGTGGTTTTTGGGCAACGCAAGACGCATCGCCACGGCTTGAGGGAGGTCGTCGGTGTGGCACTCGGGCCGCGACAGCCGTGGGGGCAGCGGGATGGACAGGAGGGAGGAGGGGGCAGCGGGAGGAAGGAGTGGACGGACGGCGAACCACAGGATCGCTGATTAAATTACGACGTCGGGGGTCGTCAATGTGGCACTCGGTCCGCGGCAGCCGTTGGGGGAGGACCTCCTCTGCGGGGCGAAGCGGCCGCGGGCCCCACCGCGGCCCACCCCCCTCGATTCTCGCGGATCGGCTGGGCCGCCGGCTCTGAAAAACGAAGCCAGGAACGGAGCAGCCTCGGATTGCAGTGAATCGGAGATCTCTGAGGCCCGGTGGCTCTGCCGGATGCATCGGGCGCCGCGGCCATTCCAGAACGGACCTGAACGCTCTGAGAGCGCTCCGGAACGCTCTGGCGCTATCTATCCCGATCTGGCCCTGACTGACACTGGCCGGCTCGATTGGACCGGACCTCCTCCTCCTCCTCCTCCTCCTCCCCCCCCCGTCCGAGGCGGTCAGCGCCGCCCTCGGGGCGGCGTCTAGAATCCTTGAAGGGGGCACCGAGGAGCCTGAGGGCCTGGTTGGTCTGCCCCCCCCCCCCTTCCCCCTTGCCCCCTGGAGCTGCGGGGTGCTGGTGGCGCGGGGAGCTGCGGGGGGGGCCCGTCCATGCCGATGGCGGGGCCGCGCCCGAGGGGGCCTCTGCGTCATGCGTTCCTGGGGGTCCTGGGGTCGGTGAGAGCTCTAGGGGGCATGGGGAGGGGTGTCGCCCTTCGCGGCGCTCGGCTCCGCGAGCAGGCGTCGGCTCGCGTCGTCGACCCTATGGCGTGGACGGTCGCTGGCGAGTGGACGAGCGTCTCTCTGCCTGCTCCTGCCTCTGCCCCTTCTTCTTCTTCTTCTTCTTCTTCTCCTCCTCCTCCTCCTCCTCCTCCTCCTCCTCCTCGTCCTCCCCCTCCTCCTCCTCCTCCTCCCCCTCCTCCTCCTCCTCCTCCTCGTCCTCCTCCTCCTCCTCCTCCTCCTCCTCCTCCTCCTCCTCCTCCTCCTCCTCCTCCTCCTCCTCCCTCCTTCCCCTCCTCCTCCTCCTCCCCTCCCCTCTCCTCCCCTCCTCCTCCTCCTCCTCCCCTCCTCCTCCTCCTCTCTCCTCCTCCTCCTCCTCCTCCTCCGCCTCCGCCTCCGCCTCCGCCTCCTGCACCTCCTGCACCTCCCTTTCCCTTCCTCTACCGATCTCTCCTCCTCCTCTCTCCCTTCTCCCTCTCCCTCTCCTCCTTCCCCTCCTCTTCCTCCTCCTCCGCCTCCTCCTCCTCCTCCTCCACATCCCCACCCACCATCCGATTGTTTACAGTTGTTCAGCGTGGGCCTCATTTTCGGGTCGGCGCTGTGCTCCAGGTGTTCAGAATGGCGCTCCTGCTTTAGCGTGGGCCACTTTCTGGATCCCAGTGGTATCGCAGGTCCCACAAGTCCCACAGGTGTCGCAGGTCTCGCATGCCCCACAGGTCCAACAAGTCCGACAAGTCCCGCAGGTTCCACAGGTCCAGCAGGTCCCGCCAATGCCACAGGTCGCACAGGTCTCGCAGGTCTCATAAGTCCCACACTTCCAACAGGTCCCACAGGTGTCGCAGGTCTCACAAGCTCCACAGGCCAGAGAGGTCCCCCAGGTCGCACAGGTCCCATAAGTGTCCCTTTTCCGACTGCGCACAACACGATGGCACCTTTTGTGGAGTTCTGGGTCGGCTATGCCACGCGACCGCGGATAAAGACACATCAGTGCAATGGCAATGGATGGGAGGGAGGGATAGGATGTCAGATATGGCGCGAGCGCACCGATCTTGCCCCCCCCCATTTCTTTTCCCTCCTTCTTTCCCCTTCCCCTCCTTCTCCCCCTCCCTCCGCCCTCCTCCATCCCGTCTCCGGCTTCCCTCCTGCTCCTGCTACTGCTTATCCATCATCCTTCATGTCTTAATGACCTCGCCTCGCTCCTCTCTCCTCCCTCCATCTCCTTCTCCTTCCCCTCCTCCTCCACATCCTTCTCTCCATCTCCCCTCTCCATCTTACCTCGTGCATCTTGCCTCCTCACCCCTCGCTTCTTCGTCATCCCTCTTTCCTCCCTCCTCCCTTCTCTTGGCCTCCTCACCCTCCTCTGGCGCTGCCCTGGAACACTCTAGCAAGTGCCCGGCTGCTCTCGTTGCTTATCATTCACGATCGCGCACGAGATTGGCCCCGCCCCTCCCCCTCCCCATCCCCTGGCCACGCCATGATTCCTCGCCGTCTGGAACTTAACCATTGCTGGGTGTTCCCAAACGGCGGCTGCGCGAATCGTGACGTGATCGGCCCCCTTCACCCCTCCACCCCCCGGCCGGTCACGCCAGTCATTGCCAGGGGATGCGTAAAAGGATGGTCTGCCGATGGTTTTTTCGTTGATGTGTCAGTCGTCCCTCAGCCTGACGAGTAAGGCGTGGCGCACGCTATCACACGCCGCCGGCTGCAGGTTTGTACGAGAGGGCCCAGAGCCGTGGCTACGGTGAGGGCGTTGGACAAGGAACGGCTGGATAAGGAGTCCAGGGTTTAGAAGACGGTGAAACTCCAATCGTGGATTGACCATGGATTTTACCGCCGCCCTCGTCAGATAAGGCAGAACGAATCCATGCCGCAGCCTGGGGGCCGGCATCCTCTCCTTCTCCCTCTGGGCCCCCTGGCGCTGGCAAGGTCAATCTTCTTCGTGGTTCTCCTGGCCTTCCGCCTCCTCCTCCTCCTCCTCCTCCTCCTCCTGATCCTCCTCCTCCTCTGGGGAAGCAGATTGATAACCCGGTGCCGCTACTCCGTGACCTCTCCAAGGGTGCGTTCTGACCAGGAGTTCGGGACGCATCCAGCCGTGGCAGGGCAGCGGTATCGGTACCCTTTTCCTCCTCGTCCCCCTCCGAGCCCCCGCCTCCCTTCTCGCCCTCCCCCCCCCCCGCGGGGGGGCGCAGCGTCCTCGACCCACTCGACGTACCCGCTGCGGTCGAGGTCGAGGGCCTGGACGCACCGCTCGATCTCCCAGCCCGCGGGCACGTCCAGGCCCTGCGGCACGGGTCGCGCCGCCCGCGTCGGCGGGCACACCGCGCGATCGCCGCTGGCACGATCGGAGGCTGACCGGCGCCGCGCCCGCCGCAAGGTCCTCCTCTCCCCCCCCGTCATCATTCCCCTCGGCTCCCCACCATGCAAGTTCGCTTCTTGCCCATCCGCCCACCCCCCTCCCTCCCATTCCTGCCCCCCCTCCCCCTTCTCCCTCTCCCTCTTCCTATTCCTCTCCCTTTCCCTCTTCTGTACTCCACGTCCCTCCTCCTCACTCCTGCCCTCCACCCCCCCCTTCCTCCTCCTTCTCCTCCCTCCTCTTCATAAGCAGTCCTCCTGAAATTCTCGCACGCCAAGCCTCATCCAAGTTGAAGCGCGTCGTGCGTGCGAGGGGTCAATTTCAGAGAAGCCGCGGCAGACGAGGTTAATGAATAGTGCATGTCCCTCGTCCGCGTCGCGGCTGTTAATCCCCTCCCCTCTTCCCCCGCCCCCCGATTATCGCCATCGCGCTCTTCCTCCGACTGCCGTTCCCCTCCCTGCTCCTCCCCATCATCCCCCTTCCTCTGTGTCATCCCCTTACCACTTCCTTCTTACCCCTCCTCCTCCTCCTCCTCCTCCTCCTCCTCCTCCTCCTCCTCCTCCTCCTCCTCCTCTCCCGCCCCCTGCCCCCTGCCTCGAACAACGCTCCGCGCTCGCGGAGCTGGCAGTCCTTCGCAAGCAGGCCAGCTCACAAGAACTTCTGCCATGAATAGAGGATCAACAAAAATGGTATGCGTTCGGAAGTCTACGCGGATGTCGTGGACCGGCGCTGGAATCCCGCCACGGGCGGCGCCGGTGGCGCCGCCAAGGGGTTCCAGCGCAGATCCAAAAAATCCGTGCGGAGCTCCGACAGGTTCTGCGTATGCCGTTCTGCCTTTTCCAAACGGGTGATTCCGGCGGAGGCGCAGAAAGCGTTGGTCCTTAGGGCGCCTGGACCGCCAGACCCTCTTGAGATCGAGCTGCTGGAAAACGGCGCTCGCGGAGTGCGCCCTGGACCGCGGCCATCGGCGCTGCCTGCCGCGGTGCGCTCCTCGCGGCCAGCGAGGCCCGAACGCCGTCGGGCGGGCGTTGCTTAATTGGGGGGCGATAGTTGGGAGGGGGGGACATGTGCACCTTTCGAAACCTTTTTGGGTCCACGGGGGCCCTTTGAGGGCACAAGATGTGCGCCTTTCTTCACCCCCTCATTTGATCGCTCCCTCATTAAGCAACGCCCGCGTGGGGCGGAGGTCGAGGCCACCGGAAACGGGCGGGGCCAGTGCGGCCGCCGAAGAACCTCTGGATTGGAGGCCTCCCAAATGGGGTCTGAGTTGATGGGGTCGGAAGATCGCGCCGCATCGCCGATGCATCACCGATGCATCGGTGATGTATCGGCGACGTCGGCGATGCACCGGCGACGTCGGCGTGAAGAAACTCGGGATCCACATCAAACCGCATCGCTGAGGCACGATGTGGCGCGATCCTCGGACCTCCCCTGCTCGGACACCATCTGAAGATCTGGGAGCCCTGGATGGCTGCAGAGGCGGCCGGCCCGATGGCGGCAGCGGGGCTGGCGCGGCCGAGCGTGGCGGGCACGGCGCAATGGCACGGCGCAGTGCACGGGGCCGACCGCCCGCGCGGCGGCGCCGAGCAGGGGCCAGCACCGGCGACGGACCCTGCGCCAGCCACCTCGGGGGCACCTCCGGACGCGACGGTCCGCCGCGGCAACGGCCGCGGAGACTCAACCGAACGCGATCCTGTTTCAGTTTTCGGCGATGACGCGGGTTTTGTCCGGCGGGGGATGGGAGGAGGTGACGGCCGATACCCACCCTAACCTTTCCGTGTTGGGCAGCTCCACGTATGCCCGCGCGCGCCAGTACTGCGTACCCCCTTCAGACCTGCACAACCGACAGGGCAGGGTTACCTGCTGGAGGGGGGGCAGCGGGCCGATAACCCAAATGATCGACGGACCCCGAAAAAAAACAGTCTCCCACAGAGTCAGGCTCGATCCGTTGAGAGAAGCTTGAACAACCAGATCTCGAGGGCGCCGCCGGCTGGACGGATTCTGGAGGGGGGGGGGGGGGGCACTTCACGGCCACTCGGCCGCGGCGATTCGCCAGAGGCGTCGCCACGATCGATCCGCATATCCAACCTCCTCCTCCACTGCCTCCTCTTCTTCTTTGCTGTTCACATCCTCCTGGCTATCAGCCTCGTCCTCCTCGTCCTCCTGCTGGAACTCTCAGCGCCCCTCCTGTTCTCGCTCGGAGCGCCCGCGAGCGGGAGGCCCTGCACTGCTTCAGCCGGTGAGGGCTGCGGCAGCTGCGACGAGCGGATCCTTTCTTGCGCAAAATATCGGCCGTTGTATTTCTTACACTCGCTTCGATGGTGGTCCTGTTAGCTCGCGTGCGTGCCGTTCGCATCGCGAACAAAAGGGGAACGAGATCGCGAAGCAGATCCGCAAACCCCACCCGAGAGGCGTGAAAGGCCTCGACTTCGGCCATCACGCCTGGTCCCGTGAAACCACTTCAGAGCACGAGCTGCGACACAACATGCCCTGGCCGCCCTGGGCAATTATGCATGCCGTGTGCTGTCTGGGCTACGGCTGCGGCGGACACTTCCAGCGGCACCCCGCCTGACGCATAGGCATACACTTGGATCCGCGCTGGGGCCCCCCACTCCCTGGCGCGCGGCGCGCGCCAGTGGCCGCGGCGGGTGCGCCTCCAGGGGCGTCTGGCGCAGGTCCAAGAAACTCGTCCATACACATATATATATATATATATATATACACATGTATGTATTCATGTATGTACATCGATCTAAATGTTTATATATATACATATATGTGTATGTATGTATATATATATATATGTGTATATATATAAAAATATATATATATATATATATATATATATGTGTGTATAGATGTACACGTACTTGCAGCTATTTCAGGTTTGTTCTTCGAGAGACTCCAAAGGTTTGGGGACGCTGCTGGGCGCCCCAGGCCACGATTCCGTGCGTCCGGGGGCCAGCCAGCGCCCCTGGGAAGGTCGGCTCCTCCATCCCGCGCGCGGACGACCTGGCCACCCCTGGCGGCAGACGGCCGGCACCCAGCGAGAGGAGGCAACGATGCAGAGGCCGGGGAGAGCTGCCCCCGGAGAGTTGGGACCAGGGCATGATCAGAGTCTGACCTCCCAGGAGCTGCATCCGGGTCCCCCCGGATGGGCCGCAGGAGACTGGCTGCGCGAAACTGGCGCCCAGACGGAGACGGGCCCCGCGGCCAAAGACAAGCGCGTGCCACTTTCGGTCGGCGGCGGCTCGGGTCCAAGACGCGGGCGGGGCAGCGGGGGACACTCCGGGGCGCAACGGGGCACAATAGGGAAAAGGCCAGGCGCGGAGGAGGGAGGAGGCCGCGGGCGCCCGCGAGTGCCCCAGCAACGAGGGACAGTACATGGACATTATACTCGAACCCTGTGGCCCAAGATGCCCCCCAGACCCCCGAAATAAATATTGATGGCGTGGCGGCGGGGGGGGGCGTGAGTGGACAGAAATGTTCGAACCCCAAAGCACCGCCTGTACTGAGATCAACATTGATGTCGGGGGCGCGGGGGTGATTTAGAATCTCCCTCAAATGTGTAAGGGTTCGAATATATTGTCCATGTACGGGAGCGCTGGTGGCGTCAGTGCGACACCAATCGCGCAGCCACTTTCGAGCGGCATTTCGTGTGCTATGTCGTGCCGCATGCCGCGTTTGTGCCGGGGTAGGTCCGCGTCAGTGCGGGGATGCTTTCGTGTTCGCGCGGGAACGATGTGATGTTCGAGATGGACCAGTTCCGTAATTACCGGTGCGCATAAAAGTTCGTCTGCACTGAAAATTGCGCGCTGTTCAAAAGTGCACAGAGATGATGCAGGTGCGCGATCAAAGGAGCAACCGCACGACGGGAAGTTACCAGCAGGTAGACGGCGAGAAGCGCGAGGCAAACGGTCCCGAGCGCGCTGGATTCTGTGAAGTACAATGCGGGCGCGGCCGTAAGAACCCTTCGCAAGAAGTCCTGCCGTGAAAATCCGCAAGCCCGAGATGCACATGGGGGAACTCAAAGCACCCTGAACGCAGCAGCTCCTTCAACGGCTGCGGGAGGTCACTGCGCAGCGCGCGGAGCGAAGACACCCAGGGTACCCTGACGAAAAGCATTCGGTGTCTTGAAGTGCCTCCCCACTATAACATACTGTAACCGCCCTTCAAGCAATGAAACCAAGATCTAGACAAGATCAAATCGGGATAAATCGGGGATCTCTGAAATCCTGTGGTGCTGGAGGATGCAACGAGCGCCGCCGCCATTCCAGAGCGTTTTCGAACGCTCTGAGAGCGTCCCGGAACGCTCTGAGGCGACTTATCCTGTTCCTGGGCATGCCTGACTTTTCGTTTGGAAATGATTTCGCGGCTTGGGGGTCTGAACTGGTCGGGACCTCAGATAATCGGCCAGAGGGGGGGATGATGCCAAATCCGCTCAAAAGTTGTCCCCGAAGCCCTCCCGGGGTACATCTAGTGCAATTTTTCACCTCGCATCTGAGTCTGACGGTCCCAGTGAACGGACACAGCCACCATAGGCCGAAAAAGAAAAAAAGCTGTATCGAACCCAGAAGCTCGAGCCTCGCCCCCCCTTCTGCTGGCCAGAACCACCTCAGAATCCCAGCTGGCTCCGAAGCACAGCTCCTCCCCGCTGCTCGAGGTCTGATCACCTATGACACAAGTGGGGTCCGTGCGCCCCGTGCGGACCTTCACGCCCAGGGCACCCAGCCTGGCGATTCCCGCTGCCCGAGGCGAGGCCGCGAGGCGCGGCGATCCTACTGCCCAGGCCCCCATCGAAACATGAACAGAGACATGATGGCACAGATCCCACCAGCCCTCTGGGCTAAGGTGTTCTAGCGAGTTCTTTATTCCCTCTTCTCCAAAACCCTCTTCCCTCCGGGGAGGGGTGCCCTCGCCCACACCTCCCTGTTGTGGTGGGGGGGTCGCGAGGGGTTACAGCATCCAGGATGGCCCAAGAAGGCGTCTGATGCTCCAAGATGGCCTCCATAATGGTTCAAGATAACCGACGATGTTTCAAGATGGCTTCCGACATATCCCCAAGAGGCCCGACGAGGGCACTTTCAAGTGCTCTCGGAGCCTCCTCAGGACCACCCCAGGAGGCCCAAATCCTTCAACTACAAAAGGAAAGTTCATGATTTGTAACGTCTCGCGCTTTCGCTTCCGATGCGTTTTTGAAGCCTCAGGATTGCCCAAGACAGGACCAAGAGGGGCCCAAGAGGCGGCCTCAAGAGCACCCTGGAGCAGCCCAAGAGCGTTCCAAGAGAGCCCCCAAAGGCGGTTTTGATGGTCCCCGGAGGGAACGCAAATCGAGAACCGCACCTTTTGATCGATGGCCTCCAACATGCCCCCCAAGAGGCCCTGCAGCGCTCCCAAGGGACCCCCTAGAGGGCTCCAGGAGGGCCCCAAGAGTGCCCCAAGAGTCTGAATACGTGGACTCCTCAGAGCCCGTCACGTCGTCGAACCCTATGTTCAGGGAGAGGATCACCCTTTTGCTCCTGCACATGCGCTGCGGCCAGATGCCGCGGCTGAGGGCGCAACTCGCCCTGTCGCATAAACCCCGCCCTCCCGCAACCGAGCCTCAAAGGCTGCGGGGAGGGCAACGTGCTGGGCTGAACCCCTCACGCGATCTCCATCGCAATCAAGCAGGTGGAAAAGAGATCAGCTCCAGCATGTCCGTCTAGGCACCTCTGGGCGCCGTCTGCTTGGTCGAGTGGTGGTCCCGCTTCCTGCTCTCCAGGATCTCTCTGGCCCGGGAGTGGTCCAGCTCATTCGTCTCGTCGAAGATCCCTTTCCCGAGCGTCGACCTCTTCCGAACCGAAAGGAATCGCTCACCATGAACAATCTTCCAACGCTGGTGCTTCAAGAAGGCGTGGAGCACATTGAACGCCTGTAGGCTGGCCTTGGCCATGCCATCGGCTAGCTAAGCACGGCTGTGCACCCAGCGAATTGAAGCCTCTCCTTCCTGGAGAGCACGTCGAAGAGCCAGGGCTTCGATTGCCGTTCTGCTTTCGTCCAGTCCGAGCCCGGCCGGCTCTGACTTCACGGCGCCGTCGTGGAAGGCCTTGCAGTCCGTCGCGAGGGTAGCAGGCACCTTTTGCAGGGCCTCTTGGCGGCGATGAAGGTCGAAAGGTCCGAAGAGCACCTCTCGGCGTCGCTGGCCTCCTGGATCTCGGCAGCAAGGCTAGAACGGGCGATCCTCTTCAGTTTGCGTGACCCCCAGTCCAGCACAGTAAATTTGGTCACGTCGTGGAATGATGTCTCGGCTGAGCTCAGAGCTGTCACGTGTCCGCCTTGCGAATGACCGTCCGGTCGGCTCGCCCAGGCAGCGTCGCACCAGGTGTACACCCGGAAATCAGGAGGTCCGTTCTGGCAGCCGGGTAGGGCGCGACGAAAGATCTGGATCCCGTCGTTCTGGTTGGCCTTGACCATCTTGGTGATGTTGTTCGCAACGTTGAAGAGCCTGTAGTCGCCGTCTGGAAGCTTGCTCTGCACGTCGGCGACCCAGGCAGACACCCAGGGTAGAGAGTTCACTCCAAGCCATGACAGTGCTCCGCACCACGTCCGAAGAGCACACTGGTCGGCCTCGGTCAGCTTGTCATTGGAGCGCGCCTTGGGGCACTTGGGGTTGTCTCCTTAAGCTTGTCGACGTAAGTCCGTCGACGCTGGAAGAACCCCTTCTTGTTGGACTCTATCGTGACGCCGCACTGCTCGATGGAGTTGGGTCCGTCCTCCATTTCCTCCCAGATGCCCCACGTGTAGAGCTCCTTGATGCCCTTAATGGCAGCCTTCCAGGATGGATGTCCTCAATCACCGCAGAGAATGAAATCGTCCACGCGGCACATAACCAACCCGATGAGCTCCTTCGTCGAAGGGCATTGCAGACACCAGAGGCACGGTTCGAGGTCGCAGGCCTGCAGTCCCAGCTAGGCAAAGTCCGACTGGACCGTGAGCCACCACTTCCTTGGAGCCTCTCCGATGCCGTAGCCTGGCTTCAGTACCCGAAGGACTTCACCCGGTTGAGCGCCGAGGGCGGAGGAAAGGGCCTCGTCGGCCTTAAAGAACAGGTACTTCTGGGGGTCGTAGGCCTGGAGGAAGGCGCTGGTCACGTCGCCCTTGACGATGCTCCAGTGGTTCGCGGCCGCGATAGCGAATGGAATGTTCCTGGCACGTCGGGGCGCCGTCGGTGAAGCAGTCGGCTTCTTCTCGATGTCCTTGGCCTGGTAACCGAGGAGGACTAGACGGGCCTGCGCGGTCCCGTCGGCCTTCCGCGTCAGCACCCAGCGGCACCTGATCACACCCGCAGGATCCTTCACCTCCGAGGCGGGCACCGGCTTTAGTCCCTTGTACTGCTTCCAGTTAGCCACCCCCTTCATCATGGCAGCTCGGAACTCGACTTTCTCCGAGGGTAATAACTTACCCCCGTGGAACTCAATATTGTCCTTGCGCTTCTGGTTGGCTACGAGACAGTCCAACGTCGGGGAGGAGTTGCGGCGGCCCCCCTGACTGTCCGTGAACTCGGACTTCAAGTAGACCGTCATGTTTTCGCCAAAGAACTCAAAGTCGGCGAGCCCAGACCCCCTGAGCGTGTTCACATCTGCGAAGAGATCGTCCTCGCTGTTCGCCTGATCTGCACTGTCCCGGCCTCTCATGACGGAGTAAGGTCCTGATCGGTTGACACGACGTTCAGCGGGTGGCTGACGGTGGGTGTCCTCGCTCTCCTCGGAGTACATGCGCCACCGGCGACCAGGGGGGCCCTCTTCAGGTGTTGGCATTGGTTCTTCAAGCGAAGAGAGCCGAGGAAGCTTGGACGCAGGCTGCTCGATGGTCGAGATGCTAGAGGGCGCCGGAAGGCTCGCCTGCAGGCTCCTGAGATCCTGGGGCGTCAGCTTCCAGTTCTGGTGCCTCATCCTCCATCGGCTCGTTTAAGGTCGCGTCTGCCTGCGTCTCGGGAGGGGTGACCGTTTGAGGCTCGAAGTGCTGGATGGCTGGACGGCTCTCGTTGGTGTGGTCCTCGAAGGTCCCGCGCCGAGCCGCCTCCATCAGGTCCGACATGGAAGTCCCTCTTTTCTCCATGTTGGTCAGCTCGACGACCATGCGCTCGGCGGGCCGCAACTGCTCGGGCGCACAGCGGAGGATAACGCCACCGTGTGAAATCCAAATCACCGAAGTAGGCCTCGAGGACCCCGCCAGAGTCCGTTGCTCTTGTACCGGGACTCGAGCAAGGCCGCGCCACGTGGCCTTGGCGGGCCCACGGCCCTTCCGCCAGTAGTAGCAGCGTTCGCCGGTGTGCCAGCGAGTAGTGACGCGGCTGCGGGCGTGCATGGCATGGCGGCGACGTTCCGAGCACTCTACCTCGATGAAAAATTGTCTGGCGTCGAGGCCACGTTGTTCTCTACTCTCGCCGCTCCCGTCGTCGATAATTGCGAAGGGGTCGCTCGAACCCAGGGCGCCGCCGATGCTGAAGGCGCGGGCGTCGGGGAAATGGCTCCCCACCTTGTCGAGGTCGTTAATGGCGTGGATGACCTGGCTAATGGCCTCGTCGATGTCGCAATCGTAGTTCTGCTTCCGCAACTTGGCGAGCGTCCGCTTGAAGAGCTGGACGCGTCGCTCGACCTTGCCCATGGGCCAGTGGGCCTCACCAGGGGCGATGAACATCTCGATGCCACGAGAGCTGCACCAACCCTAGGTCAACTCCGCACGGTGACATCCCTCAGCGTCGCATCGGATAAGCCGTGGGGCATGGTAGTGGTCGGTCCAGGAGCGCCAGGTCTCGACGACGCCGGCGGCGGACCTGACGCTGGGACTCGTCGCCGTGGTTGGTCACCAGCGCGAGACCGGATCCCTCGTCAAGGTTGGGTCAATCGGTAGATCGCGTCGTCTTTGGGGTCGGTCCACTCCAAGCCGTCACTGCCCATTACTTCGAAGACCTCGGGGATCTCGATGCCGGCGGCGGTCCGAACGGCCTTCGGCAGCACGGAGGAGTTGCAGGCGCGGCACTTGACGTTCTTCGCCATCTTCAGCACCTGGAGGCTGGCACCCGATTTCTTCAGGATCTTCACCGTCGTCCGAGCGCTGGGATGTCCGAGATTGCGATGTAACCGGCTGAGGCAGTGCTCGATATCCTGCTCCTCCTTGGTGTTCAGGCGGCCTCCGTCCATGGCCAGCCCCTGGCCGTCGCCACCGTCGGACTCGGCGCGGTCGTCCGGCTCGACGTCGTCGTCTCCCGCGATGTCCGCGTAGATCTGCCCGTCGGGCTTGGCCTGGTTATGAGGCTTGGCGTCGTCGCCCCCTGCGCTGTTCGCGTGGATCTGCTCGTCCTCCGCGCTGTCGCAGGTGGGGGGGTGCCATGGAGCCAGCGGCGGCTCCGCCTCCTGCGCGAAGGATGCGCTTCGCCCAGGCCTTACACAGAGCAGCTGGGTAGAACGCCGTCGAGGCCACGACCTTGCCGCAGATGGTCCCCCCGTGCTCATGGTTGTCATGTCGGCCTGGACGTATGCTGCGCCTCTTGCCGATCGCCTTCTGTAGCTCGAAATCCGTGGAACACATTTTCCAGACCTTGGGCAGCAGCAAGCCGCTACGAGGGCAACGTAGTCCGAAGGCGCATCCCGACACCAGCGTCTCGTAGGTCTGCTCCTTGATGCGCTGCAGAGAAGCAGAGAGTGACCAGCTCTGTGAACGTTGCGGCTGCTCGAGGTCGACCTCCGTCCCGTGATACTGCAACCCGACAGAGCGGAGTGTCTCGCATCCTGCCTGCATCCTCCTGGCCTTCTGCACCTTCCTGCGCAGCTTCTCTCGGTCCCCCGGGGTCTTCTGGTTCCAGTCCTGCAGTAGGCAGTCTGCAGTGCAGGGAGGGCTCATCACGATGCGTCGGGGCCGGTGTTGGCGCATCCAAAGAGCCCGGCGTCGAACTCCGGTCTCGGTCGCCATATCGAAACCGCTGCGCGCTCCAGCGCGAAAGGCGAGCCCGCCCCCGTCGATCACCGCCTGAGCCAAAGCAGAAGTAGGCGGCGCGCAAACCTCCAGGAGGTCGCACCGCCCCTGGCGGACTAGAAAGTTGATGTCGTCCCCGATCTCCTTCTTGTAGACGAGGTTGCCCTGGTCGATAGCCTGCTGCAAGACGTCGAGGCCCTCGTGGTTCAGAGCTGCTTGTGTCCCAGATTTGTCGCTGTCTCCTTGTCGGCTGAGTCGGCTGGATGTGCTGGTGCTGCTCCCTCCTGTGGCCGCTGCTTCTTCCGACGTGGAGGCTGGTGCCCGGCGAGGACGTTGGTGGATGGCTTCCCCTCATCAAGCAAGAGGCACTTGCGTGGCGTTCCGCCCGTGCATGAGCATCCGTTCCGCTTGCGTCCCAGACGGCCGCAGCAGTAGCATCTCCTCGACCGTGCCAGGGGGGCTGGAGGATTCGTCCCCGAAGCATAGGCCATCGCATCCGTCGGGGACACAGAAGCTCGCTTTGAAGAGCACGGGCGTCGGCCGGCACCTGACTGAACAGAACTGTCTTGCAATATGCAGGACGCGGCGCTGAAGCCGAAGGCGGCAGTGGTGCAACCAAAGGCGACGAGCCCGTGCCATGGCGGCATGGCACCCACCAGATATGCGAGGTTACGAAGCTGATCTGGATGCACTCTCTCATGGGCCGAAAGCGCTCGGCACGCAGCACAAGCATCAAGACCTGGAGGAGTCTCAGGGGGATGTTCCGTCATGTTGGGAGCCGAACTCTGGGGGCCTTGTAGAGGCGTCTCCAGGCGGGCCCTCGCATGCATCGTGGAGGCTCTCTGGGTGCCCGAAGATGTCTCCCAAGATGTCCGCGAAAGTGGCTTAGGTTTCGGCGTCGTAGAAGTCATCGTCGGGGATGTCGTAGGCGCAGTAGAGGGATGCCGAAGCGGAGAGGTTAGAGGGAGGACATTCTCGGAGAAGCTGGAGGCTTCTGAGCTTCGTCCTGGCTCACAGGAGTCCTGGTTCCTTTGGAAGCCTTTTCGGGGACTAGGTGGCTTTTTCGGGCGCCGGCATCGCCGAGGATCTTCTTGGGCCCCCCCAATGGGCTGGGGGAAAATGTTTTTCTCAAGTCCACCAGTGGGCGCTGCCCCTAGCTCGAGGGCGTGGCAGCCGCGCCCGACAGGAGCTCCGCCGAGCTCGTCAGCTCGGCACTGACCTTGGCCTCAGGCAGGTCGCCGACAGCCACCAGGGCCTTCTCATTGTACAGCTCGGTGATGTTCGGGGGGCCGCGAGGGGCGCGCTGCCGCCGCGGGAGAGTCGTCACGTTGATCGCCAGATGTCCGCTCGGCATCTTCCAGCACTGGGAGATGTTGCTAGAGAGCTTCGGTCACATCAGGTAGCCGTTCCCACGGTCGATCAGGGCGCTTGCGCAGTCACGTCCGAGAATGCCCATCCCGATCAGCAGGGGCACCTCGTTGTCCATGATAGAAAGCTCGATCTTCTCCAGCCCGTCGCCGAGAAAGATGTCGCCCGTCATGGTCCCCATCGAACTCTAGCGCTCGCCGTCGCCGAAGGTGAAGTACCGCGCCAGCTCCGCCAAGTCGAAGTTGAGGTCGCGCTTCTCCTTCATGTCGCATGCCAGGCAGGTTCTCTGCCATCGTGACCCCGATCAGGCTCCGAGTAGCGCCGCAGCCTAGGATCGCCCAGATGCCGCCCTCGTCGTCCAGTAGGAGGACCAGCTCCCCAAGCTCGAGGAGTGCGAACGAAGTGGTCTCGTTGGGCTGGGGCCTGCCTCGCGCCTTGTTCCTCTCCGGGCAATCCGTTGCCTGGTGCCCGAGCTTGCGGCAGGCCAGGCACCTCGTCCTGCGCATTTCACGCGCAGGCCCCTTCTCACCGCCAGCACGAGTCTTGCGCGGCTGGCCCCGGGCAGCTCGGGAACGAGGAGGTCCGTCAGGAGGTCGGGGTGCCATCGCAGGGTAGTAGTCCCGCGCCACCTTCAGGCGCCAGATGAGGTCCTGGGCGTCCTTGCAAATCCTTCCCATCTGCTTTGACTCCGCGTAGATGCCGTTCCCGTATTCGGTCCCCGGCCGTCCAACGCCAACGCGTCGCCCTCGCCGGACAGAGTCACCATCTGATCAACTATTTCCGCGAGCTCGGACCGGTCGTCGTCGGCCGTAGAAGCCTGAGCGCCTGTCCTTCTTCTCGTGGACCCCGTCGAGCTCCTTTAGTGCATCTGGCGGGCATCTCGTGCACAGCGCGTTGTAGGTCTTGTCGAACTCATGGTCGCCGCCCGCCATGGCAGTGATCTCGCCGCGCGCGACGGGCGACCGCCGCGATCGCCGCAAGTGCCACCGCGTCCGCAGAGGTCCTGCGATGACCTCCGTCACGGCGCCGCCCACCGCTTTCAGCTGCGTCAGTAGGTCTCGCTCGCGGGCCTCCCAGCGCGCAGTCCAGTCGGGGAAACACTCCCCGATCTCGCGCTGCAGCTTGTGGAAGAACTTCTGCGCTGAGTTCCAACTTTGAGAGGCGAAACTCAAAGACGCGCTGCCGGCCGTCGAATTTGCCGCTGTCTGAAACCTCGTCGATCTTGTCGATGTCAGGGCATGCCTGCGCCAATCGGCGCGTCCTGGCCCCCAGCGCGCGCACCAGCTGGGGCCCCACCACATACCTGTCCGGGAGCTTTTAGCTTTTCGTGAAGAGCCCGACGTCGAAACGGTACGATACTAGTTTGTCGGGCTCTCCATCCCAAGTGGGAACGTCGAGGCGTAGTCCACCTGCGGCGCTGGCCGCTGCATCACCAGAAGACGTCCCACTCGCCACTGCCGTAGTCAAACGGCTCCGCTACCAATCTGAATACGTGGGCTCCTCAGAGCCCGTCGCGTCATCGAACCCTATGTTCGGGGAGAGGAACACCCCTTTGCTCCTGCACATGCGCTGCGGCCAGACGCCGCGGCTGAGGGCGCAACTCGCCCTGTCGTATAAATCCCGCCCTCCCGCAACCGAGCCTCAAAGGCTGCGGGGAGGGCAACACGCCGGGCTGAACCCCTCACGCGATCTCCATCGCAATCAAAAAGAAGGCCCCAAGACCCCCCAAAAGAGCCCCAAGAGGACCCCACGATCCCCCAAAAGAGTTGGCACTCGGTCCTGCGCAGGGACGGACGCCATGTTGAGGCTTGATTGGTGCTAAGGGTTCTGTGATAGACACATGAACGTTCAATTCTTTACTCGTGTGGTGCAGCGTGCTCGGAAAGACGCAGCGCAACACTGCCGCACAAATCACGAATCACGGTAGTGGCCCACCCAGGCTGGTGGTTCGCTGTCATCCCCGACGCGAAACCACGGCCAGTACCTGTGGGGCGCGATGGGTCGTGGGAGACGTCATGGCGCTCCCCATCGCCACATCGACGTCATGGCGCTCCCCATCGCCACATCGCGTAGCCTGCAAAGGCGTTTGTTCTCGCAGCCAGATCTTCGCATGTCGGCCGGACTGGTGTTTGCCTCATCGTATCCGTGAATATCCGGGGCGAATTCCCCGAAGGCTTGCAGAAGAGCCATACCAGCCGTTCAGGGGACGGGGGGTGCGAGCGTTGAAAGGATAAGGGGAAATGCGAATGTGCATCCACATCGTACTCTGAGCTGTGATCGCTCCCAAATCCGCTACCAGCTAGACTTGCTGGTGACATGGGTGAAAAGTACGAGACATGGCGGCAATGGTAAGAATACAACTGCGGACCTTTTCCTTTTCATATGCGTCATACCGCTTGCACGTTGCGAGCCAGAGCGACAGCGGGCGTGCACGCGTGCTCCTATTCGACTGCGGAAAAGGAGGGAGAGGAGGAGGAGGAGGAGGAGGAAGAAAAGGAGGAGGAGGAGGACGAGGAGAAAGAGGAGGAGGAGGAGGAGGACGAGAAAGATGAGGGGGAAGAGGGAAAAGGAAGAGAAACGGGATGGCGGTGGAAGAGGAGAGAAAGATGAGTAGGATGATGAGGAGGAGGAAGCGAAGGGGGAGGTGGATAAGGAGGAAAGGAGAAGGAGAGAGTAGAAGGAGGAAGAAGGGGAGAGAGAAAAAGAGCGAGAGAGAGAGAGAGAAGAAAAAGGAAAAGGAGACGCGCGGCGGTGCGCATTCAAAACGGGAACTCGACACACGAGAGGGCTGGGAAAACTTATGGCTGTAAACGCGCTCGTTGTGAACACAGAAACACACGCAGATCTTTGGTCGACCTTGAAAGGGCGCGTGGCCCGCGACGTATGAATATTGCATGGGTCCCCACGAGCGACCAGAGCATGCCCACCGCAGAATGTCATGTGCATCGGGATTGTCACGGGCCAAATGCGGCTGCGCAGCGGCTCGCATGATTTCGCGTGTCGGATGGACGTTGGGTCCCAGGCAACATATGGAAACACACAATGGGCAATGCCAGGGCCCGATATGCCACTAGACCCACTGGTGTGATTCTATGTGCAGGATGGGCGCTGGACCAACCAAGGTATTGTGACACATAAAAAATTCCGAGGGTCGGATTCGGACTGGTCGTTTGGATGGCAACACGTTCTTCGTTTAGGGATAGACTGGGATAGCCACGCCACGAAGCGCACAGGCGGAATATCATGCAGAGCCCGATCACCGTTCGGGAACCACGCCCAACAATAATTCGAACATCGCCTCTACCATGTCAATCACGCCACACCCGTGATTTAATGCCAGCTCCGTAAGAAATTCGATATCTCACCCAGGAGCTCACAAGTGGCTCGTCAAAAATAGGTTTCTTTCCAGCTGTGCCGTGCCTCGTCGCTCCATTCCAACGCCGAAACCACGCGGCCCGCTGCAAACGTGCGTCCTGAAAAGCAACAACCGCTACACATTATGTTACTTGAACTGCTGAGTAGTATGTGAGATCGTCGGGATGGCTAAAGGCAAATGTCAAGCCACGTCCCCACAACACCAATCCGACTGAAACTAAAAGCAACGACTACGCTGACGTGGATACTCCTGTATTCATTCTGCTATATCCACATACAAGACTGAGTTGGCGATTCGATCCGCGCACCTTGGTCCTTCGAGCTTCGCATATGTTGGCACTTGGCGTCATCCTCCTTGGCCTTTGACGTTTGGCTATTCCCTTTCAAGTCCCCCTACCCGTTCCTTATCTTCTGTCGCCCTCGATTTACACGTTCGCGCGCAACCCAAATTTTTCTTGGGGTGCGATTTGATTCGAATTTCGAGGCGGGCCCGATGACGTGGCTACGAGAACACTACCTGGAGACTCCCAAAAGATGTCAGACCAA
This sequence comes from Prorocentrum cordatum, assembly GCA_963575745.1. Classification (NCBI taxonomy): domain Eukaryota; class Dinophyceae; order Prorocentrales; family Prorocentraceae; genus Prorocentrum; species Prorocentrum cordatum. The sequence goes on along the minus strand of CAUYUJ010021059.1, from coordinate 1,022,403 downwards.
AATCGCGTCCCTTCTTTGTTGGATCCTGCGCCTGCAAGTGTCGTATCGAATCGTATCGGCCTGCGCGTCGACTTTTGACCCCACTTGGATCGTTCAGCAGTGAACGATCGCGCATTCCCGTTCAACACCGGCCGATTCCTGACCACTGGCCGCGATCATTCCGAACGCCCGCGTCGCCGCCGCGTCGACACGACGTAAACCTACGTTTATGGAGGAAGAGTTGTTTCCTGGGGGTCGTTTTCTCTACTCCAGGATATGTTTTTAAGGCCCTCCAGGTTGCAGCGGCTCCTGGAGGCCGATGTCGAACCAAACCCTCCGAAGATTGCAGACGCTCCAAAAAGCCTGGCGGTTTCCAGAGGCTCCCAACGGCATAAAACCAACAAGTTTGACGAGCCGTCGTAGACCCCGAGGACTGAGGTAATCAACTCCGGCGGTGGAAGTTCTGCGGCTCAAACTATGTGATGTGAGCTATGTTGTGGCAGCCATGTGGTGTGAGCTATACGGTGCAAGATTTTCGAGGTTAGCAATGTGGTGGTAACATTCGCTTCGCACTCGCCTGGCGTTGCGAATCATTCCCCGTCTGCCGCAGGTTTTGTTTTGCGGAGGTTCCTCATTGGAGAACCTCGTGGGGGCCTCACGAATGCCTCTCAAGGGCTTTGAGGACGTCAAGAGGCCTCCTGGGCGCCTCTCTGGGCCGTCTTGGTTTTTTTCCCAACCATCCTGTGGTGTTGGGTCCTCGTTTTGAAGAGACAGCGCCCCGCGTCCCACCTCCTTCCTCCTTCCTCCTCCTCCCCCCTCCTGCCCACTCCCCCTCCCAGTGCAGCGCTTCGTAGCCCCATAGGGAGCTCCACCGAGGGCACAGTGAGGAGGCTCGCATGCGGTTCCCCCACCCAGGGCGGCGCTTCGTGGCCCCACAGGACTCCACCGAAGGCCCCAGTGGGGGTGCCCGCATGCGGTTCCCCCACACCCAGGGCAGCGTTTCGTGGCCCCTATACGGAGCTCCACTGTAGGTCCCAGTGGGGGTGCCCGATGCGGTTCCCCCACCCAGGGCAGCGTTTCGTGGCCCCATCGGGAGCTCCACCGAAGGCCCCAGTGGGGGTGCCCGTATGCGGTTCCCCCACACAGGGCAGCGCTTCGTGGCCCCATAGGGAGCTCCACCGAAGGCCCCAGTGGAGGTGCCCGCATGCGGTTCCCCACCCAGGGCAGCGTTTCGTGGCCCCACAGGGAGCTCCACCGTAGGCCCCAGTGGGGGCGCCCGCATGCGGTTCCCCCACCCAGGGCAGCGCTTCGTAGCCAGATAGGGAGCTCCACCGAAGGCCCCATCGGGGCTGCCCGCATGCGGTTCCCCCACCCAGCGCAGCGTTTCGTAGCCAGATAGGGAGCTCCACTGTAGGTCCCAGTGGGGGTGCACGCATGCGGTTCCCCCCACCCAGCGCAGCGTTTCGTAGCCAGATAGGGAGCTCCACTGTAGGTCCCAATGGGGGTGCCCGCATGCGGTTCCCCCTCCCAGCGCAGCGTTTCGTGGCCCCACAGGGAGCTCCACCGAGGGCCCCAGTGGGGGTGCCCGCATGCGGTTCCCCCACCCAGGGCAGCGTTTCGTGGCCCCACAGGGAGCTTCACCGAAGGCCCCAGTGGGGGTGCCCGCATGCGGTTCCCCCACACCCAGGGCAGCGTTTCGTGGCCCCACAGGGAGCTTCACCGAAGGCCCCAGTGGGGGTGCCCGCATGCGGTTCCCCCACCCAGGGCAGCGTTTCGTGGCCCCACAGGAAGCTCCACCGAAGGCCCTTGTGGGGGTGCCCGCATGCGGTTCCCCACCACCACCACTGTGGCAGGCCCCTCGCACAGTTCGTGGCCCCATAAGAAGCTCCACCGAGGACGATATTCACAACTGCGGTACTCACAACTGCAAATGGTTGGGTCCGTCGCCAGGCTAATGTGTTCCTCATCCACGCGACGTTAACGTTGCTCGCGAGGACTGCTGAACACCACAGCGGCATTGCTCCGAAGCGTGCAAGAGACGAGCGCCTGGCCAACCAAGAATACTGCAGGGAAGAGGCCAGACAAGAGCATGCAGCTCGTACCTGCATAAGCCACTCCTGGCTTCGCTGGAGAGGCCAGCGGAATTGTTCCACACAAGCGCGAGACGGAAAAATATCCCGCGTGTGCGTACACCTACCTGGCATTGACGGCAGCACTCGCAGCGTCGCCCCCCACGGGCGGGATCAAATGATTACAAAAAAGATGACCGAGGAGAAGGAGAGAGGAAGGAGGAAAAGAGGAGAGGGTGAAGACACGCTCACAGCGAGTAGGCTCCCCGAGTCCCCGAGAAAAGACGAAACTCAGTGCCCAGCTAAATACGGACTGGAAGAGCGCAGTACGAGTGGTCGGGTGGCACGGCTGCCTCTGGCAGAACCATCTGCCGCCCAGCCTCTGACAGAGCCGCTTGCCGGATGCACTGTCGGCCTCCCGCCGCCCATGCCCGCGGTCCCTCCCCCACCCTCGGAACGGCCGCACACACCCGTCTCCTCTCCCGGTTGGTCGCATGTCCCGGAGTGGTGGCTCCTGCTGCCCAGGCCAACGGAGCTGGAACGGACACCCCTCGAGGAGCCGCTTCGCCCGGCGTCTCTGCGACATCATGGGGGCAACGGGCCGTGGCTACGAGAGGCCCTGCAGCCAGGGTCCGGCCAACGAGCCTCGAGGACCCATGAAGACGCCGAGCTCACGTCTTCTCTACGGCCACCGTCGCACTGCACCTCCAGACAAGTGCCCCGAAACTGGCGCCCACGAAGAAGGCAAACGATACACCAAAGTTGTCTTAGCCGCACAGCATCATTGCAGTTATTTGACATCCAGCCAGCATTGCCCAGAGCGGAACCGAGGAATTGCGCCAAATAGATGGAAGCCGCTCGAATCAGATGGTGGGAATCACGGTGTCCAATCACACGAGTTCCCAGAACCAGCGCACCAAACGTAACGTTGTCGCAGAGAAGCTTATGGATGCCAAAAACAGTGTACCATCTTACTCAATTGCTAAACAGGTGTAAGCATCCCTCAAAGCCTAGTGTGCTAGCTCGGACGCTGTCACGTTGACATCACACGTTCCACACGGCACGCTGCCATGCTGCCCCAGGGAGCACTTCAACAAGTAGTTCTCTGTGTCACGACACCCTATATGCGGTGGAGATTCCACTAACACCAAGTTCGCACCTTGCGAATGTACAACCTTGTGTGGAGCTCCCCGATCCCGATCCTGGTCACCATCCCCTCTAACGACACATTATTTATTGTTGTACTTCCCAGCCACATGCGAATCATAATCGGTCAAGATGACGATATCGCCAGGGCGCAGCAAGCAGCGAAGAGATGTCTTTACAACCTCATCATAGCTGTCTCATGGAACCTCAAAAACTGGCTGATGGCTCCCCAGGCCGCAAAACGCAAAATACCAAGAGCCACAAACGCAAAGCTAGCGGTCGGACAGGTTGCCATCGAACCTCCTGCGGAGCGCAACGAGCAACATACGTGCATGAGAATCTCCGAATACGAGAATGGCGCTCTTGGTGCCATCCCCTCCCCGGTCTGGCTCCAAACACGTTTGGGTTTCCCGTTCGAGCTCACGGCGCTCTGAAGGCTTTTTGAAAGTGCACTCTAAAGCACCGGTGGAATCCAGGATACTCCCCTCCCAACCAAGAGCGCCAGGCATGACATTCTCGAAACATGTGGGTCTCATGGAGGGGGGTAATTTCCATCACGCATGGTGCCCGATGGAATGTTGGCATGCTCTCTATGCACTCGCACGCCTCTTTGATCGGGCACGCCTGAAAATGAAGACTCCTTACTACGCTTTTTGTCCGTAATGATGGCTTCGCCAATACGTGAATCGTCGAACGTGATGCTGCTCAGAGCGTGCGCGCAACACCCTGCAAGCGTGACCGCAAGAAATAAACTTATAAACGAGCTGGCAGGATTCTGCGGTAGCCAGCTACATACTATATCTGTTTCGCGGCAGGTGACCGCGTCCCTGGGCATCGGTCTTCTTCGCGACCTCCTCGACATGTTTTCGGGGCGACGCCATCCGCCGTTTTACAAAGTGACAGCTTTCTTCCATGCAAGTACTCATGGAAACGAAGTGGTACACTCAGCATGGCCTGTTGCGGCTAATCCTCCAGAGTGGTACCCTGTGCCCTTGAACCAAAATGGCTACGGACGTCTTGGGGGTCCTTTTGAAGCCCGTTTGCGCCGTCCTAGGTCCCTCTTGGGCCGTGCTGGGACCTCCTGTGGGTATTTGGGCCCTGTACGGGCCTTCTTAGGGCCATCCTGGGGACCTCCCATGGCCCTCGTGGTCTCTCTTGGGAGCCTTTGGGGGCCCCGTGAGCTTTTTGGGGCCGTCCTTGGACAGTCTTGGGACCCCATTCTTGGTGGCCTCGTGGGCTATCTTGGGGCGATATCGGAGGCCTCTTGGGCTGTCGTGAACGCCGCTACGACACAAGAAGCAAACATGCTGACAATGCACGTTTTTACAAGGGATTGGGGAGAGTCTTGCCTCTTTGGGGCCCTCTGGAAGGCCTCTTGAGTCGCCTTGGGGGCCTCTTCAGCCGTCTTGCGGGCCTCGTGGCCGTCTTGATGCCGTCTTGCGCTGTCTTCGGGTTCTCCTGCATCTCTTCGACCACTTCTCTGATCGCTTTGGGTCTGCTGGGCAAGGCCCTGCAAGCCGCCCTGGGAGGCGCGGCCGGGCTGGGAGGCCTCTTCGAAGGGCGTGGAGAGGGCCCCCAAGCCCTGGATCGCGGGGTTCGGTTTTTCCTTAGGGGGGGCGGCGGGCCTTGTGCACGTTGAAGCGTGGAAGACTGCCAAGGGCTGTCATGCAGGGTTTCTGCATTCTAACAAAGGACCCCCCTCCCCCCTACCCGCGTTCCCTGCATGCACTGTCCCCCCCTCCCGAGGCCACGATCCACAGTGAAAAAAGACATGGATCCACGCTCCCGAGGCCACAATACCTCTTGCGTCCCTATCTTCCAAAACGGCCCATGCAGGCGGCCCATGCAGGCAATCAAGGACACCGAGATGGCCCAGGATGCCTCGAAGTCGGCCCAAGATACCCCCAAGAGGGGCCAGAAGGGCCACAGGACGACCTCCAACAGGATCCGAAGAAGCCAAACTCATTGACATCCCGTAGTTTTTGGCTCTGTTTCTCTCCTTCCCAGGCGCGCTCTCCGGAGGGCACCGCTGTGAAAAACGTCAGACCCCACGCGGGGCCTCAGGCCGCACGCCCGCGGGAGGGCCCGGTGATCGAGCCGCGCGCGGTGCCCCTGCCAATCGCCTACAGCCCGAGGGTCGGGCCCTTCTTGAACTGGAGCCAGGCCGCGACCAGGAGGCCGAGGAGGGTGGTGAAGGTGGTGCCGAAGACGATGCCGAGCATGATCGGCTCGTAGAGCCCAGCCAGGCTGATCGACGAGGACACGTCCAGGACGTCCATCACGTCCGCCTGCGCCGCCGCCGGCGCCAGTGCGGCGGTGGCCGCCGCCGCGAGGTGCGCGGGGGCAGCGCGCGGCGCGGGCGGCACGAAGGCCACGCAGCAGGCCCAGAGCGCCAGGGCCGAGGCCAGCGCGGCCGGCGCAGCAGTGCCGCGGGAGCGAGCCATGGCTTCGGGTGGCGGCCGCGGAGGGGCGCTGGGGAGGCGACTGCCGGAGCGCTTGCGCCCAAATGGCTACGGATTGATAACCTGTAGGCTTTTGCAGAAGTTTCGCCGTCTTGCCCTGTCGGGCTTCTGTCCGCTCAAGAGGACCCCAGAGGCCTCCACGATGGCCCCGGGGCGGCCCAAGAGGCTCCAACGAGAGTCCCAAGATGGCCCTAGAGGTCCCACGGTGCGAAAATTCGTCTAAAGTGGCCCCAAGACGGCCTCTCGCGGGACCCAAAACTGCCTTGGACGGCCTGTCGACGGCCAAAAGCGGCCCCACGACGGCCCGCAAACACCCACCGCACAGACTAAACGGCCACAGGACAGCCCCAAGGCGGCCCAATGGGCGTAAGATGGCCCCAAGACGGCCCCCGAGGGCCCTAAGGGACTCCTGAGACTGCCTCACAGGAGTCCAAGACAGCCCCAGGCGGCCGAAACGAGTTCCATGGCCGCTTGAAGACGAAAGGTGTCTCATGTGACGGCCTTCTTCCTCCTCCTCCTTCTGCTGCTCCTCGTCATCAGAATCATCATCACCACCACCATCACCACCATCATCAGCAACATCTCATCGTCATCCTCACCACCCTCATCGTCATCCTTATCTTCATCATCCTCACCACCATTGTCATCATCACTATCATCGTCATGATAACCATCACCACCACCATCATCATCCTCACCCTGCTCCTCTTCCTCCCCATCAGCATCGTCGTCATCATCCACGTCGTCATCGTCATCGCCATCCTCATCATCACAACAACAATAGCCGAATCAGCATCATCACCAAATACAGCATCACCAAATGCAGCATCATCATAAACATAATCATGATCTGCACTCTTAACACAGTTCTCCCACCCTCGGGCAGTCGCAACACAACCAGCTTCCATTCGACGATGCAGTCAAAGTCAAAGCAACATTACGCTGCCGAGAAGTCCCACATACCGTTGTTGTCACTAATGTGCCATCGGTACTACTACGACTACGACGGCGACGACTACTACTGCTACTACTGCTACTACTACTACAACCGCAACTACTACTACCACCACTATTATTACGCTATGCTTATTTCCTGGCACTACTACTACTACTACTACTACTACTACTACTACTACTACTACTACTACTACTACTACTACTACTACTAACACTAGCACTACTACTACTACTACTACTACTACTGCTGCTACTACTACTACTACTACTACTATTACTACTATTTCTACTACTGCTACAACTACGACTACGACTACTACTACTACTACTACTACTACTACTACTACTACTACTACTACTACTACTACTACTACTACTACTACTACTACTACTACTACTACTACTACTACTACTGCTAATACTACTACCACTCTACTACTACTACTACTACTACTACTACTACTACTACTACTACTGACTACTACTACTACTACTACTACTACTACTACTACTACTACTACTACTACTACTACTACTACTACTACTACTACTACTACTACTACTACTACTACTACACTCTACTACTACTACTACTACTACTACTACTACTACTACTACTACTACTACTACGGCTACTACTACCACTACGACTACTACTACTACTACTGCTACTACTACTACTACTACTACTACCGCTACCACTACCACTACCGACCGACCTACCTACCTACTGCCTACTACTATTACTACTACGACTACTACCACCACAACTGCTA
>CAUYUJ010021059.1:972514-1007514 GCA_963575745.1 Prorocentrum cordatum | reverse complement strand
GGTAGGCGCGGACAGCGAGGCAACGACTGCTGCCCTCGAGCCAGCTGTTTCCAAGGTGTCTCCAATCCTGGTTGGGACACAAACCCTCGCACGTGACCTGTCGGCAGACGCCCCCGCTACAGCAACCCGCGGTGGAGTCGAAAGCTCGGGACTGGACCCAACCCTGCACAAGAGGCAGTCCTCCAGAACCATGTTCGTTTGTGGAGAAAACGCCGCGGCGTGGAGAACGTGCCACGCCTGCCACGCCCTGGGACCCTGGCACGCAGAGCGACCCCACCCCCCGCGCACACCCTGCGGTGTTGAGAACGTGCCACGCTTGCCACACCCTGGGACCCTGGCACGCATAACGACCCCATCTCCTTTGCGCATCCCCTGCAGTGTGGAGAATGTGCCACGGCTGCCACGCCCTGGGACCCTGATGCGCATAGCAACCCCACCGCCTGCGCACCCCCTGCGGTTTGGAGAATGTGCCACGCCTGCCACACCCTGGGACCCTGATACGCATAGCGACCCCCCCTTTGCGCACCCCCTGCGGTTTGGAGAATGCGCCACGCCTGCCACTCCCTGGGACCCTGGCACGCATAGCGGTCCCACCACCTGCGCACCCACCGCGGTGTGGTGTCGAGAAAGTGCCACGTCTGCCAAGCCCTGCGACCATTCCACGCATTCCACACCTTGCGAATCCTATGGCTGCACCTGTATCCAGGGATGTTTCGTGTGTGTGTGTCTTGCGTTATGCGGGATTCTCAGCATGACGTGTGTAGGGACGTGTGTCGGAACCGCAGATCCCATGTGGGTTGGAGGGCCCACCAAATAGGTGAGGTGTGCTCCTCGCGGGTGGGACGCGACTGAGAATAATACCCCGACCCCACGACACATGTGTGGAATCAACAAACACGGAGGGCAACGAAAACGTGACATCTTATGCCCAGCCGGTGCGGCGCAGGGATGCCAGGAATATTGACGCAAGAAATCGAAGGCTAAAGGCAAGGCCGCAACGCCTCACAGTTCAGCGGCAACTATCACAACCACCGAATACATACCCACAGCGCCACTGCGACACCAAGGCACTTCGAATACACGTCGGTGGGGCCCCGCCGCACCGCCACTGACTCCAGGACATGACCAGCCGCCCCCCGCGGAGGCACAGCACCGTTCTGCCTGCCCGGCAGGCGAACAGCGGCCACCGATACCCGCGAGCAGCTCCGCGCGCGCACCAGGCCTGACGCCGGCCGCGAGACCGCGATGTCCGGCGCTGGCCCCCGCCCGGCCTCGCTCGGGCCCCCCCCATGGAGAGACCCGCCCGCAGGAGCGCGCCCATTTTGCGGAGAAGGGGCTGCCCCGATCCGGGCGCGGACGCCCGCCCCGACCCCCCCCCCGCGCGCCCTTCGGCGCGCCGCGGTCTCGTGCGCGAGGCTCGGGGCGAAACCCCTGCCCGTGGGCGAGGGAGGAGGGCGAGAAAGAGGGGGCGATGTTTTGGACGTTGCGGCAGGGGGGCCGGGGCACCAAAACTAGAGATGCGGGTGCGAACAGAATCGCGCGCCCGCAACCGTCCCCTGGGAGCAATTCAAGCGTTGCCGCTGTACCCTAACCAAGAAGGCCCAAGACATCCTCAAGAACTCTTTTTCGGAGCCCAGGAAGGCTCCAACTCGGTCCAAGAGGGGCCCGAGAAGCTTTCCAGACGGTCCAAGAAAGCCGGGAGACGCCGGAATATCACTCCGAAGCGCCTACGGTGGACTCAAAGACGGCCCAACAGGCCTTCAAGACGCCCCAAGAGGCCCCGAAGAGGTCCGGAAGCGGCGTCCCAAGAGGGCTCCCACTAGCAAAAATCGTTTCATTCCCGAAGGAAAACGTGCATTTGTAACATATCCGCCCCTTCGTCTTTCACGCCTTTCAAGGCGGTCCAAGAGGCCCCCAAGATCACCCCAAGACGGCCCGAGAGACCCTCTAGACAGCTCAAAGACGGCCCAAGAACGCTCCAAGATGGCTCAATAAACCCTCAAGAACTCTCTTTCGGAGCCCAAGAAGGCTCCAAATCGGTCCAAGAGGGGCTTCTGTAAGTACGACCAAGAATATGAATAATGGAAAGACCGCACATACATCACCGATCCCCAAACGGCCCACATGTGTATGCATTCGGCAACGTGTATGATGTGGGATGTCAAGCACGAGTGGCCCCATCCTCCTCGAAGTGGTCGGCCTCATCATCCTCCGTCTCCACCTCCTTCTATCCGCCCCTCCCTCCCTCATATCCCTGCCCCACCTCCCTCTCCTCCATTTTCTCTTATTCCTCCTCATATTTCCCCCCAAAGTGGGGCGGGACGGACCCGAGTGGTGGGGGGAGCGACGGAGGAGAGGGACGCGACGGAGGAGAGGGAGGGAGGTGGGAGGGGAGAAGTACACGTCGAAGGTCTAACCTCGAGCCTCGAGGTTAGCCTTCGGGGGGCTTCTTCGTCGCCAGGGCTGGGCAGCACGAGAAACATCAACACCAGCAGCAGCACCTGCATTAACAGCACCACCACCACAAACAGAAACAACGGCACCAGCAGCAGCGCCAGCAGCAGCACCAACAGCTCGAGAACCAACACCACCAGCGCCAGCACCAGCAGCAGCAACACCACCACCGCCAGCGCTAGCAGCAGAAACATAACGGCCTCCAAGACGGCCCAAGAACGCTCCAGAACGCCCAAGATGGCCCCAGGACGGCCCGAGAGGCCTCAAATAGGCCCCAAGAGCGCTCCACGCAGTCTCCCAGGAGGGCTGCAAGATGCCCAAATCATTGATTTCCATGTGGTATTTTCAATGGTTTGGGGGTTCTCGCCTTTTCTAGCTTCCGACGCTCCAAGACAGACCACGCGCCCTTAAAAACCATCCCTAGACAGCCCAGGAGGCCCCCAAGAGAACCCCAAGACGACCCCAGAGGGCCCCACAACGGCCAACGAGACGCCCGAACGGCCCAAGAGAGCCCCAAGAGGGCCCCAAAGGGACCCAAGAGAGGGAACACGAACCGACAATTCGAGACTTCCGCCCCAAGCAGCCCCCATGAAGCCCCAAGAAGCCTGCAATAGACCCCAAGAGGCCTAAGCACAAGCCCCAAGAACCCCCCCGACGGCCCCCAAGAGCCCTCAAAACTGCCTCCAAAGAAACCCTCGAAAGGCCTGCCACGATATCTCAACGAACATCCAAGAGGCCTCTGACCTACAACCCAGGCGCGGTGGCGGGATGGGCCGAAAACCGCTAGATAGCCACCTCGTAAGACAGTAGAGGCCGAAGCCCCCACAACAAGCTCCAAACAAACTGCTTCATCCCCATGCGTTCTGCCGCAACGCCTCTGGAAAACGACCACGGCCCACTGGCGCCGCCTGGCTCGCGACCGCGCAAGCAAACGCCCGCGATGGCACAATACGGGCCGGCGGAATGAGCGAAGCGATTCAATATGCCCACCCGCCGCAACTGTCTGCCAGCGAAGGTGGGTGGGAGGAAGGAGAGACATGAAAGAGGAGGAGGGGGAGGAGGAGGAGGAGGAGGAGGAGGAGGAGGATCTCACGCTCACCCGTTGAGTTCGATGCATCATTGATCTCTCATCTCGGAACCTGGGGGGGGGGGGTACAACTTACATGCAGCCCCTTCAACCCGCTAGTTCTAAGAACCGCACGCGCTAGCAGATGCAACAGCGAGTTGCCTGCGCAGGTGCCTGGCCATTGAACTCAACGGGCAGGGCACGCATCAGGGTCAGGGACGAAGCCTTGCGCTAAGCCTCATACCGCACACACTCCATTAACTTGCAAGAGTGCAGGGCAGAGCAGCGGGGCCAAGAGGAAGAAATCGGGATCGATCACCTCTGAGCCTTTCGCCGTGGCTGGCGAGCACTTACAGCGCGCTCATGGCGCGTCCAACGCGAGGCCTAGACCCCGATAATTTCTCAGCGGGCATACAGGTCACGCTGGGTCGCGTGGCAAAAGAAACAAAACGCGACACACCGCAGGAGGGGGCCCAACCAAGCGCCGATGAGGCCAAAGGAGCCCACGAGCAGGCCCTAAGGAAAGGGGGAGAGAGAACGCGGCAGCAGGGCGGCAGCCTCGGACGTATGCCATCTCAGCACAAAACTTCCGATGCACTTGCCGAACTGTGCGAGGCACATATCAACCGACTGCCCTACCAAAAGCCTCCCAATGCCCTCGCCGAACTTGCCTAACATCACATCATAAGACTCCACATGCACACTGCCAACTCATCATAAGACTCCACTGCGCTTTATTATCAACTATTTACGCGGCCTTTTTCATCAACTTGCGCGCTATATTGCAGCGTGGCGCCCGACCGAGGGTGAGGCCCCGCCTGTGGCACGTACAAATTCATCCACGATTGTTCCAAGATTCGTGGTCTTGCCCTGCTGGTAGAACGCCGTGGGAGTCTCTAGCGGCAACTGCTGGTGTGAGGAGGAAGACGACCTAGGAAGGGGGATGAACGAAGCGGGAGGAGGAGAAAGGGGGTTTCGCGGTGGAGAGCCCCCCCCCAGGATATCCTGGAGAGGTGTGCAATGTCGGAAGGCGCTGGCTGCGCGTCGGCTCCAGGTCTCTGTGGTTTCTGGACGCCCAGGGAGGAACGTGGAGCGAACGTCCACATGAGGGCGGACGTCAGGTCTTCTAGCCGCGGCCGCCGCTGCCGCTGACATGCGTGTGCGGGCGTTTTTGCCACGTTTTGAGGACGGAAGGGAAAAGAAGGGCCGGTGTGGGTCGGCAGAGGAGTCGACGGTCGGGGAGTGGGGGCTGCCGACCGCGAGCCAACGCTGCCTGCGAGGTCCGCGGGCAGCAATAGCGCGTGGCGCGCCGCTGCTACACCGTTCAGACACTGCTGGTAGCTGGGGAACTTCATGGTGCCGATGTCCTTGGTGACGTGGTACACCCTGCAGACTGCCGCCAGGCGCGCCACGCTGCGCGCGATGCCGTTCTCGCGCTCGCACGGCTGGTTGTCATCCAGGCCGAGGTGCACCAGCAGCGACCTGGACAGCACGCCCCTGGGGAGCGTGAGGTGGTGCAGCATCCGCGGGCAAGTCGAATAATGCTGGATGCAACCCTTCGCGTCGCATCCGGAATGGCACCCCCGCTTCTCGGCCAGCACGTGCATGCGGTGGGACGTCGTCCAGCCGTCAGCCAGCGTTTTCATCGCGGTCCACGAGCGAGCAGCAGGCAGCGTCGCCAGATGCGCGCGCAGGCGAAGCCACCTCGTGCCGAGGTCGGCACGCACGCCGTCGGTGTTTAGCGGGTCCTCGGGCTCCTCATCCGTTTCGTCGTCGGGGCGCTCCTCGGGCTCGGTGTAGTTGGCGGGCAAGAGCGCCTGGCGGTACAGATCCCAGCGTCGGCGCGCACGATGTCCAGCAGCCAGCTCGGCTCGACGTGCAGCTTGGTCACGAATGACATCGACGTGAGGTCCAGCATCACCAACCAGCGTCAGCTCCAGGAGGCGTCTGCCAAACCCACCATCCTGCCAGGCCTGCTGTCGGTATCTGTCACGTGCGATGCGACGCCTCTGCTCGTCAGTCTGGTACAGCGCCTGGAGGTCGTCGCGAAGCAGGAGTCGTTCAGGTACTCGACGCACCAGTCCATTCAGTCTTGCTCGTTGTCAAAGCAGCGGTGCTCGAGCAGCACGTCAGGGCTCCAGCGAGCAGCCCAGGCCCCAACTCGTCGTTGGAGGCGATCGCGAACTTCTTCAGCGAAAGCGAGAGCAGGGTCATGCGGACGACGGGCCAGTTGGTTGCTCAGCTGCTCGGGGAACCACACGGCCAAGCGGCGACGGATGGTCACAAACATGGCGTCAGTGTACAGCCGCTCTTTAAAGAGAAAGCAGGTAATTAGGCCTTCTGCGGGGAGCGGCGCTTCATGAACCGCTCCTCTCTCAGGTTGTGGTCGAGCATCGCCGTCTTGCCTTTGCGGTCGGCATATATGTGAGCAGCGCGTAGCGCGTCACGTGCACGAGAGCTATTGTTGACGGAGCGCTTGATACGTTTAAAGTGTGAGCCTCGGGAGAGGTGTGGAGGAGGAGGAGGAGGAGGAGGAGGAGGAGGAGGAACAGGAACAGGAACAGGAACAGGAGGAGGAACAGGAGGATGGAGCAAAAAGGAGAACGTAGGACGGAAGGAGGAGGGAGGGGGAGGGAGGGAGGAGAGAAGGGGGCGTACTACGTTTTGAAGGGAGGGACGAGGGGACAGGGGGGCTTGGGGAAGGATACCAGTGTTTCCCCTGGGTAGTGTCCGGGCATCGCAGGGAGAGAGAGAGAGAGAGAGAGAGAGAGAAGCGAAAGGTGGATACAGAGAGAGAGAGAGACTGCACAGCAGTCCCTCCCCCCTTCGCTGATCGGGCCCTGCGCTCGTGCATCGACGGCGCGCCCTGCCCGAGTCCAAGGACACCGACCCGGCTCTCGCCCGTGGTTCAGCCGCCTCGCAACAGGCGCGGCATGCCAGGCCGCCAGTCCGGCTCGCAGGAGCCCAACCCCTGGATCCCTTCCATCCTTGGTCATCGGATACGGGAGTTTTTCTGGTCGCGAGCGACGAGATCGGTCACTACCGACTCTCTGTTTCAAATCCCTGGGTTGGTCGCGACCGATTCGTTTCAAACTTCAGTGGTCGCGATCCGTCGCGATCGGTCGCGAACCGTCGCGATCGCTCGCGGATCTTTCGCGCCGATGAGAGGGTGGGGGGAGAGTCTGACGTCAGACGTTTGTCAGGGTTGGAGTTGTCGCGAGTCAGAGGCCTGTTCGATAAATACTATACTCCCACTCTTCCTCACGCAAAGATGGCGGATCTCACAAACGTCTCTGACGTCTGACGTCTGTCAGATGGCAGCCTCCTTTTCCTACTTCCCCTCTCCTCCCTCGTCCCTCTAAGGTCGGTCGCAGAACGGTATCGGTGAGTCACGACCGCGACCGATCTCGACGAATTTTGGAATCGACTGCGATCGGTCGCGACGGATTTGGTGTGCCGATCGGTCGCGTCCTATCGTCATCAAAAAACTGTACCCGATGATCTGGGAGTTGGGGCCCGTCCGGGCCAGCCTGCACTTTTCCAAAGGGACGACCAACACAGCGTTTTTTGCGTTGTCGATTCGTTGTCGTTTTGAGGCCTTTGGAAACTAGAATGGTCCAGTGGATTGCTCAAAACAGCATGTTGGCGCAAATCCAAAGTGGTGATTGGCCGACGCAAGGCCCCTAGAATAAATATCACCATGGCAAGAAAACGACGATGACCCACCAAGAGACTGCCAAAACAACGTTTTGGTCGACCCCTGCCATTCCTGGATTCTCGACGCTCGAGGTTCGAGAGTCTCCCGGGGTTTTCCAGCTGGGCCTCCACGAGGCCAGAGATGGCAAAGGACCTCTCTGGACCTCTCCTCTCATGCCCTGATCGTTGGATACTGGAATTTACCAGTCGCGAGAAACGAGATCGATCGCTCCTGATTTTGCTTCAAATTTCGGTGTCGGTTTCGACCGATTTGTTTCAAAATCCGTCGCGACCGATCGGTCGCGATCGGTGGCGACACGTCGCGACCGATTCTGGGATCGGCCGCGATCGGTCGCGACAGATATGGAGTGCCGATCGGTCGGTACCGGTCGCGACCGAAAAAAAACAGTATCCAATGATCTAAGAGAGCGTGATCTACCGCCGCTTTGCTGTGAAAAATCCTCCCCTCCCCTCTCCCTCCGGAACCGGGGGTCCCCCCCCCCTCGAAAATCCAACCCCCTTTTTCAAACCCCTTCCCCGCCCCCTTGGCAAAACCACCCCCCCAACCCCTCCCCCCCCCCGGGGAAAACCGGAGGGGTTCACTACCTGCTCAAACCCTCGCCCTCCCTAGTCGCCGCTGGCAAACGACTCCCTGGTCCCCGCCAGTCCCCACCATCGCCCTCACCACTGTCCCCACCACCGCCGTCCCCACCACTGTCCCACTGTCCCCACTGCCCACACCACTGTCCCACGGTCCCCACTGTCCCCAACACTGCCCCCACTCTTCCCACTGTCCCCACCACTGTCCCCATTGTCCCCACCAGTGCCCCCACCACTGTCCCACTTTCCCCACTGTCCCCACCACTGTCCCCACCACGGTCCCACTCTCTCCAGTGTCCCCACCACTGTCCCACTGTCCCCACTGTCCCCACCGCTGTTCCACTGTTCCCCCCACCACTGATCCCAACTGTACCACTGTCCCATGGTCCCACTGTCCCCATTGTCCCACTGTCCCCACTGTTCCCCCCACCACTTATCCCCACTGTACCACTGTCCCATTGTCCCACTGTCCCCATTGTCCCACTGTCCTATTGTCTCCACTGTCCCCACTGTCCCCGCTGCCCCCACCACTGTCCCACTGTCCCCACTGTCCCCACCACTGTCCCCGCCACGGTCCCACCCTCCCCACTGTCCCCAGTGTCCCCACCACCCCACCACTGTCCCACTGTCCCCAACACTGTCGGACTGTCCCAGCCGCTGTCCCACTGTCACCACTGTCCCCACCACCGTTCCCACTGTACCACTGTCCCCTTGTCCCGCTGTCCCATAGTCCCACTGTCCCCACATTCCCATTGTCTCCACCGCCCCCACTGTCCCCACTGTCCCATTGTCCCCACTGTCCCGCTCGTGGTCCCCACTGTGGTGGGGGCGGTCCCCACTGCCCCACTGTCCCCACCGCCCCCACCACCATCTCCAACACCGTCCCCACCGTCCCCACCACTGTCCCCACCACAGTCGCCCATCCGGAGTGGGGGAGGAGGGGGAATTGTTTCCCCACTGTCCCACTGTCCCACTGTCCCCACTATCCCCACTGTCCCCACTGACCCCACCGTCCCCGTCACCTTCCCCACCACCGTCCCCACCACTGCCCCCCACCAGTCCCCCATCCGGAGTGGGGGAGGGAAGGAGGGGGAGTCGTTTGCGGGCGGCGAGGGGAGAGGGGTGGGAGGGGAGGGAGGGGGTTCGAACCTATAGTGACCCCCCCCCCCCCGCTTCTCATGATGGACGAAGGGAGGGGGGGGGACGGGTTTGGAACCCCCAGTGACCCCCCCTGCTGGTTTTCGAGAGTGGGGGAGGCGGGTTTGAAACCCCCAGTGGCCCCCCCTTGGTTTTCTGCCAGCAGCGGCAGAACACGCTCTTTCAATGATCTGGGTGGGGGGGCAGGAGGGGTAAACGTGGGGTGGGGGGCAGAGGTGGGGCTGTAGGACAGCAGCGATAAAGGGCCCCTAGAAGGGGAAACATACATCAGCCTCCTCGGGCTGTGTTCGCTCGCTCCCCGACCCCGCCTTTGGCTGACCGCCCCCGCCTGCGCGTACCCCCAGAGGTCTGGACTCTCTTCCTGGGGACCGGCTTCCTATCCTGAGCTGTTTTTGGACTGCCCTCGGGCGCAAGCTGAGCTGTTGTTTGACGGTTCTGGGGCCCAAGAAGGGCCCCCGGAGATCGGAAAGTGCCACAGACCTCGGGTGCTCGTTAATGAACAGGGGGGAATGAAGATGAGGTGAAGAAAGGTGCACCTCTCGTGCACCTTTCGGGCCCGCGATTGCAGCTCAGGGGCTGTGTAGTGTATAGCCATACCGTAGGATGAGGACGCACGAGAAGGATACGAGGGCCTTGGAAGGCCATGTCGACACTTTGCGAGCGGGGCGCGGCCAGCGAAAGTGGCCGAGGATGGGCCGAAGGGGAAAGGATGCCAAGGGGTACCCTTGGAGCGTTGCTCATCCTTACTGTGCGGGTTGACTGTGGGGCCCCTTCAGGGCCACGTTCCTGCAATTCTCGATCCCCCCTCGTTTATTAGAGGGGCCCCGGGGGCACACAAAACAGTAGACACAAATCCTAGGATTCCCCATGTGTTCCCATATTTTCAGGGTTTTCGTTCCCCCCCCCACTTGCCATATTTCTCAATAATTTCCTGGGAGTCGCCGATTAATTGTGTCTGTGTTCTTTTTTCCCTCCTGACTATTGTCCCCCAACCCCTGCCGCCTGCCCGAAAACATCCGTCGTGGCTTGTCAAGACGCGAGGACGCCAAGGCCGGATCTCCAATTCCTGGCGCCGACCGGGCCTGCCTGCCCGCCGACGCCCTGGGCACCCTGGCAGCCCCTCGGCGAGGCGCAGCTGCTGGAACGCATCCCGACGTTGGAAAACCGCCGACAGCCGACGCACATGTCCGAAAACCTTTGCCCCCCCTGCCCGCGTGGCCCCTCTGAGCGTATCCCTCCCTAGTGCAGAGGTCCGCGCGGATTTCTTGGATCTGCGCTGGACACCCCTCCCTGAAGCGCGGAGCGTGCCGGGGCCGGCGCCGGAGGCGCCGCCCACTGGATTCCAGCACAGATCCAAGAAATCCGAGCGGGGCTTCAAAGGTTTGTGTTGATGCCGTTGATGGGGGCTAGAGATCTCCCACGGGGGGTCCGTGGGGATGGCGGATCGCGCCGCGTCCCCGATGCATCGCCGATGCATTGTCGATGCATCAGCGACGTCGGCAATGTATCGTCAGCGTCGGCGTGCAGAACATTGGGCTTCACATCGCACCGCATCGCCGATACATCGGCGATGCGGCACGATCCTCCGATCCCATCTACTCGGAACCCATATGGGAGGCCTCGAGTAACGTTGCCGCTGACCCCTGGCGCCGCCCGCGGGGCCTGCCCGGCGCCGCTGTCCCGCAGCGACAGCAAGCCCGCCGCGAGCTCGGCGTGGCTCAGGCGGTCGTCCTCCCACGGGCTGGTGGTGCCCGCCGCGTCCAGATCATCTGTTACGAAAATGTCCTCCAACGCTCTAGACGAATCCGTCGCGATCGGAAGTGGAAATCCAGTCGCAGATTCCCATAACGAGCGAGCCGCTGACGACGCCGATACCCTCGCCCGGGCCTCGTCGCGCCGGCTCTTATTTTCCGATCTTCGACCCCCTCTGGTCAACATCCGTTTCCAAAAACTTGCGGCCGCGGATAATCTGGGCGGCCGCATGCCAGGGGGACGCTCGGGGGGTGCGAGGATCCAGGTTCGGCGATCGACGAACGAGTTCTGGTGCTCTGGGGTTTCTCTGGGCATTCTTGCCGCCGCGGCTGGATGCGCGTCCACCCCTCATCAAAGCGCACGCCAGGGGAGGTCCGTGGGTCGTGATTCGACCCCCCCCCCAAGACCCCCTCGCGTCTGGAACCCGATCGCGGCGGGTGATTTTTCGGGGCGCCCCTGACCCCCAGCGGCCACCGCTGGGCCCCGACACCATCGGGAGAAGGCTCGGGGCGACGAGCTGGTCCTGGGAGGACGGGGTGCGGGCCTCGGGGGGGCCAACGTGGTGGAGACGCCGCGGCGTCGGGGGTCTGCCCCCCCGCCCCCCCTGCCCCCCCCATTGGGCGCGGGGGGGGGGGGGGGGGGCCGCGGGCCGCATGCTGCCTGGATCCCGCGCGGAGGCTGGGCCCGCCCCGTGCGCCGAAAAGGGGCGCGGCAGGCCCTGCGCCCTCAGCGCGCCCACAGAGAGGGCCATGGCGACCGCGCGAGTCCCACGTGGGACCCCGCGGCCCGCGCTTGGGAGCAGAGGCGCCGCGGAAACCGAGGCAGGCAATGTTGACGAGTTCAAGAGCGGCGCCGCGCAAACACCTCGTCGTCCTCGTCCTTCGTCCTCCTCCCCTACCTCTACGAAGCGCCCGACGCTACATGTCAGTGCGCTTCCCTGGGCATCCCGAGGGTACCCGCAAGTATGCTTCCCTGAGTCGCCCGAAGCTACCTGCCAGGGCGCTCCACTGCGGCGTTCGAAAGAACCTGCCAGGGCGCTTCGCTTGGCACCCGACGGTGCCTGCCAGGACGCTGCCCTGGTGCGCCCGTTCACCCCTTTGTTTTCGACTCCTACATTCGCCTCCTTACCGCGGGCGGATCGTGACGCGCAGCCTCGCTCGAAAAAGTGCATGAGACGAGCCCTCGCCACTCAGGCCACCCCTCCTCTCTCTGACGGTGACGGCAGTGGCGACGACGAGGAGGATGAGGCACTTCTGTCAGCGCCACATGGCGCCCGATCCTCTTCGGGCGCGAGCTCGTCCGCCCCGCGCGAGGCCCTCTGCCTCGTGCGAGGGCGATGGCCCCCTCAGGAGGCAGAGAGCGCGCCGACCGCCTAGCTGCAAGCGCGCGAAGCTGGTCCCCGAGCCCCATCAGGAGTGGGGCTCGCGTGAACACGCCGGAGGCCCACCGCCCCAATTTTGGCGTGGGTGGGTGGAGTTGGCGAAGAACCCAACCATACGCAATTGTGGGCACAGCCGTTGTATGCACCGCATTCGGTGGGGCTCCTTATGGGGCCACGAAACATGTGAGGGGCATGCCAATATGGGTACCGTGTGCGCATGCGAACGCGGGTATTTGGGCCTTCGGTGAGGCTCCCTATGGGGCCACGAAACGTGTGAGGGTGCCAACATGGGTGCGGTGTGTGCATGCGCAAGCTGGCATTTGGGCCTCGGTGGGGCTCCCTGTGGGGCCACGAAACGTGTGAGGGGTGTACCAGAATGGGCGCGGTGGGCGCATGCGAACGCGGGCATTTTGGGCCTTCGGTGAGGCTCCCTCTGGGGCCACGAAACGTGTGAGGGGTGTGCCAAAATGGGCGCGGTGGGCGCATGCGATTGCTAGCATTTGGGCCTTCGGTGGGGCTCCCGGTGGGGCCACGAAACGTGTGAGGGGTGTACCAAAATGGGCGCGGTGGGCGCATGCGAACGTTAACGTGTGAGGGGTGTACCAAAATGGGCGCGGTGGGCGCGTGCGAACGCTGGCAGCTGGGCCTTCGGTGGGGCCCCCTCTGTAGAGCCACGCAACGTGTGAGGGGTGTGCCAACATGTGTGCGGTGGGCGCGTACGAACACTGGCATTTGGAGCCACGAAACGTGTGCGGAGTGTGCCAAACTGGGCGGTCCTCATCGGGTCCTCCTCCCCAGATGGGGAGGAGTCCCAGGGGGGGAGGAGAATCAGATACGCATCCGTCCCTGGGTGTCCTCCTCCCCCTCCTCTCCCCTCTCCCACGCCGGCCCTCCTCCGGTCCTCCTCCCCAGGGGTGGGTGGGTCCCAGGGGGGAGTCCTTTTCCTCCTCCTCCTTCTTCTCTTTCTCCTCCTCCTCCTCCTCCTCCTCCTCTCCTCCTCCTCCTCCTCCCCCTCCTCCTCCTCCTCCTCCTCCTCCTCCTTATCTCCGACTCCCTATGGAGCCACGAAACGTGTGCGGAGTGTGCCAAAATGGGCGTTCCTCATCGGGTCCTCCTCCCCAGATGGGGAGTCCCAGGGGGGGAGGAGAGTCCTGGGTGTCCTCCTCCCCCTCCTCTCCCCTCTCCCACGCCGGTCCTCCTCTGGTCCTCCTCCCCAGGGGTGGGTGGGTCCCAGGGGGGAGTCTTTTTCTTCATTCTTCTTCTCCTTCTCTCCTCCTCCTCCTCCTCCCTCTCCTCCTCCTCCTCCTCCTCCTCCTCCTCCTCCTCCTTATCTCCGCCTTCTCCTCCTCCTCCTTCTCCTCCTCCCCCTCCTGGTCGTCGTCGATGTCTTTCAAGGTCGGGGCACTGGCCGTCAGGCCTTCACAATCCACGAATCGACATCGAATGTGGAATCACTTCCGATGGTTTTTTCGGTGGGGTACTTTCTAGATTTGGGGGCCTATTTGGAAGGATCGAAAACCATGCCGTGGCATGGCGCTGGAAATAATGACGCCAGCGCTGCAGCGGGAGCACGATTCGGAACGAGCGGAAGCCCGGAAATGAGGCCATCGCTGCAGCGGGAGCACGATTCGGAACAAGCGGTAGCCCGAAAATGAGGCCAGCGCTTCAGCGAGAGCAGCATCGACAAAAAACTCAAGTGAAAACTTGTTTCCCGGGAATCATGTGTAAAAAACAATACGCGGAGGGGAGCCGGCCATTCCCTGGACGCCACCAGGGGAGAGGGGAGAGTAGTACTCATATTGTTTAATTGTAGAGGAAGGAAAGATGGAGCAGGGGCGGAAGAACACGGGGGGGGAGGCAAGATGCAGCGATGGAGGAGGAGGAGGAACGAAGGCGTGAAAATGACAGCGAGGCATCGGGGTGGGACAGGACGTGGTCCTACTCCCTGCTCCCATCCTTGGAGGGAGCAGGCATCCAAGAGGAGGGCGAGGGGCGGGGGTGGCAGGGGGGACGGAGGCACGGAGCGAGGCGGGGGCAGCAGGCGGGGGAGGCGGCACTCCAGAGGACGCTCGCCGAGGCGGGAGGCGGCACGGCACGCCGCGGCCCGTCCTCGTCGCGGTCCAGGGCGAAGAACACCTCGCGCCAGGGGACCTCGCGGGCGCTCTCCTACGGTGGGCGACCCCCCCCTTGCAGGAGGCCGGGGCACAGGGAGCGCTGCACAGGCGCGGCCCAGCCCTCCGCACGCTCGCCCTGGACCTCCTGCCCCTCCCCCCTCGGGGGAAGAGGCGCCGGGGGGGGGGAAGGGAGGACAGGGAGAGAGAGAGAGAGAGAGAGAGAGAGAGACAAGGAGGAGGATCACCTGAGCATCCACGGGCCGCCGCCACAAGAGTCCTACGGGCATCGTGCCACCATGAGGACCGCTGACGAAGCAGCGCAGGGGCTAGCCTGGCCACGTCCAGCCTGTAGGCCCTTCTGAACGAGGGGGGGCTCTTCTGCCTGAGAACCAGGGCCCCTCCTGGGCCCCATGCGGTCAATGTTTCAGCATCTGGCCTGTACTCCTCCTCGGAGGCGGAGGAGGGATGGAGGGAGGAGGAGGGAAAAGGAGGGGGACAATGACGATCATCCCTTTCACACGGGCAACAAGTTGCAGGCAACGAGGGAGGAGGAGGAGGAGGAGGAGGAGGAGGAGGAGGAGGAGGAGGAGGAGGAGGAGGACACCCCCCAGATAGCGCCGACTACCAAAACAGATCCCGTCCAGGTCCCTCACGGGTCGAAGCTCGAAATAGACACCCTCACGGCCTGGCCAACAAGGCGATTCCGATCCTGGGCCAGGGGTGGTTGGCCTGGCCAGGAAAGCTGCAAAGGCATCGATTGTCCGAGCCCGGAAACCCTGAATCCAAACATGCTGACGTCTCAAACTCACCTCGGGCCGCCGCCGTCCGCCAACGCTCCGCTGGCGGCGGACCCACCGCCGCTTTTGCTCCCGCCGCCGCCCGCCAGACTTCCGCTGAGGGCGACTGCGCCAGAGGCGAAGCCGCTTTTAGCGAGGCAGAAGAGAGGTACGGATACCGCTACCGCCCGGACCTTTCCCCGGGCGCATGCAAATATAGAGAATCCAACCGTGGCGACCAGGGCCCTCCAGGGCGAGCGGCCGACGGTACCGGCATCGCTGCCTCCCCGGACCTTCGAATGGAGCGCGCAGCGCGCAGGTGGACTGGGGGGCTCCGGGCACGCCGCGCCCAGAACATGCTGCTGCGACGCCTCTGCGAGCGGGGCGCCGACATCACCCCACGCGTGGAAGCCTGGTGGACGGAGCGTCTGCAGCGGCCGCAGCGTGCCGCGCGGGCAGCTTGAGCGACAGCTAGCACGCAGTGCGCGCGGGGGCGAAGTTGTTGGAGGGGCACGACAGTCAGAGGTAGAGCATCTGACTACCACCGTCAAAATTAGCTGGGCACCTCCTCCAGCCCATATTTCATGATTTGCGATAACACGCGTGACCGGCCCCGCTCCCCCAACCCGTCTCCGCCCCCGTCACGTCAAGATTCGCGCTGGCGTCGTCTGGGAATGAGCCATTCTTGAGCAATCTCGGACGGCGCCAGCGCGACCGTGACGTGACCAGTCCCCCCCCCCCTCCCCCCTCCCCCCCCCTCCCCCCCCACCCCAGCCACGCCCGTTATCGCCAGTAGGTGAAAAACTGTTTCCTTCCTGGCACGGACTCGCTCAGCAAGGGCGAGTAGGAGGATAATGACGAGGATGCGAGCACGGTCAGCGAAATTTGAAGCCGAGCCGAGGTGAGCACCCATAGATGCACTCAGTCTTACGCCAACCAAGAGGAGTCATCAGGAGAGGCGACGGCGGGGCGGGAGGGACACGGCGGGCACGCGGGGGAAGGAAGGAGAGAGCCGGGGGAAGGGGGGAAGGTGGGGAACAGAAGAACAGTCAGCTCAGCGCTGTGCTCGACGGGAGTTGCTTGAGTGCCACCGGGGTCGCCCGAGCACTGACCCGACCAACTGGCCGTGGAACTGCTGCCTCAGGGCCACGGTGAGTGAGGTCAGGGCTCCAGCCACCCGGGCATCACCTGAAGGGACTCGACCGATCCGAGCGCTAATTGAGCTCTTTTTGATGCCGACATCTAGACCCCCACAATGTAATGTTTGTCCCAACCATGCCGTGGTGTTGGGTCCTCGTTTTGAACAGACAGCGCCCCGCGTCACCTCCTCCAGCCCCCACCCCTCCTCCCTCCTCCCCCTCCTGGCCTCTGCCCTCCTCATGTCTCTGTTTCGGCACACCCCTCACGCGTTTCGTGGCCCAGCAAGGAGCTCCGCCGAAGGCCCCTGTGGCTGCGGTCGCATGACACCACCGCACCTACTTCGTGGCCTCATAGTGAGCTCCACCGAGGGCCCCAGTGGCTGCGCTCGCATGACACCACTGCACCCATGTCCATGTCAGCACACCCCTCACATGTTTCATGGCCCGACACGGAGCTCCACCGCAAGCCACAGTGGCTAAGCTCGCATGGCACGACCGCGCCAATGCCGGCACACCCTCACACGCTTCGTAGTTCCATAGGGAGCTCCACCAAAGCTCCCAATGGCTGCGCTCGCATGGCACCACCGCACCCATGTCAACACACCCTCACACGTTCCGTGGCCCCGTGGGGAGCTCCACCAAGGGTCCCAATGGCTGCGATCGCATGACACCACCGCACCCATGTGGGCACTCCCCTCACACGTTTCGAGGCCCGACAAGGCGCTCCACCGAGGGCCCCAATGGCTAAGTTCGCATGACGCCACCGCACCAAATTCGGTACATCTCTCACGCGTTTCGTGGCCCCACAAGGAGCTCCACCGAAGGCCCCAATGGCTGCGATCGCATGACGCCACCGCACCAATGTCGGCACACCCCTCACACGTTTCGCGGCCCCATGGGGAGCTCCACCGAAGGCCCCAGTGCCTGCGCTCGCATGACACCACCGCACACATGTTGTGGGCACACCCTCACACGTTTCGTGGCCCGACAAGAAGCTCCACCGAGGGCCCCAGTGGCTGCGCTCGCATGAAACCACCGCGCCCATGTCGACACACCCCTCACACGTTTCATGGCCCGACACGGAGCTCCACCGAAGGTCCCAGTGGCTGCTCTTGCATGACACCACCGCATCAACTTCGGCACACGCCTCACGCGCTTCGTGGCCCCATGGGGAGCTCCACCGCAGGCCCCAGCGGCTGCGCTCGCATGGCACCACCGCACCAATGTCGACACACCCTCACACGTTTCGTGGCCCCACAGGGATCTCCACCGAAGGTTCCAGTGGCTGCGCTCGCAGGACACCACCACACCCAGGTCGGCACACCCTCACACGTGTCGTGGCCCCACACAGAGCTCCACCGAAGACGATACCATTATTGCGCGAATTACGCACAATAAGGCCTCCAGAGGCCGCAAATAGCAAACAAAGCATCTTCCGTTGAGGTTTCTTCACGACTCGGGAAGGGTCTGGGAAGAAAGGAGGCGGAGCGGGGTGGCCGCGCCCAGGAGCCCCGAACCCGACCTGGCGACTCCGAGAGGTGTGGTTTCCAGAGGGTGTGGTTTGCAACTGGCACTTTGAGGGGGGGCAAGCTGGGGGGCGGGCTCGAGGACGTCGACAGAGCTCTCCGCCGCGCCCCGAGGAGGTTCGACGGGGACGGTGTCCTGCCCCCGAGGCCCCAAGGGGTGCCGATCGCAGATCACACACTTTGCTTGGCGGCGAGCGAGGGGGGGAAGTGAGAAGGAGAAGGCCTTCTCAGAAGGCGGCGCGCCTTCTGAGAAGCTGTCTGTGCCTTCGGGGAAGGCTTCGACAGCTTCTCAGAAGGCCGGGGCACTCCCGGGCCTCCTGAGAAGGCCTTCTCCTCCTCGCTTCCCCTCCCTCTTAGCCCCTCGCTCGCCGCCGATTTGCGGTCGCCGACCGATCGCAGCCCCGAGCCCGCGCCGGGCCGTGGGCGGCCTCCGGCGCGAGGTCGGACTCGGTGACCGCGAGCGCGCACGCCAGCAGGGCCGCGGCCTGCGCCTGGCAGCAGGCGGGCGCTCCGCACGCTGCGAGGGCCAGGGGTCCGCCGAGCCTGCGCGCGCGGCGGGACTTCGTTCCCCAGGCCCCCCTCGAGTCACGAGCCGAAACGCACGACGGAAGGGAACGAGTAGGAAAAAGCTTGCGGGAGCACGCTGCGAGCTCACAGGACTTTCTGCGGGAAACCCGATCGGGAGCCTTGGAGAGGAGCTGGCGCAGCCCTACCTACTGGCTCCTTCTCTAACAACCCTTTTAGCGTTCACAAGCAGCTATCCGGAAAGAAGCCTTCTTGAAGAAGCTCTACGGGGCTCCGGGGGCCTTTGCTGGGCCTCAGGACTGCCAGAAAACAACTGAGGATGAGAAGCCGGTCCAGGAGAATGGGTCGAGGCCGCTGGGGTCGACGTTATGGGCAAATCATGAAGTCGGGGGTCTGGGTGCTGGGATGGCCGCGGAGGTTGCTGAGGGGATTCGGGGGGTCACAAGTGAATGCGATGGTGGGCCATCCTGTCCTAACACAGCCTGTACGCGGGTCAGAAGTGGTCGAGTGGCTCGAGATCTGGACTAAGTGGGCTGCGTCTGGCTTAGCGGAGGAATCGAACCCACCCAAGCTACCTCGG
Source organism: Prorocentrum cordatum (assembly GCA_963575745.1). Taxonomy (NCBI): domain Eukaryota; class Dinophyceae; order Prorocentrales; family Prorocentraceae; genus Prorocentrum; species Prorocentrum cordatum. Next base: position 988,747 of record CAUYUJ010021059.1, on the reverse strand, counting down.
ACACTTGTAACCCACTTGCGAATTAGTTCACGCCAGATATCGCCCACCTTAGTACCCACTTGTGACCTCATATCCACTTTTCAAAAATCGCGGCCATCACAGGCGTTATGGGGGGGGCGGGGTGGGGCATAATTAACGTAACGCCCCCCCCCCCCACAGCACCTGTGCGCACCACAGCAAGCACCACAACCGGCTGCACAGCATGCACCGCCGCAGCCGCGTGCACCACATGCCCTGTCCTGGGCAGGGTCTACGTGCAGCACCAGTGCTTCTTTCCACCACGCCCTCCTTGGACAATTATTATGTGCTGGTGATTGCTGGATGACAAGGGCACCCGAGCGCCAGACGATGAGTGAGTGCTTCGATAATAACGACGAAGTGGACGAGGACGAGGACGGGGACGGGGACGGGAACTGGGACGGGGACGACGACGACGAGGACGAGGACGAGGACGACGACGACGACGTCGACGACGGCGGCGACGACGACGACGACGACGACGGCGGCAACGACGACAACAATGACGACGACGACAACAACGACGACGACGACAACGACGACGGACCCCTCTGAAGCTGAAGGTCTGGAGATCTCTGGAGGCGTCTGGAGGCCCTCGGCGACGACGACGAGGACGAGGACGCGGACGTGGACGACGAGGATGACGGGGACGACGATGACGATGACAGGGACGAGACGAGGACGGGGACGAGGACGAAGGCCTGAGGTGGAAGGCGAGGCACTGCTCCGGCAAAGGCAGGATCGACTTGAGTATGCATCTACAGCGGCTCATCAGACGGAACGGATCCTGAGGGAAAAAGGGCCCGCCAGATCATTGGTTACTGGATCTTCTTCGGTCGCGATCGGTAGCGATCGATCGGATCTCCAAATCGGTCACGACCGATACAGGAATCTGAAGCAAATCAATAGCGACCGATCTCGTCGGTCGCGGCCAGAAAGTCCTGGCATCCAATGACCAGGGCCTGGGGCCCCAAGAGCCTTCCCCTGGGACCACTTCATCCTGAACCAGATTCGTGTCCGAGTCTCGGGGCCCAGCTGGGCCCTGGGAGCCCGAAGACGGCCAGAAGCCTCATGACCCGGCTCCCGCAAGACCCGTTCCCAGACATCTGACGATAATCCGCGGCCCCAGAGGCCACGACCCCTTCACCGGGGAAGTTTTCATCCCAGATCCATAATGGACGGCCATCGGGCCTGCACACGTGCCCCGAGGGCCGAACTCCGAAGAAAAAACCCCAGGACTTCAAACATCTGATCGTCGGAGTCTGGCCTGGCTTGATGGCGACCCCAGCGGCTCGCCGCTGGCAGAGGCGCCCAGACGCGGCCGGGCGCACCGCCAAGGGGGGCCGGGGGTGCCGCTGCCCGGCGCCTCCGACATGGCGAGCAGCGCGGAGAGCGCGGGCGCCGCCTGCGGCACGGCATCGCCCCCCCGCCTCCACGCGCGCCTCGCGCTCCTCCCTCCGTCTCACCCTGCCGTCCCTGCAGGGGGGCAGCGAGGGCGCTGGACCCCAAGCACGCGATCCTGCTCCTCCCTCCCGCCCTCCTTCTGCCTCCTCGTCCTTGTCCTCCGGCTCCGACGGCACTCGACGACGGCGAAAGGCGAGATATGGGCGCAGGACGAAGAACCCGAGGCCTCCCCAATGGGGTCCGAGAAGATGTTGGACGATCGCGCCACATCGGCGACACCGGCGTGGAGAACATCGGGCTCCACATCGAGCCGCATCGTCCATGCATCGGCGATGCGGCGAGATCCTCCGACCCCATCTGCACGGACCCCGCCTAAAAAAAAAAAGGCGAGCGCGACGACCGGCGGACCACGAACGAAACACGACGAAGAACAAAACGCGGACGACGCCAACGGGCGGCGGCGACGGCCGCGACGTCGGCGGCAGTAACCGCGACGGCTGCCGCCGCCGAGGTCGCTGCCGGGGCCGCTCCCGGAGACCCGGGCCGGCGCCTTGGCCGCCAGGCGCGCGAGCACCTCGCCGGACAGCGGGTCCTGCCCGCGGGGACGGGCGGGGGGGGGGGCCTCCGCCTGCGGGCGTCCGCGCGCCGCGCTGCCTCCTCCCCGTGGGCCCTCCTTCCCGGAGGCACGCCTGAGGGGTGGCCCCGGGAAAGATTGGCCGTCGGTGCGCGGCGCGGAGGGCCGCGGGGAGTCCCAGTCCGAGCGCGCCAGCCGTTGCTGGGAGACCCCTGTGGGCCCGCACCGAAGATCACTCCGAGCGAGGGCCGCTCTCACGCGTAGCCGACTCGCACGGTGAGGCTCTGTTCCATTCAGTGTCACTGTTTCGGGCAGGCGTTTGTAATGATGTTGGTGATTGTCATGCGCATGCAAAGCAATTCCGTCTCCTCTGCAAATATAACAGGGACGGCACCCACCCTCGGGCGTACCATGGCCACGGCGCCTCTCGGACGCCAAAGGTAGCCTCCCAAGCCGCCATGCCTGAAGCTTTCGTACCTACTCGACTCCCCCGCCCAGGGCTTTAACCGTGGTAGCGGCGGTCAGCAAGCCGCCCGCGATGCGCATGGAGCTCAAAAACGGCCCAAGGCGGCCCGAAAACGTCCTCGTGGGCCAAAATGATCGCAATAGGGGGCTCCCAAGAGGGCCCCAAGAAGTCCAAATCATGTATTTCTTTGGCCTTTCAAAGGTCTGTTGTGTTCTCGCCTTCCTGGGCCACGAACGGCCCTCGGCGGCATTGAAGCCTTCCGAGACCGCCCCAGAGGCCCCAGACTGCCCAGGAGGCCCCCAACAAACCCCAAGACGGCCCAGGCCCAAGAAAACCCAACGACAGCTCAAGAGCAACCGTGACACCCAAAAAAGGCCCAGCAGGCGCCCAAGAAAGTTACAGCAGAAGGCGAGCAGGACGCCAAGAGTGCCCAAGATCGCCCGACAAGAGCCCGAAGACGGCCCAAACCTTCAACATGACACCAACACGGCCCAAGAGAGCTCCAAGACAGCTCAACAGGGCCCCGAAATGGCCCACAACGGCCCCACGGAGGTCCCATGGCGCCTCCAAGACGCTGCCAAGATGGTCCCAAGATGGCACTTACCTTTCGCCCCTTACTTCTTTAATCCGACCAACCGACAACGTTGACGACAATCAAGTACGACCGACGACAGCGAAGACCACCCGACCAACCGACCAATCGACTGACTCGCCGAGTCGCCCGGCCGACAGACGACGACAACCGACTACGACCGACCGACCGACCGGCCGGCTGGCCGACCTACCGACCCACAACGACAACCGCTGGCCCGCGCCTCCGCCGCCGCCGCCGACGACGACGACGACCATCGACCGTCGCCAGTCGCCCGTCGACCGACGACCGATGGCGACGACGACCAACCGACCGACCGACTGGCCGACCGACCGACCGACCGCAACCAACCGAGGCAGAATCCTAAAAGGCGTGGGCCCAGTAGAATTCGACGATACTGTTTTCCTGCAGGCTGGCGGGCGGCTCCTCCCACTCGTCCCCCCCTTGCTTCCTCGCCCTATGGGAACTTTCAAGCTAGAGAGCCTCGGAACGGGCGGATTCAGTTTTTCGAACTCTGGGACTGAAGGGACCGCAGATTGCTCTTTCAGGCGCGCGGCGGATTGCCTCGCGGATTGTCTTTCTGGGGGTCGTTTTGGGTCGCTGGTCTGCGCGGCTGACCGATGGCATCCATCGCCGCCACACGGATTAAAGAAAACACTCTGCAACGAAACGCACACAACAAATCGAAAGATTATAACATGTCCCTGGTGGAACCAGACAAGGGAATGTCTCTGCTCTCGGGTTTTCTCGTGCCTGCGCAGCCATCGGCCCTCATTGCATCCTTTACGATATAGTTTCCGACCGACCAACCGACGACGCCGACGATAACCAGTAACGACCGACGACCAAAGGAACGCCCGACTAACGGACCGATCGACCGACTCAAAGGTCGACCGACGACAACAACCGACTGCCCGGCCGACCGACGACGACGACCGACGACAACGACCGACCGACCGACGACCGACCGACCGACCGACCGACCGACCCTGACGGCATCTCGAACCGTTCTGGTCTTCGGGGGAGCTCCTTGTAGTGTCTAGGGCACGCCTGCGCCTTATAGAAACTAAAAGAACCTTCCGCGGGCCTTGAAAGCCTACCATACACCTACCCTCGGCCTGCGTAGGCCTACCATAAGTCCACCCTGGACTTTCCTGCGCCTCCCCTGCGCTTGAGGCCAACCGTAAGCGTACTCAAGTCTATCTCGGCTTTCTTTGGATCTACCGTGGGCCTTCCAAGACTTATTCGACGTTTACCCCAAGACTCCCCAGGCCGACCTTCAGTCTACACTCGGCCCTCGTAGGCTCACCCCAGGCCTGCCTAGGTCTGCTTAGGTCTACCTAGCCGTACCCCAGGCCTCTGAAGACAGCGTCCTGGCGTTCCAGACTTGCGCCATGACTTCTCGGAGACGTCGCTGGAAGGGGGATTTGAAAGCGTCTGACAGCGCTCCGGGCTTCTAGGAGGGTCCGTGGAGTGCCAGGGACACGGTTCCACTGTCCCTCGGAGGGCCAAATGTGGTTCCAAGCTGTCCGAGCCAGTCAAAGAATTGCTTGAGTTGTCTGTGGCCAGGCCCCAGGGCCTCGAGCGTCCGCCCCGAAGCCTTTGGGTCGGGCCTCACAGTGTGAAAAGTAGGAGCTCGAGCTTCCCGGTCGCATGCAAGGACCCCCGGGCCTTCCATGAGCCTGGGCGCTTGCGGCCGGGGTTCCGCACATTCGGGAAGAAACCCCCAAAGCTTCCGGAGGAGTCATGGATCGGCGCAGGCGTTTACGTCAGCGGGCCAAGATTCCTCGGCGCGCGGAGCGCACATTCCAAGTCTTGTGTGTATCTTTATACATATCTAAACAGATTGGTGTGAATGTGAGTGTGTCTGTGTTAGCCAGCTTGGGCCCCACAAAGTGACTCCTGGCAATATATATATATATATGGCGCAATCTGTGTGGTGCAAACAATGCGGTGCAATGTATGTGGTGCGAAGCGACGCAAGGCAATGCACATCGATGTAAAGCAATGCAAAGCAACGACTTGCAAAGACATGCAACACCATGCACAACAATGCACAGTAATGCAAAGCAATGAAACGCAATGAAGAGCAATACAGGGCAATGTGAAGCAATGCAAAACACTGCAACCCAATGCAACGCACTGCAGCAAAATGCAATGCAAGGCAATGCAACGCAACACAACACAACACCATGTAACGCAACGCAGCGCAATACAACGCGATGCAAAATAATGCAAGTCAACGCGACGCAATGCCACGCAGATCATACCAATGCAATGGAATGTACCGCGATGCGGCAAATGCAATGCGATTGCAATTCAATGCGATTGCAACGAACTGCAATGCGATTGCGAGGCAATGCGATTGCAATGCAACGTGGGCGTTTGTAGTGGGGCGGCAGCGACGGGCAGGAACGGGGCCGCTGGGGCCACAAACGGTGCTTCTGTTGGGCAAAACTAGGGCGGCGGCGGACGGGAACGGGGCCGCCGGGGCCGTGCACGGGCCCAGTTCCTTACAAGGGAAGTCAGAAACCCTGAGTGCAAGCACTGTCTGGGGAATATCTGTACGTATTCGCCGCGCTGCCCGCCTGTCTTTGTGCGAACTGAGCACAGCTTCGTGCTTAAGGTCGGGCCCTCGTACTTAGCGACGGCCCTGGCGACACGCCATGCCCTGCGAGCGGATAGCGTGTCGCTCCGCTTCGCAGGGCCGGAAGCTCGGTAAAGCTCGGCACGTGGACGCCTCAGGACCGCTGCGTGGATGGATAGCGTGTCGCGCACAAGCGCGGTGGGCCAGAACCAGCGGAGCGACACGCTGTCCAACAAAATCCGACCGTGTGTTCGCCACTCCGGCCACCTCTGGCTCTGTGCGAGCATGTTGATTCTGATTGAGCGCAGCGTCGTGCTGACATGCCACCGTTCGACGGCGACGCGGGCGGGGAACGGGCTCGCATCCACGGCCTCGCGGCCCGGGGTCCCAGGCCGCGGCCCGAGCGGGTGCGGGGACGGCGCTTGCGCGCGGGAGCCCCTCCCCCTCTCCCCGCGCGGAGCGCATCCGTGTGATGTGGACGTGTTCGCGGATCTGTCGCTAGACCACGAGGCATGGATTCGGGGAGCAAGAGATGGCATAAACATGATTACACTTTCGGAGGCCTGCGTGGACTTCTTGGATCGGCGCTGGAAGCGCCGCCAGGGGGCTCCAGCGCCGATCCGAGAAATCGGCGCGGACCTCCGAAGGTATACCATCCATTTTTCCCTGACGGATGTGGGCATGCTCGCCGCACTTCCTCCCCGTCCCCCTCCCCGCTCTCTCCTCACTCTCCCCCCCGTCGGTGCTGGAGCGGCGCAGGGCTGCGGCGCCCGCGGCTCGCCCGAGCCGGGCGCGCCAGCAGGCCACGGAGCGTGCGCGTGCCACCGGGGGTTCTGATGGGGGGGGAGGAGGGGAGGGTGCTCGGGGCACGGAGGGCATGGGGGGAGGAGGCGGTAGGGAGGAGGAGGAGGAGGACCAATGCAAACCCAAGACTCATCAACGATGTTGGGATACACCCTCCCTGCAAAGTCCCCCCTTCACAAGCCCATGCACATATTCATTCCCACTGACGACGGTGCCCAGTTGGCGGACAACCGTGGGAAAATCCGGAAGCGTGCCAGAACACCATTCTCAGGACTTCAACGCCACGAATCAAAATGACTGTTTCGTCTTGACGGTCTTGAACCGCGCCAGAACGCCATTCCTGAGACTTCAACATCGCGAATCAATGTAGGTTTTGCGCCCTGACAATCTTAAACCGTTCCAGAGAGCAACTTCTGGTACGCAAACCATGAGAACCAGTGTAACTCTTGCAACGTATTACGAAGACTGCGTGCGGCGCTAAGGCGCATGTTGAAAACGAACCGCCATCAATCCAGGACGCTGCTTAATTTGTGAAAGACGACTGTGCGCGGCGCGAAAAGAGAACCACATGTCGGGAAAAAAACACCCTCAATCTATGAAACTCTTGAAGCTGTTTCAAACGAGTGTGCGCGGAGCTGAGGCGAGAGCCACATTTTGAAAACGAGCCACGCTCAACCCATGATTCTCCTGCAAATTTTGGCGACGAATATGCGCAGGGCGAAATGAAGTCACAATTTGAACAAAAGCCACCATCAATCCGTCAAGCGGTTGCAACTTTTTCAAGCGAGTGCGCGCGGCGCCAAGGCGAGAACAACAATTTGAAAAACACCCGCTTTCAATCCGCGAACCCCCTGCAAATGCTTGAAACGATTGTGCGCGGCGCTAGGGCGAGAGCCGCATTTTGGAAGCGACCCGCCCTCAAGATGTGAAGCTGCTGCCCACTGTCCAGCTTGAGGCTCATACATGGTAAAGATGTCTCGGGCGAAACGCCTGGCCCGCCCTTCCGAATGGCCTCCGGGTGCGACAGGGGGGGAGTTATTCATAAGTAAATGAATGGAGGAGGAGGAGGAGGAGGAGGAGGAGGAGGAGGAGGAGAAGGAGGAGGAGGATCGAGGATCGAGCGGCCCCAGCGCGGTCTGCGGCGGCGGGCCGCCGCGCCCGCGCGGGGGGCGAAAGGAGCGGCCGCTCACGGTGCGCAGGCCGAGCGTCAATAGACCCTGACGCCGTGGGCCATCTTCGGCGAGAGGCTGCCGTCGACGGGGTCCACGGTCCGAGGGTGGCCGTGCAGCTGGTACACGGTCCACCTTTAGGCGCTGGGATATGGTCCTCGGTCGCCTGGGACGTCGGCACGCCCCGATCCGTCACGATCACCTCTTCTTCGTGCCATTATCCTCGGGCAACTTTCCAATCCATACCGCGTCCTCGTCCGCCCCTTCTGTGAGACCCAGCGTTGCAATCTTGTCACACTCAGCGTTTTCGCCTGGTTTCTGGGTTTCTGGGCCTAGAGCAATCACAGATCGATCTGGGTCGTGCTTGTTCACAGTACTGCATTAAGTTCCGCAAGGTTGAATCTCAGAATTTTCCAATAATGTCGGGAACACCAGCAGGCAGCATGGGATGAAATGTGCGGATGCCCGCTTGCCTGGGGTGGGAAGGCGTATGAGATGACTGACTGTCCCCCTCCCCCTTCCCCCTCCCTCTCCCCAAGGGGCCAAAATGCCGTTTTAGGGGGGAGGGGGTCGACATCCCTGGCGCCCATTACTTGTGGGACCGACGACCTTCAGGATGGCCTCAACGGCCTCCAAGAAAGCCCAACAAAAACCCAGCTAAGGCGTCTGAGGCTTTCAAACGCGTCCCAGGATACATCCGATGTGACTCCATGAAGCCTACAACAACTCCTGGAAGTATCTTCTAAAGTCTCAACTGTATTTTTGGCTACGGTGGACTGCTGGGGATACGAAAAGCAACACTGATTAGATCTGCCCGTACTCCTGTCTGAGGGGGGTCGGCGGAATGGCGCAAGTCTCGTCGTCGCACCCTCCTTCGCCACCCGTTCAATCAATGCCCTCCAAGCCTCTCTAGCCCTTCGGTGCAATGGGGAGGGCGATTGGGAGGACGAGGTCGCGACACCCGCGATACGTTAAACCGATGTGTTTTGGGGGCGGATGGATGGGCGCAGCAACGGCGCAGGGGCAGCAAGATCATGGAGAGGAGGGCCGAAGCAACATGTTTCGGGGTGCGGAGGCGCAACTGTGCGCGCAAGCAGCCTCGACCCTTTCGGTTTGGTTCTACCTGCTGCTCTGAACCCTCCACGCCCCCTCCTCACTCGCATCCTCCGCCGCCTCAACTTCCCCACCCAACTAGTATAACATTTCCCACCCAAAGTTGGTTCTGGCCGGACCAATCGGGATACATGATACCATAGAAAAACCCAAATCATAATCTTTTTAGGGCTGTAGGGCTATAGGGCTACAGGGCTATATGGGCTCTTGGGCGCTATATGGGCTATATGGCTATATGGGTAATAAGGCTATGGGGCTATACGGTCATAGGGCGATAGGGATATAGGGCTATAAGGCTATAGGGCTACAAGGCACCGGGCACCCGGGCACCCGGCACCCAGCACCCGGGCATGGTGCACCCACCCGGGCACCGGGCGCCCGTCACCCGGGCACCCGGGCACCTCGGCATCCGGGCACCCGGGCCCGGCCACCGAATCGGCGGCGAACCCGGGCGCCCGGGCACCCGGGCACCCGGGCACCCGGGCACCCGGGCCTGGCCACCGAATCGGCGGCGAACCCGGGCATCCGGGCACCCGGGCACCTGGGCACCCGGGCCCGGCCACCGAATCGGCGGCACACCTCACCTACCCTTAAATCCGCTAGGACCCCTACAGAGGCAAGCTCTGATTGGGGAATAAAGGGTGCTCGTCAAGCGTGGTGGCTTGGTAATGAGCCAAGCGTAGGGCAAACCGGAGGCCCCGAAATGGGCGACACACTGCAGAACATCTTGCCGACAGCTTTTATGCCAGCCCCAGGTGGAGAGAAGGAATGAGGGCATTGGGGGAGGAGCTCGTGAGTCAGGAGGGCGGGGTTTGCGTCGAGGGAGGTCCAAGGTCAAGAGGCAGAAAATATGAGAAGCGCGAGAAGCAGCAACCGCAGGAGCATAGTCATTGGCTGCAGCAGGTCTACTGACGAGAGAAAGAGAGAAAGAGAGAGAGAGAGAGAACCAACAAAAACAACAAAAAGTGTGATGGAGAGAGAGGGGGAGAGAGAGAGAGAGAAGGAAAAGGTATAGCGAGAGAGGGAGAGATGTTAGCCATCGTGGGCCCCAAACATTGTATGCCAAGCAATGTATGCGGTGCTACCTATGTGAAGCAATCTTGGTGGTGCAGTGAGGGAAATGCATTCACTGTTGTGCAAGTGAGGTTGTGCAGTCGATGTTGTACAATCTGCGATGAGCAATCCATGTTGTGCAGTCGATGTGCTGCAACCTAGGTGGTGCAAAATCGGTGATGCATTGGGTGAGGGGCAATATAGATTCTGCAATTGATGTGGTGCAACCGATGCGGTACAAACTATGTGGTGTGCCTGATGTTGTGCAGTCGATGTTGTGCAAGCCATGTGGTGGGCTCTATATGGTACCAATGAGGTAATGCAGTAGATATGTTGCCATCAATGTTCTGCCATATGTCGGGTGGAACCTGTGCTGTGCAACCTATGCTGTGCATTACCTGTGGTTCCCCCGCTGCAGTGCAATCTATGTTGTGCAACCTTTGGTGTGCAACCAACCACTTGCTCAACTGGAAGCCGGGCTCTCCAATGCTCGTGCAAACATCCCACCCTCCCACCCGCAACTTACGGCGTCTCCAACAACTTCGACAACGACGACAACGACGACGACGACTACACTGACGACGCCGACGACGACGACGACGACGCCGACGCCGACAACGACGACGATGACAATGCCGACGACGACGACGCCGACGACGACGACGCCGACGACGACGACAACAACGACGAAGACGACGCCGACGACGACGACGAAGACGACGACGACGACGTCGCCAACGGCGACGACGACGACGAGGGAGGAGGGAGGACGACGACGGCGACAACGACGACAACAACGAGGGAGGAGGGAGACGGCGACGACGCGAACGACGAAGGAAGAGGGAGGACGGCGACGCCGACGACGACAACGACGAGGGAGGAGGGAAGACGACGACGACGACAACGACGGCGACGAAATAGGAGGGACGACGACGGGACGCCGACAACGGACGACGACGACGACGAGGGAGGAAGGACGACCACGGCAAAAACGACTACGGAAACGACGACGACGCCAAAGAGGACGACGACAATGACGAGGAAAGACAGAGGACGACGACGGCAACGACGACGACGACGAGGGAGGAGGGACGGCGTTGACGACGACGACGATGCAAAAGCGCGTGCGCACGTTTTTGTTGAAAATCCGTGTTGCGAAACCCTGTGTTTTTGTATGTTTTTTGGACACTCGATTTCAAAATCCCTCCGAAACCGAAGGTTTGCCAAGGATTTCGGCATGCGTGCGTGACGACGAGCGCGCGTGCACTTCGTCGAGTTCTGTTGCAGAGGATTCTCGCGACGGCACGCGCACAAGGGCGTTCGAACGGTTTCGACATGCGCGCGCGAAATCCGTTTGGTAGTATGTTTTGGCAAATATTGAAAAGCCAATGGTTTTCTTAAGATTTCGCAAGAGCGCGCGCGCACGTTGTTTTTTTGAAAATCAATGTTGCGAAGCCCTGTGTTTTGTATCTTCTTTGGAAACTCGATTTTGAAATCCGTCCGAAACCGTCCTCCGGCATGCACGCGCGACGACGCGCGCGTGCACTTCGTCCAGTTTGCTGCAAAGGATTCTTGAAAATCCCACCAGCCCTCTGGGCGTCGGTTGTTTAGAGAGTTTCCTCTACCACCTCTCCTTCTTCCCCTTCGGGGAAGGGTGTATCACTGTTCCCTATTAGTATACACCCCCTCCCCCAGGCGACCGGGAGCCAACCAGGGTCAATGCGGGCCCCCCCCCCGCAATCCCTTATAAAAACTGTACAAAACACACTGTGCCTCCAAATTCGGAGCATGCGCAGCGAACCCGATGCGGCCTCCCCCCACCATCCCTGTCAAAAAACAGAGTGAGTGCGCTTGGCGGCGGCGGCGGCTGCGGCGGAGGCAGCAGCTGCGGCGGCTGCGGCGGTGGCGGCGGCGGTGGCGGTGGCGGCGGCGGCGATTCGGCAGCGGGGGCGACAGCGGCGGCGGCGGCGGCGGCGGGCGGCGCGGCGGCGGCGGCGGACGGTGACGGCGGGCGGCGCGGCGGCGGCGGGCGGACAACGGCGGCGGCGGCGGCGGGCGGCGGCGCGGCAGCGGCGGCGGCGGCGGCGCGGCGGCGACGGACAGCGGCGGTGGGCGGCGGCGGCGGCGCGGCGGCGGCGGCAAAGGCGGCGGGCGGCGGCGGCGGCGGAGGCGGCGGCGGCGGATTCGCCCCCTGTAGCTGCCCATCCAAAGACGACTGCTGCATGTGCTGCGGCTCGGGCCGGGCTCGGGTGCTACGTATGTGTTGGGAGGGCGGGCGGGAGTGAGCGAGACGGCTTGCGGGCGGGGAGGGAGTCTTGACCCCTCCCCCTACCCCCTCCCCACCGACCTGGACAAGGGGTTTCGCGAAGTGTCAGGGCGTCCAAAACGGCCTCGGCGAGGAAGCCAACATCATTGACTTTACTATGGTTTTGGCCCCATTTGGGCCTCCTGGGGGGGGCGACTGTAATCCGTAACCCCCTCCTGTGATCGATCTCCTCCAAGATGGCCCCAAGAAGCGCCCAGAGGCCCCAAGAGGTCCCAAGATGGCCCCAAGACGGCTCCAAGAGGCCCCCAAGAGGCCCCCAGGAGGCCCCCAAGAGACCCCCAAGAGGCCCCAAGAGACCCCCCAGAGGAACCCAAGATGCTTCAAGAGGCCTCGGCGAGAATGCCAAATCAGTGATTGCACGAAGGTTTTAGCCACATGTTGGCCTCTTGGGGGGGGCACTGATTCAGATGACTCCAAGAGCGCCTGGGAGAGCCTAAAATGACCTCCAAGATGGCTCAAGATATCCAAAGATGTCTCATTATGGCTTCCTCTGTGTGCTGCCCACTTGCCTCATCGAGGCAATTCCTCTGGGCATCGTTTCTGGATGGGCTGGTGGGGATTCGCGAAGCGTCAACAATTTGTGATTTGTGAAATACGAATGTGCGCGCATAGTTTGTGTCCAGAGGAAGGCGGGGGGGGGCGATACCGATTTGGTTGGGATAATAGGAATTCGCAGGTCGGATGGACATTGGGTCAGAATCCTATGTGTTTTGCATAGGTTCCCGGGGGGTCTTTACCCCGGGGGGGGGTAGAGCCGATCTTCTTTCCAGAAAGGAGAATGTATGTAGACTTGTATACGTGGCGCGATCTATGTATGCGGACCACCATTGGTGATGCAATCGATGTGGGGCCATACATATGTATATATATATATATAAGTATACATAGACACGGTGCAATATATGTGATGCAATATGTGTACGCGGCCACCTCGCACGCTTGTGCAAACATCCCACCCACCCACCCGCACTTTGGTTGCAAAACCCGTGCGGCGATTGCGATGGCTGCTTGGCGCTGGCTGGCGCATCGACGCGGCCGCGCTTGCGCGGGCAGGCTAATGCGCAAAGCGACCAGCTAGTCTGGCGCGACCGACGCGGCCGCGGTGGCGCTGACCGCTGTCCGCTCCCCGGCGCGTCTTGCACTCCGCGCTGACGCTCGGGCGCGTCTCGGCGAGTCGGTGCCTGAAGCGGGCGCGGTACCATAGCGGCGTCGACAATGGCAGACACGATGATGATACTAGCAATGCTGGTGGCGACGACGACGATGACGACGGCACGACCAAAGACGGCACCGATACTGATCACGCCAATGACGATGATGGCTTCCATGTGTCGGTGATGAAGGTTTGGAGGGGGTTCGGCATGCGCGCGCGGCCGACGCGCGCGAGTGGCCCGCACTTTCTTATTTGACAGGGATCGTGTCCTCCCCAACACACGGGCAAGGACGTCCGAATGGTTCCGACATGCGCGCGCGACAGGCACGTTCGGTCGCATGTAATGAACATGTTAAACCAAAGCCGAGGTGTTCTAAATAATTTGCAAGAGCGCGCGCGCAGACTGATTTGAACAAGTCACGTTGCAAAACCATCAAGGTTTTTGACTGATGTCGGCATGCGCAGTCGACAACGCACGCGTGCACTTCGCCCCCTTTGTTGCAAAGGGTTCCAGCAAACGGCGATGTTTGATAAATGAATGAGCGTGTATGGTATTAGTGGACACGGATAGGGGGGGTCGATGCCAGCTGGGCTGGGATGGTATGAATTCATTTGAAACATGAACGACAAAGCAGAACCATATGCAAATTGCAATGTGCGACGGTGAGCGGTCAAACCTCGCCTCGGTGAGGTGGTGGGAGCCTGTTCTCTTTTAGAAAGAAAAACCTATGTTGTGCAATCTACGTGGAGCAACCTCTGTGGCGGCGACGAGGCGGTGGCAAGGCGGCGACGGGGCGGCGACGGCGGCAACATAGCCGCCAGACCGCCCGGCAGGCCCAGACGACGGGCGGCAACGAGGCGGCGATGGGGGGGCGACGGCGGCAACATAGCCGGCGGCACCATAGCGGCCGGACCGGCAGACAGGCCCAGTTCAGTAGAGGAGAGGTAATAGCAAGCAAGCGTTGTGAGCGGAAAACAGAAACAGAGAGAGAGGGCGGGAGAACGCCGACGATGAAACGCTACGGCCAGGAACTTGTGCTTGGCATCTCGCGGCGGCACACGCTGTGCCGTCAAAGCTGATAACGTGTCGCTCCAATTCGCGGAACGGGAGGCTGGGAAAAACTCGGGGCGTAGATGTTTGGGGGCTGGGATGGGCTTAGCGTGTCGCCGCGAAGCGTGACGGGCCAGAAGCGGTGGCGCGAGACGCTAAACAACAGCCACGACAGTGGCAGGCGCAGCGGGAAGAGGAGTGGGCGGAGAGCAGCGATCCCCGTCCTGCGCGTCAGCAGGCGGCGCCGTGCACCATCGATGGCGCAATGCCTCCATTTTTTTCTCACCCGGCAGGGCGATCCCTCTTTAGCAGGGAGGAGAGCGAGGGAGGTAGAACCAGGAAGAGCAGGGCGAAAAAGAAGGGAGAGGGAGGGACGAAGGAGAGGATGAGAGAATCGGGAGCAACAACATAATGGTGCGCAGGAGGAGGGTCGATAACTGATGCTGCCGTTTGTGCCAGCGGCGGAACAACATCAGGTCAGAGGCCGGATCAGCCTGAGTGGCCAGGCCTGAGTCCACGCTCAACTCGTAACAAAGCCTTCCTCCCCTCCTCGGCGGGCTCTGTGGTGCGCTTGGAGGAGCGAGCGATGGCCATTCTGCTTCGAACGCCACATCGACGGCACAAACCTTGGCCATTCACCAGCACACCGAAGAGGCCGCAGCACTCCTCCGAGGGCGGATGCAGGGGGCACTACTGCCCCAGAAGTGCTGAGGACACCGAGGGCAACCCTGAATCTGCTGCAAATTTCCCAACCATCCTGTGATGTTGGCTCCCGGGTTTGAAAAGACGGTCCCCGCGTTCCTCTCCTCTCCTCTCCTCTCCTCTCCTCGCCTCTCCTCGCCTCTCCTCTCCTCCTCCCCCCTCCTCCCGTCAACCCCCTCACTTTGGCACAGCCCTCACACGCTGCGTGGCCCCATAGGGAGCTCCACCCAAGGTCCCAGCGGCGCAGTCCGCATGGCGGCGCCCCCTCATTTTGGCACATCCCTCATACACTGCGTGGCCCCCCCGCCCAGCCCCATTTCGGTACGCTCTTCACGCGCTTCGTGGCCCCAGCAGGAGATCCACCGAAGGCGACACTGATAACGACGGTATTCACAACTGCGTATAGTTGGGTCCTTCGCCAGGTTACCTGTTGACGGCAATGCATGAACACATCGAGGCGCTGCGAAAAGATGTGAAACTGACCCCCGAAACGGTGAAGAAATGGGGGCTCACCACGCACCGGGATCTCCTCCTCCTCGCTTCCTCCGTTTGGATTGCGAGGGGGGGGTGATCGGAGGCAACGGGCCCGTGCACCCTTCCTCGGGACGCTGGGCCTTGTTTGTCTCGCAGCCTCGTCGGCGGTCAGGCTCGCGTGGCCGGCCCCATTCGCGGACCCCGCTGCAGGCCGACTTCCCGATCCGTGGGCGCACGGTGCGCGCAGGGTGCACCCGTCCGAGGCCGTGCCTTCCGCCGCCGCGGAGCGGGCCGTGCGCGAGAGGCGGGTGCGTGACCGCCAGGGCGGGGCGCAGCGGCTCGCACGCCGCCCGAGAGAGCACGGCGCGGCGACTGGCGCGCGAGCGGGCTCGCCGTGCTCCCCCGAAGTGCCCGCCGTGCGCTTCGCAGCTTCGGGGCGGTGCCCCAGCGCTTCAACGGCAGGGCCTGCCCTGCTCGCCTGCTGCCTCTGCGCGCGGGTCTGGCTCGCATCTGGTGCTCGCCAGCGGCAGCAGACCTCGAGCGCGGGTACCGTCTTCCAACGGCAGAGCCCACCTTCTGGCATCAGATTCTCGCCAATGGCGTCCACCGAGACGCGACTGGCAAGCATCTGGTGCCTCAGTCCGCGGGTCCTTTCTTTTGTTGTTGCCGTACGGGCCGTTGTGGGGATTGACTTCGGATGACACTGCTGCGACGAGCCAGTACCACTCGCAAGGGAACATATGTCAA
>CAUYUJ010021059.1:947514-970014 GCA_963575745.1 Prorocentrum cordatum | reverse complement strand
ATCCCCGTTTCGGCCCTCCTTCCTCCCGAAGCTCAGCTACACGCAAGAGCGACCCTTGGCAATAGTGACCTTCGGTACATGGCTCTTGGGGGGCGCGGTGGCAGCGAATTCAACAATGCTGGCCAGTGCTGGAGGATACGGTTCGAGACGTCCACGGGTCTCACCACGAACTGGGAGGGCACTCTGTGCCATAGGCGCCATGCAGCAGTCCGCATCCCCAGGTCCACAACCAATAATTCATCCCTGGTCGGTTTCGGACGGTCCTGGGACCCGAAAGGGGCCTCCAGAATCCGAAAGGGCGAAATCCTCATGCGACCTTCGATCCATGAACCTCCCTCCTCGACCTCGCCCTCGTCCCAAGCCGACCCCTGGAGAGAAAGGTCGGTGAGCGACGTCGCGGCCCGTCAGCCACTGCCAGGCCGCTTCGCTGGGGGGCGGGCCGCGGGCGGGACCGCCTCCT
The DNA here is from genome assembly GCA_963575745.1 of Prorocentrum cordatum. Classification (NCBI taxonomy): domain Eukaryota; class Dinophyceae; order Prorocentrales; family Prorocentraceae; genus Prorocentrum; species Prorocentrum cordatum. Next base: position 969,554 of record CAUYUJ010021059.1, on the reverse strand, counting down.
CCACGGACAGCATACTTCGGACCAGGTCCTGGGCACGGGGTAGGGGGAGGCGGGCGCTGGTGAGTCGGGGGGCTTCCTTCGCTGCCTCCATGTCCTCGTCCTCCCCACATCCCTCCTGCCTCGTTGCTCCTCCCTCCCTCACTCCTTGCGCCCCTTCGGAGGCAGGCCAGGCCGGATCTTTGATGGTTCTACATCCTGGAAGTCTTGTCATTTTCCTGCTCTCCCCTCCCTCCCTCCCTCCCGCTCTCCTCCCCCCCCCCGGGGAGCGAAGATGGTGAGAAGTGAGGAGAGGGGATGAGGATGATCAGGAGGGAAAAGGAAGGCGGGAGCCAGGGACGTCATCCTCGCCGGCTCCACTTCTCCAGTGTGGTGCAGCAGGTAGGAGTTCGAACCCTTGCCTTGTCTTCATTCGCCAAAGCGGGCGGAGGGGAGGACACGGATTCAAGCTATATCATCATAGAACACAACATAAGTCTGACCGCGGCCCGAAACGTTTTGATGGCAATTCGTATGTGTCGCCTTCTGGTTTCCTCCTGCCTTCCCCCGTCCGTGGCACACGGCAAAGGTAGCGTCCGTGTGCAAAAGCATGGGTGCAACTTTCGACACAACTCGCATCCAAAAATGCGTGAGTTGCGCAATCTCCTTATCGATGTAGTGTTCTGGGTCTGGGTGTCGAATGTGTGCAAATTACATGTTGGCGCCTCCTCTCCGATGTCGATCATTCTGGAACTTCCGAATCTCACCCGCCCAGACCGCGTTTTGCATTGGTTCGACATTGATGGGGAACGACATTGAAGGGGCGAAAGGGGGCGCTAATGTTGTCGAGGGTTGTAAGGAGGAGGAGGAGGAGGAGGAGGAGGAGGAGGAGGAGGAGGAGGAGGGGGGGAAGCAGGCGAGGGGTGTCATCCTTTCTCTCCCCCCCCTTCCCGAGCAGTATGTCCTTGGCGCTCTCGGAGGCCTTGGACCACGCCTTGTCCTCGGCGTTGTAGCGGCCCGCCTCGCCCGCCACGCCGCGCTCCCCCGCGGGCAGGGTGGGGAGGAGGAGGAGGAGGAGGAGGAGGAGGAGGAGGAGGAGGAGGAGCGCACAGGCCACAGAGAGGCCAGAGCGAGCGACGCCCGCCCAGGGGCAGGAGAGCGCATTCCGCGGCCAGTCCGGAGGGCTCTCTCAAGCGCGAACGATGAGCACCGCCACAAGTACACCAGGACGAAGCCGCGCCAGTCGGATGGATGTTGCACACACCCGTGTACGGCGCTGCACTGCAAGAGGCAGCTAATTGCGCATAGTCCACGGGACCCCTTGGAGCAAGTAGGCTACGAGGACTGGGCGTCCCCGTTCCCTGCACCAGTTCGAGCTCCCAAGTTGCAATTGAAGATGCTACATTATTTCGCTGCACTGTTGTAGTGGTTGAAGTCCGTGCGATAGGGGGGGGGCGCCGAAAAGGGCCCACCAACCCTCCCCAAATCACGTGCTCTGAATTCCTGGCGAGGGGCGGGGCACGTAATTACACATACATCAGGCTCGCGTTCCTGGAGCCACACTCCCTCGCAACTTACAACGGGCTCGTGCCGACAAACCCCATGTAACTCACGCTGCATTCGCGTCCCTGAGGCCACAATCGCGAATACATTACGCCAGATTCGGGCCTCCCGAAGCCACAGTTATTTGTAAAGTACGCTAGGTTCGCGCTCCCCAAGCAACAACCCGTTGTACACAACGCACGGTTCGCGCTCCCGGCGACCGAACCCCTTTCGCGACCGCGACGCCACGATCCCACGTATATTATTATCTGTAATCGCCTTCCCAAAAATTGCAATCCCTCGTAAGTGACACCAAGCTCCCGCCCCCGAAGCCACAACCCCTTTCAGAGTACGATTCATTCGCGCTTCCGAGGCCACAAGCCCTTGTAAAATACGCCGTGCTCGCGCTCTCCAAACAACAATTCCCAGCTATTTACTCCAGATTTGCGCTCTCGAGGCAACAATCTCTTGTGAACTACTAGTAGATTGCGCACCCGAAACCACAACCTCAATTTAATTCACTACGCGTTGGCGCTCCCGAATCCGCAATCTCTTTTTGAGAACAACGCCGTGCTCGCGCCTCCCAAGCGACCAAACCATAATCCCTACCAAACTACGTCACACTCGGGCTTCGGAGGCCGCAGTGTCCCATGCAAGTTACGGCGCCCCCGACGCGCCAGCTCCGCGGCCTCGAGGCAACAATCCCTAGTCAGAGTGAGGTGCCGAACGGTCTTGCGCCGCCCCTGGGTGCGTGCCTGAGGTGAAATTCAGCGACGCAGATTCTCGTTATTGTTGTGGTGTCGTCCAACCCACGACCCACCCACGACCCGCCTGCGACCCACCCGCGACCCGCCCACTAGCATAGCGTTGACTAAAAGTCGGCGCCTGCGGCGGGCTGGTTGGGTTATGTGCAAACATTCAGCGCCTGCGGCGGGCTTGCAAATCCGCCGACCCTGTCGGCGTGTGTGATATGTTTTTCCGTTTGAGTCGTCCGTCGACGTCGCCGCCCACCCCACCCTTCCCTGGGCCCTCCTCCCCAAGCGATCCAGCCAACCGGAACTCAAACAACGTCGCAACTGATTCGACTGGCAGCCCCTTCCCTTTGATCCCATCCCTGGTGGGGGGCTGGGGAGGGGTAGCAGGGCGGGCGTGTCTGGGGGTCGTGACGCCCCCCCTGGGGGGTCCAGATGTGGACAAAGGGGTCAGGTGGGTAGTCCACTTCGGGACAGGGGGAGCTCAGGACCTCTCCCCCCGCCTCCCCCCTGTGGACAATGGGACCACCGTCCCCACCACTCCCAGGACACCCCTCCCAGAGGCACTCTCCTCACTCGTATCTGCTGTTGCGGGGTGCTGCGTGTTCTCCTACATGCCTTCAAGAGGCCTCAGATCTACTCCGAGGCGGCTACAAGAGGCCCCGCGGTCTGGAGCCTCCCAAGAAGTCCCCCGAGAGGCCCCCCAAAAGAGCCCAATAGGCTCCCAAGAGAGCCCCAAGAGGGGCTCCAGAGCGTCGTCGTCATCGTCGCCGCCACCGTCGTTGTCGTCCCCCTTCAGGGTCGGCGGCAAAAACCGTAAGGCCTTCCCAAACATCGGCGCCAGCGGCGGGCTTCATTCAATTTTGAATTTCAAGCCGCGCAAGCTGTTGGCGATCCTCCCCTTCGCCCCCTCACGCACATGCGGGGGCGATTGCAACTCATTGCAGAATCTTCTCGCCTCAGGGGCCACGAACCCACCCCACGGAGGCTGCCCCACGCACCCTTCCAGAGCAGGATAACTGCCACTTCCTTCACATTGGGATATGTGTTCGGGGGGCGCTGTTCGGTCCCCTCATCATTTCCTGAGTCGGGTTCGGGGCTCAAGCGGCTCGAGGCCACGAACCCTCGTAAATAGCAGCGGGTGCGCGTTCCCGAAGCCTCGAACACTTTCAAAGTACAAAGGAAGCGCGCTCCCGAAGTCACCCACCATCCCTCATCCATGATTACAGACGCGCGCAAGTAGCCAGCCAGCAAGCAGCCCAAACAGAGGGTAATGTACCAACGCAAACAACGCTAACCAGCGTGCAAATCTTGATGGTGCAATCAATGTGGTGTAACCTGGCTGGTGCAACCCATGCGCTGCAATCCGTGTCGTGCAAGGCAACGCAAAGTAATACGAAACAGTGCAAACCGATGCAGTGCGAGGCAAAGCAATGCAAGGCATTGCAAGGCAACGCAGTGCAGAACAATGCCAAGCGTTGCAAAACAATACAATTCAGTACGACGCACTGCAAACCAAGATCATCCTGTGCTTGAGTTTGCTATGTGAGCGTGCGAATACGAGTGAACGAATCAGAGTTGACGGGTGCAAATGGCGGTGGCGGACCGCGTCCCAGGACAGCGATTTCTTGTAAGCTGCGCGGTGCAATCCAAAAGGTGCAATCAATGTGGCGAAAAATAAATCGTGCAATCCATGTGCTGCAATATAGATTGTGTAATTTATGTGGTGCACTCTATGTGGTGTGAGTCGATTTGAACAAACGAGTTGACACAACCCATGATCTTGCAAACATCACACCCACCAGCCCGCAACTGGGTTTGCAAAACCCACGCGATGGCGATTGCGATGCATGCTTGGCGTTGGCTGGTGCATCTCTGCGGCCGCGCCAATCCTAGCACGCTCGCGCAGCGGCAAGCTAGTTTGAAACCGCCGACGCGGCCGCGGTGGCGCTGACCGCTGGGCGCATCCCAGAAGGCACTTCACTGCGAGTCGGCGACTTGGGCGAGCGCGGTATCATGGCAACGCCGACGACGGTAGATACCATGATGATAGTAGCGATGCTGGTGACAATGTTCGCACCGACGAATGCGCGGCCAGTGCGGGCGCCGATGCTGATCACGCCGGCAACGATGACGGCGTCCCCGCGTCGGCGATGAAGGTTTTGGAAAGAGTTCGGCATGCGCGCCGGGCCGACGCGCGAGAGTGGCCCGCATGGTATTACTTGGCACGGATCGTGCCCCCCCAAAACGCACCATGTTTTTTTGAAAATTCGCACGAGCGCGCGCACAAGGATTCTGAACACAGATGTTGCGAAGCCATGTGATTTTGTATGTTTGTTGGGGAATTCGATTTTGAAGTCGTTACGAAGCCGAAGACTTTTAAAACATTTCGACATGTGCGCGCGACGACGCGCGCGCACTTCGTCCCATCCGTTGCAAGGGTTCTCGCGACGGCACGCGCGCAAGGGCGTTCGAACGATTTCGACATGAGCGCGCGCGATGCCCGTTCGGTAATATGTTGTGGAAATGTTGAAAGAACCGATGGTTTTCTTGAGCATTCGCAAGAACACGCGCGCACGTTCTTTTGAAAATCCGTGTTGCGAAGCCATGTGTTTGATATATCTATCGACGCTCGATTTTGGAATCCTTACGCAATGGAGAATTGTTGAAGGATTTCGGCATGCGCGCGCGACGACGCGCGCGTGCGCACTTCGTCGCGTGTCTTGCGAGGGCTTCTTGAAAACTTGAAAACCTAGGATTTTGGATCAACGGGTGCGCGCGCACAGTATTTGTTGCAGAGGATGGCGGCGGGGGGGCGAGCCCAGCTCGGCTGGGATGGTATGAGATCATATTTAGGACGGACGATGGAGAAGAACCACCTGTAACTTGCAACACAAAGGGTGTACCGATAAAACCGGGTGGGTGGGTGGTGGATCCTTATTTGTTGCCCCAAATGCTTAGTGGGGTTATGGTATTCTTCCCTCCCGCGTCGCACCCGCGACGCTCACAGCTCACCTCCCTCGACCCCTCCTCCTCTTCCTCTTCTCCCCTCCTCCTCTTCCCCTCCTCCACTTCCTCGACACCACAGGGGGTGCGCTGGGGAGGTCTCCCTATCCGTTCCGGGCTCGCAAAGCGTGGCAGGCGTGGCACTTCCTCGACACCACAGGGGGTGCGTTGGGGGTAGTCTCCCTATCCGTTCTGGGCTCGATAAGCGTGGCAGGCGTGGCACTTCCTCGACACCACAGGGGGTGCGCTGGGGGTGGTCTCCAAATCTGCTTCGGCCTCGCAAAGCGTGGCAGGCGTAGCACTTCCTCGACACCACAGGGGGTGCGCTGGGGGTGATCTCCCTGTCCGTTTCGGCTTCGCAAAGCGTGGCAGGCGTGGCACTTCCTCGACACCACAGGGGGTGCGCTGGGAGTGGTTTCCCTATCCGTTCTGGGCTTGCAAAGCGTGGCAGGCGTGGCACTTCCTCGACACCACAGGGGGTGCACTGAGGGTGGTCTCCATATCCGCTTCGGCCTCGCAAAGCGTGGCAGGCGTGGCTTCTCCTCGACACCACAGGGGGTGCGCTGGGGGTGGTCTCCACATCCGTTTCGGCTTCGCAAAGCGTGGCAGGCGTGGCACTTCCTCGACACCACAGGGGGTGCGCTGGGGGTGATCTCTCTATCCGTTTTGGCTTCGCAAAGCGTGGCAGGCGTGGCACTTCCTCGACACCACACGGGGTGCGCTGGGGGAGGTCTCCCTATCCGTTCTGGGCTCGCAAAGCGTGGCAGGCGTGGCACTTCCTCGACACCACAGGGGGGGCGCTGAGGGTGGTCTCCCTATCCGTTTCGGCCGTCTCAGAGCGTGGAATGCGTGGCTTCTCCTCGACACCACAAGGGGTGCGTTGGGGGTGGTCTCCCTATCCGCTTCGGGCTTGCAAAACGTGACAGGCGTAGCATTTCCTCGACACAACAGGGGGTGCGTCGGGGGTGGCCCACCTATCCGTTTCGGGCTCGCCCATCCATCCATTCATTCATCCATCCATCCTCGACGCCACCGTGGAGGAAGAGCCTGAAGAACTTTCGCATTGAAGTTTCGGAAGGGCAGGATGTGGCATGGGGCATGGTATATGAACACACACGACATAAATCAGTATGTGGGGTTCCTCGGTAGCGTAATTAAGGAGATCGACGTGAAGCAATGCAATGCAAAACACATCAATGCGAAGCACTGCAACACAACGCAAAACAATGCAAAGCAACGAACATCAATGCAAAGCAATGCGAAACAGCTCAAAGCAACGCAACGCGATGCAGTGCAAAACAATGCCTTGCCATGCTATGCGGGCGGGCGAGTGCAAGTGGACGAGCGCAAATTTACGATTGCATTTTGGCGGCGACGGGCAGCAACGAGCTGGTCGGACTGGCACTGGGGTCCAGTTAGCTCAATACAGACGTACGAACCCCTACCCGTGGGCCGGAAGAAATTTGTAGAAACATGAAGAAGGAAGGCGTTGGCAGTAGATTGGGCTTCCGCCCGCCCCCTGAAGAAGAAGGACAAGGAAACAGCAGCCGATGATCGAAGCAGGAATGCGCCTGAAGTACGTAGATGGGGATCTGAGAATCCAGAGAAACCTACTTTCAACGACCGACGGGTAAGTGCTAGCACTGTTTATTGGGGCGCAAGACACTCAGCCGACTTGCCCACCAGCCAACCCTCAGAAAACCGAGCAGCCTGCCAACAAGGCGTGGCCGTGCGAGCAATCTGAGGGGGGGGGGTGCTGGCAGCAGGGGGCGAAGCCCTTCGGATCACGCTCTTTGGACAAAATCCAGAGGCAAGTCACGGCAGCAGAAGCACCGTGGACCAGACAACAATTACCGAGAAGGACGGGGGGGGCGTGCCCGAGCAGCCGTCGCGCGTGCGGGAGGTCCGCGCCTCATCCGCAACCGCCGCCGCACCAGCAGCAGCGGGAGCCGCGGCAGCAGCAGCCGCCGCGGGGCGGGGAGAGGACGGGGCAGAGGGGGGGGGGGAGGGGGGGGGAGGCTGCCATTGGCCTGTGCCCCTCGCCCTGGCGGGCGGTCCTCGACGCGGGCCTGGACCTCCTCGTTCGAGTTCGCCGCCTCGCCCGCCAGGACGAAAGGGTTCTTGCCCGCGAGCATGGTGTAGAGCACCACCCCCAGAGACCTATCTGAACGGGGGCGCCGCGGCCAGAGATCAACGCCCCTTCCTTCTCCTTCTCCTCCACCTCATCCCTCCGCCCTCGTCCGATTGCCATCCCTCTGCATCGGCCCCGCAGTTGCGGGTAAGAGTGAGGGGGCGGCGGGGTCGTCAGCAGTCTGAGAGGCTCTGAAAAGGCCCGCCGCAAGCAACGATGCTCTACGGCATTGCCCAACGAACGCGCCGCGGATGCCGAATTCTCGTCAAGGTGGGCGAGTCGTGCCCGGGTGGCGGGCGGGTTGCAGGTGGGTCGCGGGTGGGTGGCGGGCGAAAACGACGACAGCAACAAACAACAAGATTCCTCACCTCACCGCGAGATCCCACTTCAGGCACGCACCCAGGGATGGTGTAAAACCCCGTGGCTCCCTCACTCTGACCTTATTGATAACTCCGCCTCGTCACACCACCAAACGTGTCCACACAGGTTGCCGCGCGGTCCGCCTGAGACTTTGTCGCCAACGCGCCGCGCGCACTAGATTTTGGATCACCGCCCCGGAAGAGGCGCCGCCCAGCCAGGCAGCCCGACGTGACGACGGCCCAGCAATGATGATCATGAACAAACAGACGGGCGGGCACCGTATGGCACCAATGCGGGTCCAACAAACAGACGGGCTGAGCTTGCAGCAGTTTCACGGATGGAGAGCGGTGCTTGTTCGAAGCGGGGCTCTGGTAGTAACAGTGGCGGGTGGCACATATCTTTCTGGCGATCCCGATGCCCGAAAGAGGGGAACGATAGGGGGAACTGGCTCAGCGGGGACACACTGACGTGGAATCGGCGATACATCGCCGAAAGATCAGCGATGGGCCCCCGATAGCGAAGCCGCACGTTCCTGGGCGGGGCGGGCGATCAGGCCCCTGCTGGCGATGAATTGGCGACTGCGGGCCGATGCCTTCCCCGCAGAGCCTGTCCCACCCCAAAGTGCTCCTGCGGACCGAAAGTGGCCGCCAGAGACCGAAGCGGATGGAAAACCTCCAGCGGGATCTTCCAGTCACCTTCTCTCCCCAGAGTTCCGACGCCGTGCTTCTTTCAACTCGTGGACCCCGAAAGGTCTGGACCACTTCCCCAGCACCATCCTTCCATTCTGAGCAGTTGCTGCCCCCAGCGACCGAAGACAGACAAAAGCCGCCCGTCGCGTTTTCCTCCATGGCGAGGAGGGGTGGGTGCCCCCCTGCTCCCCACACCCCCGACGTCATCACTGTTTCACAACATCGACCCCCAGAGGTCTCGACCCATTCCCTGGGACCATGTTTTCATCCCGAGTCGTTGCTTGAGGGTTCAGAGGCCCGGTAAGGGCCTCAAGAGGCTGACAAATAGTAAAAGACAGTCCGTCGTGGCTTTTCCCAACCATCCCGTGGTGCTGGGTAAATATACATCGCCACGCATCGCCCCGCGTCCTCTCCTCTCCTATCCTATCCTATCTTCCTCTCCCTCATTCTCCTCCTCCACCTCCTCCCTCTCCTATTCTGCCATGCGCATGTCATCATCGTCGACCTCATCAACATCAGCGACCTCATCGTCGGAACACCCCTTGCACGCTTCACAGCCCCGTAGGGAGCTCCACCTGAGGCACCAAAGGTGGCGCCCGCATGCCTTCTCCGCACCATTTCGTCGAAACGCTTCGTGGACCCATAGGAAGCTCCAACGAAGGCCCCCATGGTTGCGCCCACACGCCTTCTCCGCACCGTTTCGGCGCATCCTTCACGCTCTTCGTGGCCCCAGAAAGTACTCCATTGAAGACCCCAGTCGTGTCGCCCGCATGTTTTCTCCACAACTTTTCGATGTACAACCACCAGGGGTCGTGGCCCCATTTGGAGATCCACCTAAGGCTCCAATGGCTTCGCCCACATGCCTTCTCCACACCAATGCGGCGTACACTCGACACACGTTTCGTGGCACTATACGGAGCTCCACCCAAGGCCACAGGTGTTGCGCCCGCATGCCTTCTCCAAAAGATTTCGGCGCACCGTTCACACGCTTCATGGCCCCACAGGGAGCTCCATCCAAGGATCCAGTGAATGCGTCCGCATGCCTTCTCTACGCCATGTCGGCGCAACTCTCACACGCTTCGTGGCTCCACCTTAGGCTCCAGTGGTTGCACCTTCATGCCCTTCTCCACACCAATTCGGCGTACTCCCGACACGTTTCGTGGCCCTATACGGAGCTCCACCCACGGCCCAAGGTGTTGGGCCCGCATGTCTCTTCCTAACGATTTCAGCGCACCCCTCACACGTCTCATGGCCCCACAGGGAGCTCCAACGAAGGCCCAAGTGGTTGCGCCCGCATGCCTTCTGCACACATTTCCCGCGTATCCCTCACGCGCTTCGTGTCCCCATGGGGAGCTCCACCTAAGGCCCCAATGATTGCGCCCGCATACCGATCTCCACACGATTTCGCTGCAAATCTCACACGCTTCGTGGCCCCATCGGGAGCTCCACCTAAGGCCCTAGGTGTTGCGCCCGCATGCCTTCTCCACACCATTTTGATGCATCCCTCATCTCGCCATCGCTCGGACGTCCATTCCCTGTGTTTTTTTCGGTTTTGTGCGTGGTTGTTTCGCCAGATGATCAAGGATGCTCCTCGATGGTCCTCACCGAGGGAAAAATGCACACGTCCGAGCGATGCCAAGTCATACGTTTCGTGGCCACAGAGGGAAGTCCACCTAAGGTCCCAGTGGTTGCGCGCGCAATCCTTTTTCACACCTTTCACACGCTTCGTGGCCCAATAGGGAGCTCTGTCTACTGCCCCAATGTCAGGGCCCGCATGCGTTCTCCGTGCAATTTTACAGCACCCCTCACACGTCTCGGGGCCCGTGGGGAGCTCCACCGAAGGCCCCAGCGCCAGGTCCCGCATGCCTTCACGACACCATTCGGCGCACTCCTCACACGCTTCGTGGGCGGTCCCATAGGGAGCTCCACCCAAGGCCCCAATGGTTTCGCCCGCATGCCTTCTCCACACCATTGCGGCGTACACCCGAGACGTTCCGTGGCCCTATACGGAGCTCCACCTAAGGCCCCAGGTGTTGCGCCCGCATGCCTTCTCCACGCAGTTTTGTGCACCACTCGCACGCTTCGTGGTCACAAAGGGAAATCCGCCTAAGGCCCCAGTGGTTGAGCCCGCAAGCCTTCTCCACAACATTTCGGCGCACCCCTTGAACGCTTCATAACCCCACAGGGAGCTCCACCTGAGGCCCCAGTGCCAGGGCCCCCATGCCCTCTCCTCACCACTTCGGAACACCACTCACACTTTTCGTGGCCCCAGGAGGGGCATACAACGAAGATAATACTCGCATCTACGACACTCACAATTTCATATGATGGGGTCCTTCGCCAGGCTAATTTCCCAATCATCCTGTGGTGTTGGGTCCTCGTTTTGAAGAGACAGCGCCCAACGTCCCACTCACTCATTCACTCACTCATTCACTCACTCTTCCCTCCTCCCTGCCTCCGCCCTCCGCATGTCCATTTTAGCACACCTCTCACACGCGTCGTGGTCCCATAGGGAGCTCCACCAAAGGCCCTAGTGCCAGGACCCGCATACCGTCTCCACACCATGTTGGCGCACCCCTCACACGCTTCGTGGACCCACAGGGAGCTCCACCTAAGGCAACAATGCCAGGGCCCGCATATCTTCTCCACACCATGTCGGCGCACCCCTCACACGCCTCGAGGCCCCATAGGGAGCCCACCCAAAGGCCCCAGTGCCAGCGCCCGCATGCCTTCTCCACACCATTCCGGCGCACTCATCACACGCTTCGTGGCCCGCCCCAGGAAGCTCCACGAACGACGGTACTCACACCTGCGGTGCTCACCACTGCACGTGGTTGGGTCCTTCCCCAGGCCAGCTCATGACTCAAGGGATCGGCGTCTCCCATGGCGCCATCTGAGGAGCCGCCAACGACGCGACCGACGCGGCCTGCGCCTCCGGGGGGCAGGTTGCCGCCTGACAGCTCGCCCTGCCTTGGAGTCGCAGTCCCCCGAGACAGACAGCGAGAGAGAGAGAGAGAGACGTCGAGCGGCGGCGGGCAGGGCATCGGCGAAGCGGGGCGGGCAGTGACCAGGCGTCGCCGGCTTCGGCCACGCCGCGGCCGGCGAAGATCTCTGGGGCCGCGTACGTGAACGTGCCGGCGCGCCCCTGGCCGCCCTCCCTCCTTCGAGGGGCGATTGAGGAGGGGCGAGGGGGATGGGACCAGGACTCTCGGGTCAGACGAGGGGGGGGGCAGTGAAGGGGGAAGGGAGGGGGTAGTGAAGGGGGCGTCAGCGCGTCAGCTCACGCAGCTGATCATTTCCGGGGCCTCACGGCGCCGGACGCGCCAGCAGATCGAGGAGAGCGAAAAGCGGTAGGGCCGAAAGCAGCTACACGCAGCAAACTTCGTACCCCCGCCTTTCCCTGTCCCCCCCACTCGTCCGACCCGACTGTCGGGGGAGGGGGTTTGAGGGGGGGAGAAGGAGGAGGAGGAGGAGGAGGAGGAGGAGGAGGAGGAGGAGGAGGAGGCTCGGAGGAGGAGGAGGAGGAAGAGGAGGACCTAGGACGAATTAGGACGGTGGCCTGCCTCCGAAGATGCAACTGCAAAAAGGGAGGCACATCACTAGCTTCTACTGGCTCGAGTCGAATATACTCCTGTCCAAGAATAACGATTGTAATAACCTGGATCACATCAACTCGGTTGTATCCCCCAAGCCGCACATCACACCATGCATCATAAAACGGAGGGGAGTTCTTCAGTTGACGCCAATATGCTTATGTCACGAATGCCCAAACGTGGCCCAAGATTCGCCTGGCCAGTGGCCACTGTATGCGTGTAGCTGGCGCTTCCAGACTCCCCCCAGACAGCTGGACCGCATGAGCCACTCTCTGCCTCGACAGCGATGCCCCTGACGGAACGACCCAAACGGCTCGCCTTCTCCCTGCCACCTCACTGGCGACTGTCAATGCAGTGGGCCCTCCTTGCGCAGCGGACATCAGCCCCCGCTGCTTGCAGCAGCAGGGGAGGATGAGCCAGACGAGGGCAGAACACAAGACGGCATGAACATAAATTTCGGGGGGTCATTGCGGACCCCTGGAAATCCGCTGTGTTCTCGAAGAGTGCGGAGGACCGTGCAGGAGGCCCAACGCCTAAAGAAGATCTCGATCCGCACTGTTGCCAGCCGGCAGTGTCCGCGGCGAGAGGCGGAGAAGAATGGAGGAGCACCAGCAGCAGAAGCAGCAAGAGGAGCAGGGAAGGTGGAGCTGCCACGCGCGGGCGACCCAGGGCAGGAGTGGCCTTCGATGGTGCACGGCTTGCCGATCGCTGCCTGCGGTGCGACAACAGCGCGACCTGTGTGCCTGGGCCTGCCCCCCCCGAGAAAAAAACGCGTACTCAAAAGGCCCCTCCAACCGCGTACCAAAAGGCCCCTCCAGCGAGGGGCCACCCGCACGCGCAGCCGACCCGCGTGTTCCGCTGCCCCTCCCCTTCCGGGCCACGGTGCGAGGCCAGGCCGCCTGCTGTGCGGAACGGGGGTGCCGGCGGGAAAAAAAAAACGGGCCGCCACGTGGCACGCCCGGCGCGCAACTTCAGCGACGAAAGGAGGCAGGTCATGCGCGGAAGAACATGGCGCCCCCCCTTCGCGGTGGTGCACACGGGCCGCCACCGCGGCGCGCAACATTGGAAACGAGGTCGCTCGCAGACGACCTTACGCGGGCAGCTTACGCGCCAATGGCGATGAAAGCCAAACCGTTTTCCTTCGTCGCTCACTTGGGCACGCGCTCGGAACGCCCACTTGCTCGGGCGGGATCTGGCCCACGGAGGGAAGACTCAGTGCTGACCGCCGTGCAGCTCGGAAAGCGAACAGAGGCGCGCCCCCTGCTGCTGCACGAAGGCGAATTCTGCGGGTCCCCGACCCACGTCGGACACGGCCGCGGAAAAAAACGTCCTGGTGCCGCGGTCGGGCACGGGATGGGGGGGGAGGGCAGTGGAGCAGAAACCTTAGAATGGAACTCCTGGGAAGTCTTCGTAACTCGATTCAGGGCTGCTACGCCAGATTGAGGGGCCTTGAAGCTGGATTAAGCCAGATCGCACCCAAGCTTAAGCCCACGAAGCCTGGTTCATCCAGACATCGCCCCTTTCCACGACACATATACATATGTATGTCCATAAATACCTATACATTTATACATCATACACACACTTATGTCTAGGTATGCGAATATCTTTATATATATATACATATGTACATACATACACATACGTATATATATATATATACATACATTTTTTAATATATATATATATATATATATATATATATATATATATATATCATACTTGAGGGCTCGCTTTGCTTTGCCTCAAATCCTGGCCCTGGGTCCGGGCACTGCAGGGGAACTGCCGAAGGCTCATCGGTGCGGAAACGTCATGACCAGAGGGGGGCGCGGGCCATTGGCTGAGTGGAGCCCATAGGCATGTTCATGCCACGGGGGGGTGTGGCTGGTTGCCACGTGGGCGAAGGTGAGGACCTCGATGCCAGGGTAAGCGAGGACGTCGAGGAATTGTACGTGATGACCGCCAGCTGGGTGAAAGTCAAGACGAAATGGGCCCTGAGCAGTGGCCGCGAAGCCGATGACCGGGAACACACCGATGAGATGACCAGGAGGGGGGTGAAGGTCATAGGTCATAATGCGGGATGGGCTCCAATCATGACCTTCATGCAAGTTCAATGCATGGCCGTGGTGTGGGGCTGACATCATGACTGTGATCTTGGTAAGGATAGCGGGGGTCCAAAGAATACGTTGTCAAGAAGGCGAACCCCATGACCGCGAGGGGGGGGCGAGGTCACGACGGAAAGTTGGTCTTCGGCGCGCATTGAAATCACCGACGCAATGTTTTTAACGCACTGTCTTTTGTTACGCAATATTTTGGATGCAATGTTTTTGTTTCAACGTAGTGTTTTTGTTTCACGCAGTGTTTTGAAAGCCGTGCTTTTTACGCAGTGCCTGAAACGACAAGGTTTTCAACGCAACGTTCTTCTAGGCAGTGTTTTTTGATGCAGTGTTTTAACGCTGTGTTTCTGACGCAGTGTTTCTTTACGTAGTGATGTCTTTTATGCAGCGTTCTTTTTCCTACGCCGACTTCTTAATGCACCACCTTTTGCTGCAGTGTTTGTTCCGCCGTGTTGGTGGACGCAGTGCTTCCAACGCAGTGATTTGAACGCAATGTTATGTGTGTTTACGCTGTGTTGTTTTACGAAATGCTGTTTACGCAACATATTCTACGCAGTGTGCCACTTTTGGTAAGCAATGAGTTCTTGATGCGACAGAATTCCCTTAAACCGAATGATTTGGTTAACGCAATGCGTTTTTTCAACGCACTGTTTTACATAAAGTTTGTTACGCAGTGTGTTTTACGGCTTTGCGTGACGCAGCGTTTTTTTTCACGCGGTGTATATGTTTACGGAGAGTTTGTTCACGCAGTGCTTTTTGACCGCAGTGCGTTTTACGCAATGGTTTTACGCAGTGTGCGTTCACGAACTAATTTCTACGCAAGGGGATGTTTGATTCCAGGGTGTACGCAGTGCTTGTTTCAAGCAAAATGAGTTCACGCTGTGCTTGTTTTACGCAGTGCTTTAAACGCCGCGTTTGCTTGTTCACGCAGTGCTTGCTTGTCACGCATATTGTTTTAACGATGTGTGCTATACGCAGTGTTGTTAGCGCAGTGATGTTGTTCTACGCGGTGTTACTTGTTTACGCAATGTGTTGTTACGCAATGCTCGCTACGCACTGATGCTACGTCATGCAGTGTTGTACCGCAGTGTTTGCTTCTGCTACGCAATATGCTTGACGCAATGTGTGTTACGCAAAAGCAGCGTGTTGTTTTAAAACGCAATGTACCTTTTATACAATGATGTGTTCATGTCGTGTTCTTTCTGGCAAAGTTTGTTTTAACCGCAGTGTGTCAAACGTCGCGTTGTTATTCAATGTTTTTGTTTGCGCAGTTTTTTGTTTAAAATATGTTTCAAGCTGTGGTGTTTACGCACTAACTCTTTTGCGCAGAGTTGTAACGCAATGTGTCTTACGTTGTGTGTGTGTTTTACGCAGTGTTTTTCACGCGGTGCCGTTAACTGTGTTTTTAACGCAGTGTTGGTCTACGCTGTGTTTTTGTTTTAAGCGCAGTGCTGTGTACGCAGTGTTTTCTACGCACTGTGCTGATGTTTACGCAGCTTTTTGTTTACACCATGTTTTTTGTATACGTAGTGTTTTCTATGCAACGTTTCCTGCGTGGTGTTCACGCTTTGTGTTTGAGCAAGCGCCTTTCAGTCATCGCTCTTTTGCTCTTGGAAGCGAGCGCAAAAACACTACGTAGAAAACACACTGCGTACAAACAACTGCGTAGAAAACACTGCGCAGGTGGGTGCGATTCGGGCTTGGCTTTCGGGTTTCGTTTGGCTGGCTTCGGAGTTCAAGCTTTGGGGTTCCGCGCTTCGGGCCGGCTTTCGGGTTGCGTCTTTCTGGTTTTGGATTGCCAATGTTGGGGTTCCGCGTTTCGGGCGAGCTTTCGGGTTTCGGTTGTCTGGCTTCGGATTTCCGGTTTTGGGGGTTCCGCGATTCGGGCCGGCTTTTCGCTTTCGCTGTTCTGGCTTCGGATTTCCGGTTTTTTGGGTTCCGCGTTTCGGGCTGGCTGTCGGGTTTCGATAGTCTGGCTTCCGATGCTTTGGGGTTTTGCGTTTCGCGTCGGCTTTCGGGTTTCGGTTTCCTGGCTTCGGGTTGTCGATTTTCTTGGTTCCTTGTTTTGGGCTGGCTTTCGGGTTCGATTGTCTGGGACTTTCTGGCTTCGGGTTTCGGTTTGTGGGCTTCGCGTTTCGATTTTCAGTTTTGCAACGCCTGGTGCAGCGCCGACAAAAAAAGCGCCTAGCACAGCGCCCCGTACAGCGGCTAGCGCAGCGTTTAGTACAGTGCCCAACACAGCGCCTAGAACAGCGCCCAATCGAGCCGCACACTACGTAGAAACCATTTCGTAGAAAGCCCTGCGTAGAAACCACCACGCTGAAAACACGACGTAGAAAACACTAGGTAGAAAACGCTGCTTACAAAACACTGCCTAGAAAACACCACGTAGAAAGCACTGCGTGGAACAAAAGAAAACACTGCGCAGTTTTCGCTTAATTCACAAATCAGATTTCGATGTCACAAGACCTTCGACATCCCTCCAAAGGTTTGATTTTCATCCCATGTTCGAGCTCCTAGGATCGGCTTGCCATACAGAGTACACGGCCCTGGGACCAGAGGCGGCCCTCGGACACCAAAAGTCTTGAAGGGCCGTCGCCTGGGTGGCGGTCAACACCAAAGGGACGGTGGCTGGTCCAGTGACCGCGAATTGGGTCAAGGCCGCGGTTCTTAAAGCCCGTTCCCGCCAAAAGAAATGACGGCCGTTGGGGAAGGGCGGGTGTCGCTATGATGGGGGAGACGCTGATGACCACCAGAAAGGTTGAGGTCATCGCCTGGGAGAAAGATGACTCACCCGACCGTCAAGGGGGGCAGCGGGGAGCGGGACGGCGAACGGGTATGCAATGAATGAGCTTTTCCAGCGGTCATGCGCAGCAGGCGGCAGGTCGCTTGAGCGGCGTAAGGGCAGGATGCTTCGGACACGCGGGGTTCGATCGCAAGAGAAGCTCGGGCCAAACGACGTTGCGCACTAAGGCGTTACCGTTGCAGTCGGGATTCCGACTGTCGGGGACAACGCGCATGTCGGCCATGATCCGAGAGGGTTTCCAGTCATGACCTTGATGGAGGTGGCATGGCCGTGGCATGGGGCTCAAATCATGGCCAGGACGTGGCCGTCGGCAATACGGAGGGGGGGAGGGGGGTAAGCGCGAGGGGGGTATTAGACATGATATTGAGGTTTTACAAGTGCAACTATTGACAATGAGGGGTTAACGTGATGACCGCGAGGGGGGTCAAAGTCTTGTATACTGAGCTGCTCACAAGTTGCTGAAAGAACGGTGGGTCGACACACACACACACACACATAAACATACACTAATGTATGTAGCCGCGCCGTTTGTTCTCGAATCGCCCAAGTGGACGATGCGGGCACTGCTGCAAACCCACGGCAAACCCTGCGCCCCGCGCCCCAAGTAGACGTCTCCGGCACCACGGCAAACCCACGGTATACCCATCGCGGCAGAGGCGGCGTTGGCCCTGGCGGCCGAAGCACCCTCCCCAAGATGGAAGGCCGCGCGTCAAAACCAATGGCGCGGCGACACATGTGTATGCCAGCTCCGATGCCGAATTGCACCTCCCAGAAGCTGCGTCCCAGAGGAGGCAGGCAGACGAGGAGGGGAGGCGGATGCAGCTCAGCCCGCCGGCGCGGCCAGCGGGGCGGCCAGCGGCCCGGGCTCGCTGCGGTCCTTCAGCTCCATGGCGCATTCCTCGGCCCTGCGGCGCCTCTCCCGCTCAATCAGCTGCCTCCCCTCCGACAGGGGGTGCTCTCTGTCGCCGCCCGCCGCCAGGTCGAGCTCGACCGTGCCGAAGCTGAGGCACTGCATGATCCGAGCGTAGACATTCAGCAAATTGAGGCAGCACAGCACCGCGACGAGGAGCGGGAAGTAGCTGTTGACAGACTCGCCGAGCACGGGCACGACGTTCATGGCGCCCATGAAGTCCTGGAACGTCGTGCCCTCCACACGGATGAGCAGGAGGAAGTGGTAGCAGAGCGGCGCCGAGAGGCGTGCCAGTATGGACGCGCACCACAGGAGGCTCCCCGTATCGGTGCTGTGGTTCGTGTAGAGGCCGAACCAGCCGCCGATCCTGAAGCTGAAGATGCTGAAGTAGACCGTGTAGGTCATGTACCCCAGCGGCACGATGCAGAATGCCTGAGTCCACCACGGCCCGCAGTCCTGCCGGAACAGCAGCGACAGAAGCGACAGCGACCAGCCCCTCCTGAAGATGGTAAGCTGCCCCACGACGATCACGGCGCTGATGGCGCCGCAGAGCCTAAGACGAAGCCAAGACGAGAACACATTCGGGTGACAGTACATCGAGAAGCTCTGAGATCCAGCGGCTCTGGAAGATGCCTCCAGCGCCGCGACGGCCTTCTGAAAGCGCTCCAGAGCGCTCTCAGAGCGTTCCGGAAAGCTCTGGAACGGGCTTATCCTCGTCCTGGCCCGGTCCCGGGGGGGAAGAGGGGCGGGGGGCCGGTACTGTCACGTTTCGCGCCGGCGCCGTCTGGGAGTGTCTATAGGAATAACGAAGGCCTCCTCGGAGGTCGACACGAACCGTGACGTTACCTCGGGGGAGGAGTGGGCCAGAGAGCCAGCCGGCCGCACGCAGCGCCCTCGCGCGGAAGGCCCGGAGCCACAGCGCGACGGCGGACAGCCAGCACTGGCCCAGCCGCAGGCACGTGCGGCTGCAGCAGCCCTGCGCCAGTCCAGGCCGCGGAGCGCAGCCCATCAGCTCCGCGGCCGCTTTGAACTGGGAGCCCTCGAGGTCCTCGAAGAACATGCACCTGTGAGGGGCAACGATGTAGGGGTGGCCGGGGACTGGCACAAGGGGGGATACATCGACCTGGAATCGGCGACACATCGCCGATGGATCCGCAAAAGGGCCCCCCGGTAGCGAATCCGCACCTTCCTGGGCGAGGTGGGGGGCCCCTATCGGCGATGAATGGACGATTGGGGGTCGACGCATCCCCCCATATGCCTATCCCCCCTATCGTCGCCCCTGAACCGATGGAGAGACCAGCAAGGTACCAGTGCCGCCACTCCCCCTCTCTCCGGGTGCGTTCTGGCCAGAATCTCGGGGCGGATCCAGCCTTGGCGGCGAGGGCGTCCCAGCAGGCGCACAAAGGCGAAAATGAGGGAAGGGTAGCGGCATCGGCAACTTCCAGTGATCCGCGTCCTGATCTTTCGTTTCGGTAAGTCCTGACCCTTCTCCCAGAGCCCGTTCTTCATATCCCGAGTCGTTTTTTGAAGGCCCTGGGTCCCGGGCTGGGCCCCAGAGGCAGAGAAAAATGCCAGAACGTGTGTTCATGACGCGGGCATGTCAAACGTGCCTCCTCCGCACCTGTGCACGTGGCTCTCCCAGGTGCACGCCGCCCTCCTGGCCTCGAGCCCAGCGGCCTTCAGAGACCTGTGCAGCTCCGCCAGCCGCTCCAGGCCGCCGGCCGCGTTCCGCAGCCTCCGCTCCAGCAACGCCCCGCCTCCTCCGGCCCCCCGGCCCCCAGCGAGGGGCTCCTCCGCGCCTCCCTCCTCGAGCTCCGCCGAAGAGACCGCCCTGGTTGGCCCCGAAACTCACAAGAGAAAAGGTACCGATACCGCTACCATTCCGTCGTTCTCGCCTAGGCCCTCACCGCGGCGGCTGGATCCGCCTCGCAATTTTGATCAGAATGCACCCCAAAAAGGGTCCAGGGCTTCGCTGCCCCGATACGCAATACGCAACACGTAGCGCATTGATGCGGAGCTCAACACGAAGACTGAAAACGTAGGTCTGACGCGATACGATCGCCAAAACGTTGGCCAATACGTTGAGCCAACACGGACCGTATTGATACGGACGTTTTGAGCACGGCACGTGTTGCGTTTCAAAACGGGCGTATCGAGACAGCTAAGGTCCAAGGAGTAGCGGTATTGGTACCTCTTGGGCTCCCCTGAGACGGTGCGGTGACAGACCGTGCGGTGACCTCGGGGTCCCCCTACCCTTCCGTACGTTCCTTGGGGGCCCTGGAGGCCAGTCGCCCCCGAGGCGTCCTCGGCGAGCCAGCCCCAGCGCAGATCCAAGAAATCCGCGCGGAACTCCGAAAGTCAGTGCCATGCTCGCAGTCGCTGCCCCGCCGCCGTCTCGTCGCCGCCCGTCGTCTGCGGGGGGCTGTCGCTCTCGCGGCTCCGGGCTCGCCATCGCCGCCCCGTCGCCGCCCGTCGTCTTGGGGGGATCTCGGTCTGGCGGTTTCCTGCTCGCCGTCGCCGCCCCGTGGCCGCCTCGTCGCCGCCTGTCGTCTGGAACAAAGTTTGCGTCACATACGTTGTACCATATACATATATATATATATATATATATATATATATATATATATATTGCGCACCATATCCGCCGGACCCCTTGCGGGGCCATCAGGCTGCGAAGATTTGGCTGTCATGCTCAGTGCACCAGTTCCAGTTTCAAATCTCCAATGTTACAGTCCTGCTTTATGTTTCCTACTGTAGACTGTTGCTGAACCCGCGATGATGGGAGCCCCAAACCACCCTGTTTGCCACGCCATGATCACATTGTCTGCATTCCTGGGGGGGCGTGGGACATGTGAAAATACATAATACTCGCGTCCCCAAGCCATAGTCACTACGAATGTATACCATATTCGCGTCCCCGAGGCCATGAACCCTTGTAAATTACACACGATTCGCGTCCCCGAAGCCATAAGCCCTCGATTGTCGCTCCATCCAAACTCATCGCTTGCGATCACGACCGTCAGCAAGTTCGTAGTGCGAGCCGTCAGTCCGAACGCAGTTCTTCAGGTTTGCAATGCAAGCCGTACAGTAAGATATTGACCCTCGCGTGAAATCCCGACATTGCTTCCATCCCAACGCAGCCCTGGCAAGTCCCATTCTACTTACCCGTTACAAGAGTTATTCATCTTGAGCACTGACAACTAGGGCGTCTCCGAGTGGCCCCCCCTTCCCCCCGTAGACTCCTAGCACGGCAGTCTTCGGCCTGGCTTGGCGGGAGAGATTTCCGGGGTTCTCCCTGGTAGCACTAATAGTATATAACCAATTCAAGATAAAATCTCTCAGCCGTAAACTCACAAGGGAGAAATCACTCCCGGTCATTTCCAGGCAACTCTGAATCTTTCCCCGTATGAAACCACAAGGAAGAATCACTCCCATAGCACTTCTCACCACAGCGCCCACACATGTCAATGTTCGCCAAGATGAATTAACTTTCGTAACGGGGATGTAAGAGAGGGGGGCCAGCGACAGGGGGCGAAGCCCTTGAGGATATTGCGTAGAGTGCACAACCTGGATTGCACAACATGAATGACACAACATGGATTGAACCATATATATATATATATGTGTATATATATACGTATTCCCCTTTCATTATTTATATATACATACAAGCATCTAAAGCAAGAGGCACGCGTGCCAAAGATCATACAATCACGGATGCGGGAGACGACGGGAGATGGAGATGGCGCCAACTTGTGGTAGTGTCGGGGAAGAGTGCGAGTGTTGTGACGCGCCGGCGAGTGACCATGACGGGGGGCGGCGAATAGCAGAATGGCTGTATGGACGCAACGACAGGTTCGATCTGAAGGCGATCATAAACCAGAGAGGTTTGCGAGGCTTCGACGGCGTGCTTTATAAGGCAGGCCACCTGTATGGAGCGAAGCGCTTGGTCCCAAGAGGGGGGGCGCGATGGTATGTGCAGCCAAGATCCGCGACCCTGTCTTCAGCACGTTGTGGAGTGCCCCAAGGCTCATGCAGCCCTGAGAGGCAGAGGGGAGGTTCCAGGCGCTCTTGCGCGCTCTTGCGCGGGCCCGGGGTGTGTCGCGTGGGCTTCTGGGACGCCACGAGAGCCCGAAGACGGGCCAAGAGGGCCCTCAG
>CAUYUJ010021059.1:935014-942514 GCA_963575745.1 Prorocentrum cordatum | reverse complement strand
AACTCATGACTCTCAGCCTCACCAGCTCTTTCTTCTGCGCTCTCTTTCTCCTGCTCCTCCTCCTGCTCCTCCTATACTCGCCATCGCTTCGGACGTACGTTTCCTGTGTTGCGTTGTTTCGTTGGCTGCGTGTGCGTGGCTCCGTGGTCTATTGTCTGTGGTTTTTTTCGTTTGTTGGACTCCACCACCCCCTTCCCCCCCGACGACGTCGACGTCGTCATCGACGTCGAAAAAAAGTCCGAGCGATGCCGAGACTCCTCCTCCTCCTCCTCCTCCTCCTCCTCCTCCTCCTCCCCATCCTCCTCCTCCGCATCCTCCTCCTTCTCATCTGCCTCCTCCTCCTCCTCGTCCTCGTCCTGCTACTCCTTGTCATCCCTCCTCCTCCTCAGCTGCTCTTCTCCTGCTCCTCCTCCTGCCCCTCCTGCTGCTCCTCCTGATCCTCCTCTCGCTCTGCCTATTGAACGCTCCCATCGCCCTCCTATGTTCAACTGCTTCTCCGACTCCTTCCAATGTTGCTCCTCCGACTCTCCTCCTGCTCCATTCCGCTGCTGCTCCTCCGACTCTCCTCGAGGCTGCTCGTGCCGTCGGCGGTCATGGCATGCACCGTAGATGTTTTGGTCCAATTTCAGGGTATTCTGAAATGGACGCGGACACGGCCGACACCTCAGCAATTGCTAAGGCGATTGCCCCATTCATAAAGCGACCCGCGTTTCTCGCCGTGGCCGATGTCAAGGGCAAGGGGGTCCGCCGCTCGATCGAGGACAACGCCGACTTCATCAGAGCAACGATAGAGGTGCATCCCCCATCGTCGCCGTCGTCGTTGTCGTCGTCGTCGTCGTAGTCGTCGTCGTAGTCGTCGTCGTCGTCGTCGGTGTCGTCGTCGTCGTCGTCGTCCGTCGTCCGTCGTCGTCGTCTCCGTCGTCGTCGTTAATTTCATTCTCAGTCTCATTGTCGTCGGTGTCGTCGGTGTCGTCGTCGTCGTCGTCGTCGTCGTCGTCGTCGTCGTCGTCGTCGTCGTCGTCGTCGTCGTCGTCACCTATTCCCCCCCTGAAGAGGAGGGGGGGGAGGAACTTCGGGTTTCGGGGAGGGGGTGGACGAGGACTAGGGCGGTTGTCGGTAGGAGTGCGCTAGGAGTGCGGTAGGCGTGCGGTAGGTGCGCGTAGGTGTGCGGGAGGTGTGAGGGAGGTGTGCGAATTCTACAACCGTCGAGGTCGAGTGCAACCCCGCCTTGAGGTGCGGTTTCACTCGACCTCGACGGCTGTAGAATCTGTCATGGCCCAAACCTCGCGTGCACGCGTGGTCTGGGCCGTGACGATGGGACGGAAAATTGACCTCCGCACCTAGAGGTGCTTCCGTCTCTCGGCTTGCTCAAGCGGGACTGCGAGGACATGCTGGGCGAGATTGCCAAGCAGAACGGGTTCAAGTTCAAGAGCGACGACGAGAAAACCAGTTGGCAGTCGACGATGGGGAAGCGGCTCAAGGACTACTGGCGCCAGATCAACCTCAGCAGGTACAAGAAGGACAAGGCGCCCGCGTGGTTCAGGTCGCTGGGCTTCTCTGGCGAGGGCGGAGGCGCAGAGGCTGAAGCTGGCGAAGAAGAGGGCGAGGAGCAGGCCGGCGAGGCCGGCGAGGACGAGGATGAGGACGCGGAGGAGGATGAGGAGGAGGAGGAGGGAGAGGAAGAGGAGCAGTCAGAGGAAGACCCTCCAGAAGATGGCAACTCCGACGGCGCACCGCCCTGCAGGAGACCAGCAGCAGCGGCCGCTGGCTCGATCGTCTACTCGTTCGGCTACGACAAGGACACTGGGCTGGCCTACCGCTGGCCAGAGGGCTCCAACAAGAAGAGCCACACCGAGTGGGCCAAGGAGATGGTGCCTCCAGATCAGAGCTCCGAGACCGACCCCATGGTGGCCATCTTCAGCGACGGCAGCACGAAGAGCGTCATGCAGACCACGGTGAAGAAGTGGATGGCCGAGTTCGGCGACAGCGCAACCCTGCGCAGGCCAGCAGCAGCAGCAGCAGCAGCGCGAGCAGCAGCGCCGACGGGAGCAGCAGCAGCAGCAACAACGCCTGAGCTGTTCGTGGGCTACATGGACACGGAGAAGATCGACGTGCACTTTCGTTGGGACGCGCCAGGCGGCCGCAAGATTCGGTACATCTGCCTGCGCCACGCTGGCCAGGGCCAAATCGTGCAGCTGAACGTGGAAGCGTTCGCAGCTGATGGGGAGAGCATCGCCGTCTCCAGCCAGCGGAGCAAGCTGGAGAAGCTCGCCGCCGAGTGGATGAACCCGATCGCCAAGAAGTACGCGGAGGGCACGCTCGACAAGGAGGGCGTCTGCAACAAGAAGAAGGAGGACTTCCCGCAGACGCAGATGAAGCGCAGGCCTGCAGCAGCGGTCCAGAAGAGGCCAGCCACCAAGCCTTCTTCGCCAGCGCCTGAAACGCCCAAGACCCCGCCGCCGAAGAGTCGGCGCTCTGATGATAAGGAGGTCCCGCAGCCGTGGGAGCCCGAGGATGTCCCAGACGCGGGCAAGCGCCCCAGGCTGTCTCCTCCGCCCAGCCCGACCATGTAGACATCCTACATACTGTGCACTTGCGTGCACATTGTATTGCATCGAATTTTCGATTGGATGAGGGCTGATTTGGCAATGTCAGAAAGGATTGGGGGAGGAGGAGGGAATAAGGAGAGGAATGAGGACTGGAGAATGGCCGAGGACCTCTCATTGCTCGAACTCTCTATAGGCCGCCAACGCCTTCAGACAGATAATTTGTGCGCTCTGAAGCGTCAGACTGTTGGGCGGCGAAGCCTTGATGGAACGTCGTGGCTCATCCATCATCCCCCCGCCTCCTCCATCCGTCCTCCATCGACGTCGTCGGCCCCGTCGTCGGTCGTGGACGGCGTGGACGTCGTGGACGCGACGTCGTCGTCATCGTCGTCGTCGTCGTTGTCGTCGATCGTCGTCGTCGATCGTCGTCGTCGCCTTCATTCGTCGGTCGTCGTGGGTCTTTAATCCTCATTGTCGTCGTCGTCGTAGTCGTCGTCGTCGTCGTCGTCGTCGTCGTCGTCGTTGTCTTTGCCTTTATCGTCGTCGTCGTCGTCGTCTTCCTTCGTCGGTCGTCGTGGGTCTTTCATCCTCGCCGTCGTCGGTCGTCGTCGCGGTCGACCCCATCGGCTTTCGGCAGGGCCAGGGCCTCGATCCAACCGAATCCCGATTCCAGGGCCAGGGCCTCGATCCAACCGAATCCCGATTCCAGGGCCTCGATCCAACCGAATCCCGATTCCAGGGCCAGGGCCTCGATCCAACCGAATCCCGATTCCAGGGCCTCGATCGGTCAGAATGCTGTGCTGTCTGCGCGCCTCTCTCTCTCTCTCTCTCTCCCCCCATCTCCCTCTCGAGTCTGTCTCCTCATCTGGTGCTGGCGCCAGGCCCAACTGCTCGGCGAGTCGCTCGCGCACACGTCGGCGGCGGCACTGAAGGCCGCGCAGGTGGCCACCGAGGGGATGCAGAGTCTCACGAGGGGGCACCAGGCCAGCGAGGGGAAAACGCGGGCGGCGGCCCGCGAGGGGAAACGGGGGCAGCTGTTGGAGCCCCCCCCCCTCAGGAGGGGATGGGAGGAGGAGGAGGAGGAGGAGGAGGAGGGAGGAGGAGGAGAGGGCGAGGAGGAGGAGGACGAGGAGGAGGAGGAGGAGGACGAGGAGGAGACGGACGAGGGGGAGGAGGGAGAGGGAGGAGGAGGAGGAGGAGGAGGAGGAGGAGGACGAGGAGGAGAAGGACGAGGGGGAGGAGGGAGAGGAGGAGGAGGAGGAGGAGGTTGATGGGCGAAGCGTCGCTGGCGCACTAATGCTGCACCCCCTCTCGTTCGAACCTCACCACCGCTTTTCCCTGGCTCCCTCCCCTCCGCGCTCATCATCTTTCGACCTCCTCCACCCCCTCCCTCTACTTCCCCTCCGCCGCCTCCTTCTCCTCATCCTCTTCCTCCCCCTCCTCCTCTTCCTCCTCCTCTTCTTCCTCCCCCTCCTCCTCCTCCTCCTCCTCCTCCTCCTACCGCTCGTCTGGCAACTTTTGCCGTGCCATTACTTGTTTCTCTGCAGGCTCAGGTTGCGGACGCCGCTTACTTCGAGGAGGAGTTGATGAAGATGTTCATCGACAGCGGGCTGCAGGACATGGAGATCGAGAGCGAGGACGACGACGACACCACCTCCCACCTGAAGGACAAGTTGGACAGGCAGTACGACCACTTCTTGGAGCTCTGCGCCATGGAGAACTTCGAGGTGGACGCGGACAGCCAGGTGGGCAAGAGGTTCCGCCGCTGGTGCGCGGCGAACCAGGCGAGGAAGGCCGAGTACGACAAGAAGGACTGCGACGCGAAGGCCTTGGCTCGCAAGGAGTGGGCGAAGCAGAAGTACGAGGAGTACCAGGAGCCAGCCCCGCATAGATCATTTGCCTGCTCGTCCTCCCCTTGCGTGGAGGACGAGCGGGCGAATGCGCTATGCGGCCGAGGAGACACGCAGCAAGATGAAGCAGCAGATCGTCAGCCGCCAGAGGAAAGGCCAGATGCTCAACTTCGAGCAGATCCTCGATAAGGAGGGGGGCTCCGTCGGCGCCATTCCTTCGGCGGCCTGCGTCAAGGGCGCGGTGGAGTCCTGCAAGTGGGCCATACTGCAGCAGGCCAAGAACAGGAACAGTACGTGGGTGGCCATCAGCAAGCGCTCGAAGAGGCTGACTTTCAAGTACGTCGAGGAGACCGAGATCGAGGACGACCGCACCACTTGGAATACAGAGCAGCGCGAGACGAACCCAGTGGTCAAGGAGATCGAGACGATAAAGCCAGCGCCTGCGACAGCGGCGACTGCGACACCAGGGACGGCATCGCAACCGACGGCGCCGCTGGACACTCCGCTGAAGCCAAGCAAGGAGAAGGAGAAGAGGGAGTCACCGAAGGAGAAGAAGGACAAGAGAGACAAGGACAAGAAAGACAAGGGCGCCTCGTCCAGGGCCAAGGCCAAAGCCAAAGGTAAAGGCACCAAGCGCCGTGGAGGCGCTGGCTCTGGCGGGGACACCGCGAAGGCCATGCACAAGCGGGCGTTCGATCTCACCCTCAGCTACGGGGCCGCCACGACCCAGGCGTCGGCCTTGCTGAACAAGATCGAGTCCAAGGACGAGGAGTGGTCGTGGGCGGACAACAAGAAGTTCAAGGGCTCCCTGCAGAAGGCGCTGGAGACCCTGAAGACCGCGGCCGCCAAGAACGAGGACATCAACAAGATGCTCTGCATGGGCGCCTCGGGGGTTGAGATCCGTCTTTCAGGGGTGGGGCCTCGCGCGCTCGATCGCATTTTTTGTGTGGCCCGATAGGGCCGCGAGGGCGAAATCGAGCACGCGTGATCCCCGACCCCCGAAAGAATGTCTCGGCCACAGGCACCGACATGACCATCGACGACGACACTACCAACTTGCCGCAGCTCTCGGTGGAGTTCGGGGAGGTGGAGGACGCCATCGACAGCGTGAAGGCCGCGGCTGCCCGCATCAAGTCGATCAAGGACGGCATGAGCTCCGAGTCGTCGCAGTAGCCGCACGTGGGGGGTGAGGGTGAGGGCCGACGTTCTGGGAAGATGCTCGAGCTCCGTGGCATATGAGAAGCACGCCTTGTAAGCAATCCTCTTCATTATCCTCCTCCTGTCTTAACTCAGCCTCCACGTCCATATCTTCCTTAAGTCCCTCCTCCTCCTCCTCCTCCTCCTCGTCCTACTTCCCCCTCCTCCTCCCAGGCCACCCCTGCCTGCACCCCCAATTTCGTATGTGTGCGTCATTGCGAAACTCTTTGGGCTTCATGAAGCCCAAAGAGTTTCGCAATGGCGCACACATACGAACGTGGTGATGCTTCTCATGTGAATCGGTTCGAGGCGGAACCATTGCCACAGTTTCAAGACCGCGCAACCTGCGTACGGCAGGTGCTGGAGGCTTGGGGAAGCCCCCGCGGCGCGTGCTGGACATTGGGGAGCTCCCCGCGGCTCAGCTGATGCTGCTCGTGGGGTCGTTCGAAAAGGATTCGTAGCCCTTCGGACGCGATCTCACGGCAGGGTGGTCCATTTGTGTCGTTCGAGGGGGGTGTCGAGCAGCGGAGCAGCGGCCGCGGAGCCGCAGCAGAGTGGCGGTAGATCTGCGGTAGATCTGCGGTAGGTTTGCGGTAGGTGTGCGGTAGGTGTGCGGTAGGTTTGCGGTAGGTGGGGCGGTAGGTTTGCGGTAGGTTTTCGGTAGATTAGCGATTTCGCCTGATACATCCTCACAATTTGGCCGGTAGGTGGCCGGTAGGTGGCCGGTAGATTTGCGGTAGGTGGCCGACAAGTGGGGCGGTAGGAGGCCGGTAGGTGGCCGGTAGATTTGCGGTAGGTGGCCGGTAGGTGGGCGGTAGGTGGGTGGTAGGCGGCTTGTAGGTGGCCAGTGGTGCGGTCGGAACGTCGAGGAGCTCGACATTCGAGCTCCTCGACCTCCTCGTTCTCCTTCCTACTCATCCTCCTCCTCCTCCTCCTCCTCCTCCTCCTCCTCCTCCTCCTCCTCCTATCTCCTCCCTTTCTCCCCTTTCCTTCCTCCTTCCTCCTTCCTCGTTCTCCTCCCTCATCCCTCCCTCCTTCCTCTTCTTCATTATTTTCTTACTCTTCCTCCTCCTCCTACTCGTATCTCCTTCTTTTTCCTCCTTCTTCCCTCCTCCCTCCCTGCTTCCTCTTCCTTCCTCCTCCTCCTTCCTCCTCCTCCCTCCACCTCCTCCTTCCTCCACCTCCTCCTCCTCCTCCCACTTCCTCCTCCCTCCCTCCTCCCCCCTCCTCCTCCCTCCTCGCGGGCGATGTGTGCCATGTTGTTCTAGCTTTCCACCCCTTCGGTCAAGCAATCAGTCGCTCGCTTGCGGGTTCTGCGAGGGAACACGGAGGAGGTGGACGAGGAGGAGGAGGGGGAGGCGGAGGGGGAGGACGAGGAGGAGGAGGAGTCGGAGGAGGAGGATGAGGGTGATGAGCGGAGGCCCCCTGATCCTGGATTGAGGAGACTCAACAGTCGCCCGAGACCCTTGGACTTTGCGGCGGGAAGGGGTACTACTACTACTACTACTACTACTACTACTACTACTACTACTACTACTACTACTACTACTACTACTACTACTACTACTACTACTACTACTACTACTACTACTACTACTACTACTACTACTACTACTACTACTACAACTACTACTACTACTACTACTACTACTACTACTACTACTACTACTACTACTACTACTACTACTACTACTACTACTACTACTACTACTACTACTACTACTTATACTACTACTACCACTACTACTACTACTACTACTACTACTACTACTACTACTACTACTACTACTACTACTACTACTACTACTACTACTACTACCACTACTACTACTACTACTACTACTTCTAGTACTACTACTACTACTACCAGTACTACGACTACCACGACTACACGACTACTACTACTA
>CAUYUJ010021059.1:870083-934914 GCA_963575745.1 Prorocentrum cordatum | reverse complement strand
GGCCTCTCGCGCCACATGCCGAAATCATTCGCGCGCCCTCGCGCGCGTGCTGGGAGGGGACGGTCGGCATCAAATAATACCATGCGAGCCACTGTCGCAGCATTGGCGCCACATGCCGAAATCATTCGCAGCGAACTCAAAACCGACTGTCAAACAACATGTCGAAACACATGGCTCCGCAACATCAGGTCCCAAAAAAGCGCGCGCTCGCGCTCTTGCGAATCCTTGAAGAAGCCCGAATTGTCTCAACGTGCTCATGAAATTCTGCCAAACGGGCCTCTGGCGCCGCACGCCGACATCATTCGCACGCCCTTGCGCGCGTTCTGGGGGGCGCACGGCCCGTGTTCCGGGCCGCTGTCGCGCGTCGGCCGCGCGCGCGCGTCGAACTCTTTCGAAGACCTGCATCGCCGACGCGAGGGCGCCGTCATCGTCTTCGGCGTGATCAGCATCGGCGCCCGCGCTGACCGCGCCGTCGTCGTTGTCAACGTCATCGCCAGCATCGCTACTATTATTATTATTATCATTATTACTACTATTGTCGACGTTGCCATGATACCGCGCCCGCCCAAGTCGCCAATTCGCGCGAAGTGCCCGCTGAGATGCGCCCAGCGGTCAGCGCCGCCGCGGCCGCGTCGTGCGCGCGAGCCATCTGGCCGCTGCGCGCGCGTGCTAGGGTCGGCACGGCCGCTAAGATGGACCAGCCAACGCCGAACACGCATCGCAATCGCAACCGCATGCATTTTGCAAACCACGCTGCGGGCGGGCGGGCGGATGATCGCGCGACCAGCGGAGTGGGCAACGCATTGCGAACAAAAAACGATATGCCTTTCCAAGGAAAAATGAGATCCACCGCGACCCCGGCTTTATCGGTCCACCTTTCTCGCAGTGCTGTTTACAAATGATTCTGTCCCATCGCCCATCCCAAATATGAATCCGCACCACCCCGGGCGGACGGCACCGACCCCCCCGCCACCCCATGCAAACACACCAAGCGCGCACCCGTTTATCAAAAATCCGCACCATCAGCAGTCATCAGTTTGCCAGAACCCCGCGCAACATGAACGAAGTGCACGCGCGCGCGCGTCGTCGCGCGCGCATGCCGAAATCATTCGAAAACCTTCGGGTTCGGAAGGGATTCAAAACCGACTGTAAAACTAACAAAACAATTCTAGAACGCACATGATTTCGCAACGCCGATTTGTAACAACAGAAGAAAGCGCGCTCTTGTGAATTGTTTAAGAATACCTAGGGTATTTCAACATGTTCAAACAATGTGACCCAACGGGCTCCGCGCGCGCGTTCAAATCGTCCGAACGCCTTTGCGCGCGCGTCGTCGCGAGAATCCCCTGCCAAACAACGGTGCGAAATGCGCGCGCGCGTCGTCGCGCGCGCGTGCGAAATCCTTCAAACACCCACGATTTCGCAGCGAGTTCCAAACCGAGTTTGCCAGGAAACATGCAAGACACACGATGTCACAACATCCGCTTTCAAAACAAAGCTCGCGCGCGCGCCCTTGCGAATTCTTGAGGGGCCCAAAAAGGTGTCTCAGCGTGTTCGTGGAATTCTGCCCGACGGATCTCTCTGGCGCCGCATGCCGACACCATTCGCGCGCCCTTGCGCGCGTGCTGGGGGGGGGGGGGGGCGGGCGATCGCGTTGCCTTAAACCGCGCGGGCACTCCTCGCGGCGTCGGCCGCGCGCGCGGTCGAACTCTTCCAAAAATCCAAAAACCTCATCGCGACGCGAAGGCGCCGTCGTCGTCGTTCCGCCCGGCGCGATCAGCCTATCAACACCCGCGCTTATCACCGCACATTCGTCGGCGCGAAGGTCGGTCGACCAGCGTCGCCGCTTCGTCGTCGCGCCCGCCCAAGTCGCCGACTTCTTCATCTTACCTCCCGCACTGAAGTGCCCGCTGGGGCGCGCCCAGCGGCCAGCGCCGCCGCGGCCGCGTCGGCGGCGCCAAAAGCGCGCATGGGTTGGCGCGGCCGCAGAGATGCACCAGCCAAAGCCGAGCATGCATCGCAATCGCCGCCGCATGGTTTTGGAAAACAAGTTGCGAGTGGGTGGGTGGGATGTTTGCAGGGGCGTGGGATGCGTCAACTCATGGGTGCAAAAAAAAACACTGGCGCCATATAGATTGCACCATATGGAATGCGTCGCGTAGCTTCTCAAAAGAGTAGACGCGACCCCGCCCCGGGATTATCGAACCCCCGTTTCCTTTTGCAATCTGCATATTATTACGCCCCATCGCCCATCCTACATATGAGTTCGCACCATCCCAAGGGGCCGGCATCCACCTCCCCCCGCCAATCTCCGCAACAAATTATGCGCGCGCAGTTGTTTATCACAAATCATGAACTTTAACAATAATGAAACGAAGCGCGCACCCGCGGGCTGTCGCGCGCGCGTGCCAGAATCCTTCAAAAACCTTCGATGTCGTAGAAGATTTCAAAATCGAGTGTCAACGAAAATTCAGCACAGGGACTCGCAACGCGGATCCCCACACACACACACACAAAAAAAAAAAACGCGCGCGCTCGTGCGAATTTCTTAGCAGCACCCTGGATTTATCAACGCGTTCAGAAAAGGCGACCAAACGGGCTTCGCGCGCGCATGTCGAAATCATTCGAATGCCGTTGCGTGTGTGTCGTCACGAGAATCCTTTGGGAACACATATAACGAAATGCGCGGCGCGTCGTGGCGCGCGCGTTCCGAAATCCTTCCAAAAACCCATCGGCTTCGCAGCGAGTTCAAAACCGAGTGTCAAACGACACATGTAGAAGCACACTGCTTCGCAACATCAGGTTTCAAAAAAGCGCGCGCTCGCGCTCTTGCGAATTCTTGAGGAAGCCCGAGGCTTCTCAACGTGGAATTCTGCCAAGCGGGTCTCTGGCGCCGCATGCCGACATCATTCGCGCGCCCTTGAGCGCGCTCTGGGGGGGCGCGGCCCGTATCAACGAATACCATGCGGGCCGCTGTCGCGCGTCGGCCGCGCGCGCATGTCGAACTCTCTCCAGAACCTTCGTCGCCGACGCGAGGGCGCCGCCATCGTCGCCGGCGCGATCAGCATCGGCGCCCACATTGGCCGCGCCGTCGTCGTTGCCAACATCGTGAACAGCATCGCTGCGATCGTCATCGCGTTTGCCATTGTTGTCGTTGCCGTGATACCGCGCCCGCCCAAGTCTCCGACTCACACAGAAGTGCCCGCTGGGACGCGCCGAACGGTCGGCGTTACCGCGGTCGCGTCGGTCGCGCCAAACCAGCTGGCCGCTGCGCGCGCGCGCTTAGGTCGGCGCGGCCGCAGAGATGGACCAGCCAACGTCAAGCACTCATCGCAATCGTAACCGCGTGGGTTTAGCAAACCAAGTTGCGTGGTGGGTGGGTTGGGAGATTGCGCGAGCAATGGAGGTGGTTATGCGCGGTGCAGGGTAGTCAGTTCTCCGTGCTAGAAAAATGAATAAATTCCCCCCCCCCGGATTATCGACACCCTCTTCCGCACTGCAATTTGCCTATGGTTCTGCCCAACTGTCCATCCGAACTACGCATCCGTACCATCCCAACCCAAACGGTATGCCCCCCCCCACCATCCTTAGCAAAAAACAATGTGCCCGCGCACTCGTTTATTAATAATCACAAATTCCCCAGAATCCCTCGCAACAGAAAAACGGGACGAAGTGCACGCGCGCGCGTGGTCGCGGGCGCATGCCGAAATCCTTCAAAAACCGATGGGTTCGTCAGGATTTCAAAATGTGTCAAACAGCGCACAAGAAAAACCCAGGGATTCGCAAAACGGATCTTCAAACATCAAGCTGGCGAGAGCGCTCTTGCGTATTCTTGGGGAAACCATATTGTTCTACATGTTCATAGCATGTTGCCAAACAGGCTTCGCGCGCGCAAATTTCGCGCGTGCAAACCACGTTGCGGGTGGGTGGGAGTGTACCACATCAGCAGCTCCACATAGCTTGAAAAACGCTTACTGCTGGAAACGCACTGTTTGGGTTCCACGCTGGCTAGCCATGTCTGGGCCAACAACCAACCAGCAGCTGCCGTGCGAGAGGAGAGAAGCGCCAACATTCACTGGCCTACTTTAGATCGGATTTCAAGGAGCAGCCGTCCCGGCCGAGGTGACCAAAATCATAGGATCGTAGGCCGAGGCAGGAGGACGAGGGGAGGCCGAGGCCAGGGCGCAAAGACAGAGGCGTTGCGCGATCCCCAAGTGGCCTATTTCCGCTTTACACCGCCATATTTGTCAGCCCCCATAGGCCGCAAGGGCCCGGGGGAAACCCAAGACAAGGGCACCCGGCCGGGAGGGACGCGAAGCGTAAGAAATGTACAAAATTCCTTCTGCCACGGATGTGGCTCTTTTGGGAGTGCTGCTTCTGCCGCAGGCCACGGCAGCGCCTCCAGAAGAGGAGAGCCACCTACCCCCCCGAAGGGAAGCGGATTGCGACCAGCACGTCACGCCACACAGGGAGGGAGGGCGGGACCGCGAGACGCGCGGCACCGCCTCCCAGGCCTGCGCGCGTAGAAAGGAACGAATGAGATGGGGTGGCCGCGAAAACCACATTTCCCGAATGCACAGCCTCCTAAGAAAAAACGCTTTCCGCTTTACACCGCCATATTTGTCAGCCCCCATAGGCCGCAAGGGCCCCGGGGAAACCCAAGACAAGGGCACCCGGCCGGGAGGGACGCGAAGCGTAAGAAATGTACAAAACTCCTTCTGCCACGGATGTGGCTCTTTTGGGAGTGCTGCTTCTGCCGCAGGCCACGGCAGCGCCTCCAGAAGAGGAGAGCCACCTACCCCCACGAGGCACACGTCCGGGAGGATGGCGCGAAGCGTGGACCGACGGGGACGCCAGCGCAGGATGCCAAGCCGTCTCAATGTTTTCACTGCGCAGCACAAAGGAATCACATTGGACGTTGCCAGACCGGCAATGCATCTAAATTCGCCGGTCGGCTCGCAGACGGCTGTGCAACCGAGCACGCAGCACGGGCGGCGGCTTCCAGCAGGCGCTCTTTCCTAGCTGCTGCGGAAAACTTCGCGTAGAAGTTCCGCATCACATCGATGGAAGACCAGCCGCCCTGGCCCTGCACAAGCTCTTCGGGCAGGGACGCTGCGTTCTTCCACCACTGCGCCCCGCCTTTCCGCAGGGAGTGGCTGCCCACCTGTGCGTCGTTGAGGTGACGAGCGAGCATGCGCCGGAATGTGTCGGCGGAAACAGGCTTGAGATCGGCCACCCCTGTCACACAGAAGAAAAAACCCTCGACGTCCCCGCGCGTCTCGGCTCGTAGACGTAGCCAGCTCCGCAGCAACTTCGTCGGACACAGCGGCCCCAAAGCCTGGATCTCGGGCACCCAGACGAGCAGACCTTCACCGAACGGATCGTTCTTCTGCCTCCTGATCCTGAACTGGAACGCTGTGTCTTGGTCCACCACGTCAGACACCAGGAGCGCCTGCAGCTCCGCAAAGCGCCGGATGCCGAAAAAAGCCAAAGCTATCATGGCCGCATCCCTCACGCCAGCGACAGAAGTCTGTGCCAGGCGACTCCGCTGCACTGATGTGATCTCCAACAGCGAGAGCGGTCTTTTCGCTCGGCGGAGCGAATGATCAGCCAGCTTCTTAAGACCACGCCAGAAATGCCAGGCTCGGGGGGTCCACGCGGCCTCGAAGGACTGCAGCAAATCACGTTCGAGGTGCCAAGCCCTGACTGCAGCTTTGGCGGCGCACACTGAGCCCCACGGGCGCCGGAGAAACCCCGAGAAGAGCAACATCAGCTTGACTTCGTTGTCGCAAGGCAGAAGCGCCATCTGGGTGGACGACTCCGCACCGCTCACCGCGCCGCGGAGCGTGTTGTCGTAGCGCGTCCTGGTGCTGTCCTCCCACGCCGCGTTGAAGCACGCGTGGATGTCCGCCGCTGCCTTCCGGCGTGCCTCCAGCGTGGCCGGCGCGCAGTCTTCGGACAGGAAGGGCAAGGTTGGGCGCGGGCCTTGGAGTCGCCGATCGCCCAACCGGTCGGGGGCCACGAGCGGGCCGCCCTGCGCCGCACGGCTACTGGCCAAGAAAGCCAAAAGACCCTGAGAGCCGACAGCAGGCGCCTGCGGCGAACGCCCTGGCGGCGGGGCAGAATGTGGAGCGGGCCCCGCTGCAAGGGCACCACGTGGCCTCATCAAAGGGGCTGGCTCTTTCGGAACAGCGGGGACGGGGGCGACGCTGCTGTCAGCGGATCCCGCGGCATTCTTTCCGAAATCGCTTCTGTGAACGTAATCCTCCATGTTTGAGCCGACGTGGCTACGGAACAGAGGCTCAAGTAGCGTGGGCAGACACCACTGTCAGAAAGGCGAGCTTCGGCTAGCCGGGCCTGCGACATGAGCGGACACCCCATAGAGGCAAGAAAAATTTTCATCGCCAAAGCGGGCTGGGCACGACACGCCGCGGCACCGCTGTCAGTGGCACACGTAATGGTGTTTCGCAAACGATTGCGCGGACTGCGCAACGCAGTCCGCGGCCGCCTAGCAGCTACGCCCAGATACGCAACGAAAGCTGCTGAAGGCAGGAGACTGGGACCTGGCAACAGCTACGTCCAGGTACTCAACGGTAGCCGCCAGGGCCGGGGCCTGGTCTGGAAGACGGAAATCAGTGCTTGCACTCCGCCACCCAGTGTTGCAGGTTGGTGGTCCTGCCGGAGGCCGTGCACTTGGTGCACGGCAAGACGCACAGATTCTTCATCTCTCGGCACTGCTTCAGGGTGTGCTTGACCACGCCTTTTCCAGACATCAGACAGTTCTTGCAAGCGTGATCCCTCAGAACCACAGTCATGGCGCTGCGGCTGTCGTCCGCCTGGTACTGCTTGTCAATCCACGACTGGAGTTTGCCGGGGGGCGTCTTTTTCTGCACGAGACCAACGAGCTCCTGGAGCAGGCGGTTCACCAGCTGCTTCCTGTCGCCACTTGGGTTTGGCGAGGCCGAGGCTGCCGGCCCATCGGAGGCGGCGGAGAGCCTGGGAACCTTTGCCGGCGGTGGAGTGTCACACGTAGCTGCCTGAGTGCCCGAAGAAGCCGGCGCCTCACGCGAACGTGACACTGGCCCCCCGAATGCCGCCGCCGCCTCGCCCAGGATGATGTCCTGCGCAAAATCCCGGAGCAGCACCTCGTGCTCAAGGGTGGACGAAGCACTGGTCTTGGTCGTGCGCCGCTTGTATTGCTTGATCGTCTGGTAGATCGTGTCCATCAGCGCTGCCCTCTGGGCGGCAGCTTTCTCAGGGCCATTCTTCTTGGCCGACTGCACGACAGTGCAGCGGCGTTCGATCAGGTTGATCAGCACGAGCAACGAACGGGCTAGCGCCTTCACGTTCTCGAGAGGCGAATCGGATTTCTCCAGGAGGAAATTCTTGAGCTTGTCCCAGGAGCCGCCGTGGGTGCTCAGGCACAGCTTCTTCCAAGAGACCTTCGCCGCATAACGTGCCGTTGTAGCCCGCTTCAACTCCTGAAGCTCCAAATTCGCGGGATTGCTTGCTGAAAGGGCCATGATGTTGGCAAGGACCGGGTTGTGCTCCACCGCCTGCATGGTCCACGAAACCTGGTCCGAGTCGACAACCAGATCGCGCCAGGCGGCAGCCCACTCTGCGACTGTAAGCAGGCGCAGTTTGGCCCTGTAGGGGAAGGTTTCGTCAGCGCGCCGGTCGTACTCGGACTGGATCAGCTGGTAAACCTCGGAATCCTTGTCCTTCAGAGCAGCGGCCACGCAGGCGCAGGCGTGCGTGTTGACAGCGGCGGCAGCACCGGCGGCGATGGCCAGCTCGCCTGGCTGGCCCTGCTCGAACGCCTTCCCGATCTCAGCCAAGATGGCTGAGTGGATCGCACCGGCGGGCTCCAGCGCGGCGGCGATGGCTGCCTGGACTGCGTCGGCCATGGCGACAGGCAGCGCCGGCGGAATACTGGGAAATGTCTCAGGCGAGGACGCCCGCGTGGAGTGCTATGGGTTGCTAGAGACTGATGATGGAAACGCTGCGAGGACTGGCAGCGTTGGCATGACTGCCCGAATGCAGCGACATTCCCAGGGCAGGACCGATTAGAACATCAGCGTGACTGAGATGATTTTTCTAGCGTTTGCGCTTGCGCCGATTAGGCGCCCAGCTCTGAAGAAGCAAGTAAGGCAAGTCAGTTTTCGGACCGCTGCGGAAAGCAGAGCCCGAGTGAAATCTGAATAAATCGGAACCGGCAGGCCACGAGCGCACCCGATGCCAAAGCTGGAATAATTTCGGCCGGAACCATGGGGCCCCTGCGTCTTCTGGACAGAGAAGCACAATCTGAAGTGGATCGGAGCTCCGCAACGCCGAATTCAGAAACTCAAGCGTCGCTTTCAGCAGCTCTCTGGGCGGATGCGCCCAAATGATTTCACCGGACAGGGTGGCTTCGAAGGCGGACAGCTCAGGGGAACGCCAAGAAGGGGCTTTGGCTGTAAGACCCGCCCTGTCAGCAAACAAATCCAAGGTGAAAGACACGCCCGTGCGAGAGAGGATGTCGTGGAAAACCGAATCCTTCACACAAGCTGCGCGGAAAACGTCAGAATTCCACCGGGCGGAAAACTGTGCATCGCGAGAGCCGAGGTCGGCCGCCCTGTTCGCCACGCCAGAGATGTGCGCAGCAAGGGCCCAGCAAGAGGCGCGGCGCTCTGCCGCCTCCAGCTTCTCCGTCTCCTCCTCCTTCTCCGTCTCCTCCTCCTCCTCCTCCTCCTCCTCCTCCCATGTATGATCTTCTCATCATCATCATCATCGTCATCATCACCATCATCATCAACACCAGCACCATCACCATCCTCATCACGATGACCATCGTCATCATATTCCCCCTCCTCCTCCTCCTCCTTGTCCTCCTCCTCCTCCTTGTCTTCCTCCTCCGCCTCCTCCTCCTCCTCGTCCTTCGAAGGATGGGGCCATCGCCCGGAGCAGATCGCCGAGGTCGGCGAGAAAAATGCATCAGCGGATCGTGAAGTCGGTGCATCGGCAGGCCGACATGCTCAGGTTCACCGCTGATGACCCCGATTGGCAGGAATTCCCACCCTGCTTTCGGCTGCGCGCGAGCCATCATCGCACTATCCCAAACCATCCCAAATCATCCCAAACCATCCCAAACCATCCCAAAGCGGTAAATCGGACACGGATCGTGCCCCATGTGCGAGCGAGGACCGAACTGGGAGAGACGAAACTACTTAAGTAGTTTCGTCTCTCCCAGCTCGGTCCTAGCACAACACCAAGCACCATACCACGCACCATACCATGCACCATACCTAGCACCATACCATACCAAGCACCATACCATACCATGCACCATACCAAGCACCATACCATGCACCATGCCAAGCACCATACCATGCACCACACCAAGCCGTGGCCAAGCACCATACCAAACACCCGCCCTCCACATGTTCTCCCCGTCGCTCCCCCTTCCGCTCCGTAGCCATAATTAACGTGCTCGAGATGTCTCGGCATGCCCCCACCTGCCGCCAAAAGGTGCAAGAGAAACCCGATTCGACCAAGATGTAGTAGTGCTGGTTCCACTGACTGGGAGACCTCAGGTTGGGACGACGCTGACCACGAATTGCATGAGGCGAAAATTCAAGCAGGAATCCAGTTGTGCGAACATTTTTTGCGTCTTTACGCAAGTGGGAAGATGGACGCTAAAGTATGTTATCGCATTTTGCGGTCACAGCTGGGGTGGATAACGACGATCTGCGGGCCTACGCGCTGGCGCCAGGCAAGCAGACGGGCAAATACAGTGCACACTTAAAGGCAGCGTTACCTCAGTCAGAAAGCGCCCCAAAACTCCACGTGCTTAGACTACCTGCGCACATCAAAGGGCAGAGACAAACTAAAGATATCCCTGTGGCTCCCCCCCACGAGCTACTCGAGGCTGAGCTGAACACTTTGAGAGATGAAGGCCGATGCCCAGAGCCGCCAGACCCAGAGGAGTGGGCCTCCACGTTTCGACGGCACCCGCGCAGATTGAGGGCGGGGGACACGCGGGACGTGTTCCCCGTGGCATTGTACCTAGACGGCGTTCGTTTCACACGAACCGTCGGCGCTGGTCGCGCCGACTCAGTGATCGGTTTCACAATTTTCAATCTGGTCACACAGAAAAGACACCTTGCAGTTGTATTACGCAAAGCAGAATTATGTAAGTGCGGGTGCCGTGGATGGGACACACTTCACGGCGTGATGGAGTACTTGAGGTGGTCGTTTGCTGCTGCTGCTGATGGCGTTCGTCCTGAAAAAAAATGGGATGGATCCGATTGGGGCCCCGACTCGCCTTCGGCGAAGCTCGTTGGTCATGCCCCTGTAGCTCGTTATGTGCTCACGCAGATCCGCGGAGACTGGAGCGAGTATTGCAACACCCTGGGGTTCCCAACATGGTCCTCGCATAACTTCCCCTGTCTATTTTGCAGCGCCAACAAAACAAATTTGTTCGACTTCGTGGGCGTGACTCTGGACGACATGGGAGTTTGGGGCGAACACAAACTTTCATACGACGCTGACTGCGATGGGCACGAGATCCGAGTTCTGATAGATACTGAAGCTAAGCGAGCACGTGTATTAGACATACTCTTTACTGATAAGAGGCGCAAGGCACTTGGTCGTATATGCGTGGCAGCCTGTCCTGAATTGAATCTTCAAAAGTTGGATAGGCTAGAACCTTCCAGGGAATTATTTGACACGATGAGCTTCGAGAATGCGCCGCTGGGATTCACAGCTACATTCTGGAGGCAACGCTGGGATGGCACACGCTTGAACGACCGAATGCACCGCAGAAATCCATTGTTTCACGAATCCGTCGGCATTCGCCCCGACGACATGCACATCGACACCCTGCACACGCTGTACCTCGGAATATTTGCGAGGACGACGGGTACAATAAAACCACTCCCCTTTCTCCCTCCCTCTTCCTTCCCCCGTTCCTACCCCCTCCCCAAACCGCACATCTACCGCGCACCTACCGAAAATCTACCGTTCGTCTACCGCTGACCCCCCCCGCTCCCCGATCCCAGCCAGCCGGTCGTTGTGGCCCGCGGCCTCCGCCCCAATCCATCGCCCCGCCCCCATGAGACGAAGCTGGGGGGGAGCGGGGGCGAGGGGGAGGGAAAAGAAAGCAGAGGAGGAAGAAACCAGGAGAGGAGGGGAGGGAAAACGAGAGGAGGGGGAGGGGAGGGAAAGGTGGGCGGGGAGGAGGACGCAGGAGGACACAGGAGGAGCGGATGATCCGATGTACAACCGAACAAGCAAGAACATAAGCGGCCTCTCCGATCCAGGACCCAGTGGGGTCTAGAGGGGGTGCCCTTAAGGTGGGGCGTAACATGTTTGCGACCTCCTGCAAAGGTTTTGCCACGCTGTCATTTGGGCGGCCATCGACGAAGATATATTTGATTGTGCAGGTGATATTCAAGCAAGGTTGGGTCTGAGTGTACGGCGTATCTTTAACAACTACCAGAGCTGGTGCAACAGAAATAACATCGACCCCAACATGCGGTTGCGTGAGCTAACGTCCAAGATGATCGGAGGTAGTTCGGACGTGTACGTCATGAAAACGAAAGCTGCGGAAACAGGGGTGCTCATGAGGTGGGCTACCGACTTTGCTCTTGAATATAGAATGGTGCTGAAGTTCGGAAATGAGTTGTATGAGGCAGGCAAGTCGCTGATAGAATACATGAATATTCTGCGAGATCATGACAAACTTATTCCTGGCCCCAAGTGCAAAATATTGATGGAGTTGTGTATACGGCACCTTGTTCTAATGGATCAGTCCGAGCAGGAGTTCCTACCCAAATCGCATCTCTTCGTACACCTCACAGCTAGGATTCCTGAGTATGGTAATCCACGGCTGTACTCAACATTCCTCGACGAGGGCCTCAATTT
Organism: Prorocentrum cordatum; assembly: GCA_963575745.1. NCBI lineage: Eukaryota > Dinophyceae > Prorocentrales > Prorocentraceae > Prorocentrum > Prorocentrum cordatum. Next base: position 923,010 of record CAUYUJ010021059.1, on the reverse strand, counting down.
AATCCTTGCTGGCGTGGCATCTGCCTCGCACAGGTGCACGTTCGAGCGCTCGATATTCGAGCGCGTTAGATTGTTGCCATACGTGCAAGAAACGTCAGCGTGGGCTGCTATATAAATGTGGCCTCGCACACCTTGCCATGAGCCTTTCTTCAGTGCCCGGGACTGGAACCATGCACGCATAGGCGCGCTGGCAAAATCAATGTCCTCGCTCACGTTGGCATCTCTCGAGGGCCCCCCATTCCAGTTCCCACCCCCCGTCGAGGCCTCGTCACGGCGCATCGGTGACGCATGGGATCAAGTTTCGGGGCGCATTGGCGATGCATCACCTGGGCCACTTTTCTTAACGTGGGCAACGTTGGCCCGACCCTGCACCATCGGCCGCCCGAGAGGACGTGGGCGCGAAGATCCTGGCGACGGGCAAGGCTGCCGAGCAGGGCAAACTCGTGGTGCTGTCGCCGTACTGCGGCTTGGAGACGGCGGTCATGGCTGCTCGGGAGGAGACGCCAGCTTTCAAACAACTCGGATGGCAACAATAGTTGCAACTCCGAGGAGTGGGACTAAAAGGGCGAGGAGGAGGATGAGGAGGGGGGAGGCGGAGGAGGAGGAGGAGGAGGAGGAGGAGGAGGAGGAGGAGGAGGGAGGAGGACAGAAGAAGAGAGCGGACATATATATATATATATATATATATATATATGGATAGTGCGTAGAGGGGTAGGGCGAGGGAAAAGGAAGGGAAGGCACCCGGATGGAAGGGGGGCGGAAGGGCGAAACGGGGATAGTGAAGGCGAGGCGGGATCGGGGCGAAACGACGGCGAGGGGGTAGGAGGATGATGAGGAGGAGGAGGAAGAGGAGGGGGAGGAGGAGGAGGAGGAGGAGGAGGAGGAGGAGGAGGAGGAGGAGGCAAGGGAGGAGGAGAAGGAGGGAGGAGGAGGAGGGATGCGGAGGGATGATCAGGGAGGAGGAGCAAGAGAAGACTGGCGACGACATCAAAGACCCCTCCCAACCAACGCTCCCCGCTTGCTCAGAAGAGTGATGGGGGGGAGGCGCTGGGCAAGGTCGCAGGCGGGTCAGGTCGCGAGTGAATCGCGGGTGGGTCGCGGGGAGGGTCGCGAGCGAATCGCGGATGGGTCGCGGGCTGGGTCGCGATCGGTTCGGTCGGTCGCGGGGTGGATCGCTGGGCGGGTCGCGGGCGGTTTGCCAAGAGCAAGAGTCGCAGACTGGCGGCGGGAGCCACGTCTAACAGCGCCGAACCCGCCCCGCGGACGCCGCAAAACAAGTTGCCCCCCTCCCCCCTTTCTCTGCACCCCCAGCTGGGGCTGGACATCGAGAGCCACCGCTACGACAACAACCCCTCGCTCAAGGCCCGCTGCGACTGGGTGCACGACTCGCTGCTGCAGCACGTGGGCTCCGTGAACATACCGTTCGACTTCAACGCGGCCCGCAGGGGAACGATCATAAGGAGGGGGAGAAGGAGGAGGGTGGGGTATAAGGGGAAGGAGAAGCAGGGGTAGGAGGAGGAGGTGGAGGAGGAGGAGGACAAGGAGGGGGAGGAGGAGTAGGAAAGCACACGTGAGGAGAAAGGGGTCAATATGCAATATCCAGGACGCTCGAGGAGATCTAACACGCGTAAAAATTGGTGTTGCCTGTGTGTGATGTTCGTCTGTAGTAAAAACGTTACACCCACCCATCACATCGGATGTGTTTGTTGCGGTGTCTCCCAGGTCGACGTGGCTACACTGCCAGCTGCCCACATGGTGCTGACGGGCCCTTCGTGTTTGCCGTTCAGCAGGACGGGAAAACAACATATGTGGGACGACCCGCATGCGGTTTCTTTTTCCACGGCGATAGAGCTGATCACTCATCAAGCTGGCCGCCGTGATACCAAGTTACAGATTTTCGTGATTGAGAATGCGATGGGGCTCGCAGACAAGACGGGAGGCACTTCGCATCTCCAAGACGTAATTTCCCTAATGAAGGGTGATCTCGGAGATGATTGGGACGTGTGGCACTGGACAATGAAGACACAATTCTGTGGACTGCCGCAAAAACGAGTGCGTTTGTACATTTGTGGACGCAAGAAGAGCAAGTTTCAAACACGTCTAAGGTTGAATCCAAACGATATGAAATTGACACACATTGATCTGGTCAGGTTCCTGGACCCGTCTCTTCCTCATCAGCTTCATCAGCTGACGGACCTCCAGAAGCGCACCTTGAATTCGTACCAGGAGCTCGCCAGAAATCGCAACGTCCCCGACGGCTCGATTGCGTGCTGCGATCTTTCTAGGTCGTTTGGAAAAGTTCGGAAGCCAGAGCTCCACATCGGAGCGGTGCCCACGCTCACAACAAAGAATAGGCACTTGTGGATATTCAAAGTGGGTGATCCCGACGCGTTCCAGCGATATCTGAGTGATGCTGAGCGCCTCCAGTTGCAAGGGTTTGATCCCTCGTGCCTCGCCCGCATCCCCGACGCTGTCAGGGCGACGGGAAACGCCATGTCGATGCCAGTTGTGGGCTTGGTGATCGCCACGGCTTATAGTTATTTCTCGGGCTAGCCGCCCATTGGAATGCATACGTGTTTGGATTGTGTGTTTTCGGCTGATGCCGCCACGCAGCTAAATATACAGAGGGATAGGGGAGGAGGGGGAGGAGAGGGGGGGGAGGAGAAGGGAGGGATGGGAAGGAGTGGAACGGGGGGAGGGAGGTCGACAGCACTCGGGGCGACGTCGTTTGGACGAGCCTCGGAGGCGGCAGTCGTTTGGACGAGCCTCGGAGGCGGCAGTCGTTTGGACGAGCCTCGGAGGCGGCAGCCGAGAACGGACGGCTCGGGAGCTGCAGCGTCGAGCGGTGGAGACGACCGCAGCAGTGGCTCGCCCTTCCCGAGGCCTGTCCCGTTCCCCCTCCTTCCCCCTCCCTCCCTCCCCCTCCCTCCATCCCTCCTCCTCCTCCTCCTCTTCCTCCTCCTCCCTCCTCCTCCTCCTCCTCCTCCTCCTCCTCCTCCTCCTCCTCCTCTTCCCTCCTCCTCCTCTTCCCTCCTCCTCCTCCGCTTCCTCCTCCTCCTCCTCCTCCTCCTCCTCCTTCTCCTCCGCCTCCCTCCTCCTCCACAAAAAAACTACTACTATACTACTACCGCGCACGACCACCACTACCACTATACAACCTACTTGGACACTACTACACAACACCAACTTCACTAACACCCTTCTAGTACTACATTACCACAAATTATGCCCACGACTCGTACTACTACTTAAAACTACAAACTATGTTACTAAAACTCTAGCGCGTATACACATCAGGTGCCGATCAAGGGGGGGCAAGATGAATGAACGCGATGTGAAATCGATGTGATGACGCACGCGAGGGAAAACCATTATAATGCGACGACACAAAATTTCAGATATTTTGAAATATTTCAACGGGTGCGAGATTTCATGAAATTCCGGACTCCTGGGTAAAGGGCAGGGATCACGGGGGGAAGGGCGGGAGCACGAGGGGCCACGGTCAAGCACGGTCGGTCCGTCGGAAGAAGCAGAGGGGGGCGCAAGGGGAGGGAGGGGTTCACGGGGGGCCACGGTCGGGCAGGGGGGGGGAACGGTCGGTCGGAATGAGCAGAGGGGGCGGCACGGGAGGAGGAGGGGAAACACGGGGGGGGGGGCACGGTCGGGCAGGGGGGGGGGGGCACGGTCGGTCGGTCGGAATAAGCAGAGGGGGGCACGCGGGAAGAAAAGGGGGCAGGGCCCGGGGTGTCACGGTCGGACGGTGGGGGGTGGGGGGGCACGGTCGGCCGGTCGGAAGAAGCAGACGGGGGACCACGGGGGGGGGGGGGGGGCACGGGGGGTCAAGGACGGGCAGCGGGGGGGGGGCGGGGGGCGGGGGGGGAGGAGGGCACGGTCGTTCGGTCGGAATACGCAGAAGGGGAGGCCACCGGGGCCCACTTTCAGGCAGGGGTGGGGCACGGCCGGTCGGTCGGCATAAGCAGAGGGGGAGGGGCGGGGCCTTGGGGGGAAGGGAAGGTGCACGGGCGGCCATTGACGGGCGGGGGAGGGGGGGGCACGGTCGGCCGGTCGGGGCGGAAGTGCGCAGGGGGGGCAGGGGGGCGCGAGGATTGCGGTCGGGATGGGGGGGGGGGGGGCTGCGGTCGGCCCGCCGGAATCAACGGGCGCGGGCCGCGGGGTAGAAGGGCGCGGGTAGCAGGGGGGCGGGGGGCAGAGAGGGGGGGGGGCACGGTCGGCCGGAATAAGCAGGCCGGGGCCACGGGGCGGAGATGCGCGGGGGGGGGAAGGGCGAGGGAGCACGGTCGGGAAAAAAAGGGCGCCACTGTCGGTCGGTTGGAATGAGCAGACATGGGGGCCACGGAGCGGAGAGGCGCGGGGGAAAGGAGGGCGGCAGGGAGGCGGAAGGGCGCGGTCAGAGGGGGGGGGGGGGGGCGCGGTCGGTCAATTGGAATCAGACAGGGCGCTACGGGGCGGAGAAGCGCGGGAGGGGGGGGGGGAGGGGAAAGGGGGGGGGGGGGGCTGGGGGCGAAGAGGCACGGTCGGGCAGGGGGCGGGGCGCGGCCTTTCGGTCGGAACAAGCAGGCGTGGGCCACGGTGCAGAGGGGCGCGGGATATGAGCAGGGGGCGGGAGGGCGCGGTCGGGCAGGGGGGCGTGCATGGTCGGTCGGTCGGAACATCAGCAGCAAGGCGCCGCGGGACGGAGGGGGCGGGGGGGGGGGGAGGGGGCGGGGGGGAGCGCGGCGGTCGGACAGAGGGGGGGGGGGGCAGCACGGTCGGTCGGTCGGAATAAGCAGACAGGGGCCACGGGGCAGAGGGGCGCGGTGGGTGAGCAGGGGGGCGCGAGAGCACTGTCGGGCAGAGGGGGGGGGGGGCACGGTCGGTCGGTCGGAATAAGCAGACAAGGGGTCACGGAGCGGAGGAGTACGAAGGTGGGGAAGGAGGAAGGGGGGGGGCAAGCGGGCTGGAGGGCGCGGTCGAGGAAGGGAGCAACGGTCGGTCGGTCGGAGCCAGACAGGGGGCCACGGGGCGGAGAAGCGCGGGGGGGGCAGAGGGGCGGGAAGGCACGGTCGGGCAGGGGGTGGGGGCACGGTCGGTCGGAACAAGCAAGCGGGGGGGCCACGGTGCAGAGGGGCGCGGGAATGGAATAGGTGGACGGGGGGGCGCGGTCGGGCAAGGGGGGCGGTCGGAAAATAAGCAGACAGGGCGCAGCGGGGCGGCGCAGGGGGTTGGGGCAGGGGGCGGGGGGGCACGGTCGGGAAGAGGGGGGCCGGGGGCGCAGTCGGTCGGTCGGAATAAGCAATCAAGTGGGCCACGGGGCAGAGGGGCGCGGGGTGTCAGCAGGGGGGCGGAGAGGCGCGGTCGGGCAGAAAGGGGGGCGGGGGCGCGGTCGGTCGGTCGGAACATGCAGACAGGGGGCCACGGGCCGGAGGGGCGCGGGGGGCTGCACGGTTGGTCAATCGGAAAGGAGGAGGGGTGGAAGAGGGGGCACGGTGGGCCCCCGCACACCCCGCACGCATCCCAGCACGCACCCCAGCACACGGAGGCGGCGCGCATCCCAACGCACATCTTGGCACAGCAACCCAGCACACCCAAGCCGCGCCCCAACGCGCATCCCAGCACACGAAGGCAGCACGCATCCCAGCATGCATCCCAGCACACGGAGGCAGCGCATAGCCCTGCACACATCCCAGCACACGAAAGTAGCACGCGTCCCAGCACATCCCAATCCAGCGCGCATCCCAGGCACGGCCGGTCGGTCGAAATAACGCAGTGCGAGATCACACCTGTAAGTATGATAACAGATAGACTCTACCCCCCCCCCCTGGACTATAGCATTCCCTTTTGTGTTGCAATTTGCGAATGCCTTTGCCCCATCGCCCATCCTGAATCTACACCATCCGAGGATGGCCGGCATCCGCCCCCCCCCCCCCCGCTCGCCATCCCCTGCAACAGAAACTATATGCGCGCGCAATATTCTATCAAAACAATGAGTTTCAAAGAACCCCGTGGCCCAAAAAAAACAAAGTGCACACGCGCGCGTCGCCGCGCGCGCGTGCCAGAATCCTTGGAAAAACTTCGGTTTCGCAAAGTGGGCGAGCAACGACATATGTACATGTACGCCCTCCGCGGTCTTGCCTGCACGAACGTCCGCGTTGACGCGCACTCCAGGGGAAGCGAACCGCGTACGTGCACATATGTTGCTGGCCTCTGACAAAATGTTTTAAACCGAGCGTCAAAAACACATGTTGAAACACCTGGTTTCGCAATGCGGATCATCCATAAACATGCGCACGCGCCCTTGCGAATTCTCAAGAAAACTATCGGTGATGCAGAAATTTCACGACATGCTACCAAACGAGCTTCGCGCGCGCATGTCACAATCGTTCGAACGCCGTTGCGCGCGTGCCATCGAGATAATCTGTTACAAGAAATGAGGCGAAGTGCGCGCTAGCGTCGTCGCGCGCGCATGCCGGAATCCTTCAAACACATCCGGCTTCAAAACGAAGTAAAAACCGAGTGTGCCAAAAAAAAAAAAAAAAAAAAAAAACACGCGCACCAAACACATGGCTTCGCAACATCAGGTTTCAAGAAAGCGTGCGCTCGTGGTCTTGCGAATTCTTGAGGAAGCCCGAGGCTTCTCAACGTGTTCATGGAATTCTGCCAAACAGGCCTCTCGCGCCACATGCCGAAATCATTCGCGCGCCCTCGCGCGCGTGCTGGGAGGGGACGGTCGGCATCAAATAATACCATGCGAGCCACTGTCGCAGCATTGGCGCCACATGCCGAAATCATTCGCAGCGAACTCAAAACCGACTGTCAAACAACATGTCGAAACACATGGCTCCGCAACATCAGGTCCCAAAAAAGCGCGCGCTCGCGCTCTTGCGAATCCTTGAAGAAGCCCGAATTGTCTCAACGTGCTCATGAAATTCTGCCAAACGGGCCTCTGGCGCCGCACGCCGACATCATTCGCACGCCCTTGCGCGCGTTCTGGGGGGCGCACGGCCCGTGTTCCGGGCCGCTGTCGCGCGTCGGCCGCGCGCGCGCGTCGAACTCTTTCGAAGACCTGCATCGCCGACGCGAGGGCGCCGTCATCGTCTTCGGCGTGATCAGCATCGGCGCCCGCGCTGACCGCGCCGTCGTCGTTGTCAACGTCATCGCCAGCATCGCTACTATTATTATTATTATCATTATTACTACTATTGTCGACGTTGCCATGATACCGCGCCCGCCCAAGTCGCCAATTCGCGCGAAGTGCCCGCTGAGATGCGCCCAGCGGTCAGCGCCGCCGCGGCCGCGTCGTGCGCGCGAGCCATCTGGCCGCTGCGCGCGCGTGCTAGGGTCGGCACGGCCGCTAAGATGGACCAGCCAACGCCGAACACGCATCGCAATCGCAACCGCATGCATTTTGCAAACCACGCTGCGGGCGGGCGGGCGGGCGGATGATCGCGCGACCAGCGGAGTGGGCAACGCATTGCGAACAAAAAACGATATGCCTTTCCAAGGAAAAATGAGATCCACCGCGACCCCGGCTTTATCGGTCCACCTTTCTCGCAGTGCTGTTTACAAATGATTCTGTCCCATCGCCCATCCCAAATATGAATCCGCACCACCCCGGGCGGCCGGCACCGACCCCCCCGCCACCCCATGCAAACACACCAAGCGCGCACCCGTTTATCAAAAATCCGCACCATCAGCAGTCATCAGTTTGCCAGAACCCCGCGCAACATGAACGAAGTGCACGCGCGCGCGCGTCGTCGCGCGCGCATGCCGAAATCATTCGAAAACCTTCGGGTTCGGAAGGGATTCAAAACCGACTGTAAAACTAACAAAACAATTCTAGAACGCACATGATTTCGCAACGCCGATTTGTAACAACAGAAGAAAGCGCGCTCTTGTGAATTGTTTAAGAATACCTAGGGTATTTCAACATGTTCAAACAATGTGACCCAACGGGCTCGGCGCGCGCGTTCAAATCGTCCGAACGCCTTTGCGCGCGCGTCGTCGCGAGAATCCCCTGCCAAACAACGGTGCGAAATGCGCGCGCGCGTCGTCGCGCGCGCGTGCGAAATCCTTCAAACACCCACGATTTCGCAGCGAGTTCCAAACCGAGTTCGCCAGGAAACATGCAAGACACACGATGTCACAACATCCGCTTTCAAAACAAAGCTCGCGCGCGCGCCCTTGCGAATTCTTGAGGGGCCCAAAAAGGTGTCTCAGCGTGTTCGTGGAATTCTGCCCGACGGATCTCTCTGGCGCCGCATGCCGACACCATTCGCGCGCCCTTGCGCGCGTGCTGGGGGGGGGGGGGGGCGGATCCGCGTCGAGTAAAACCGCGCGGGCCACTCTCGCGCGTCGGCCGCGCGCGCGTGTCGAACTCTCTCCAAAATCCAAAACCTTCATCGCCGACGCGAGGGCGCCGTCGTCGTCGTCGGCGCGATCAGCATCAACACCCGCGCTTGCCGCGCATTCGTCGGCGCGAACATCGTCGCCAGCGTCGCCGCTATCGTCGTCGCGCCCGCCCAAGTCGCCGACTCGCACTGAAGTGCCCGCTGGGGCGCGCCCAGCGGCCAGCGCCGCCGCGGCCGCGTCGGCGGCGCCAAAAGCGCGCATGGGTTGGCGCGGCCGCAGAGATGCACCAGCCAAAGCCGAGCATGCATCGCAATCGCCGCCGCATGGTTTTGGAAAACAAGTTGCGAGTGGGTGGGTGGGATGTTTGCAGGGGCGTGGGATGCGTCAACTCATGGGCGCAAAAAAAAACACTGGCGCCATATAGATTGCACCATATGGAATGCGTCGCGTAGCTTCTCAAAAGAGTAGACGCGACCCCGCCCCGGGATTATCGAACCCCCGTTTCCTTTTGCAATCTGCATATTATTACGCCCCATCGCCCATCCTACATATGAGTTCGCACCATCCCAAGGGGCCGGCACCCACCTCCCCCCGCCAATCTCCGCAACAAATTATGCGCGCGCAGTTGTTTATCACAAATCATGAACTTTAACAATAATGAAACGAAGCGCGCACCCGCGGGCTGTCGCGCGCGCGTGCCAGAATCCTTCAAAAACCTTCGATGTCGTAGAAGATTTCAAAATCGAGTGTCAACGAAAATTCAGCACAGGGACTCGCAACGCGGATCCCCACACACACACACACAAAAAAAAAAAACGCGCGCGCTCGTGCGAATTTCTTAGCAGCACCCTGGATTTATCAACGCGTTCAGAAAAGGCGACCAAACGGGCTTCGCGCGCGCATGTCGAAATCATTCGAATGCCGTTGCGTGTGTGTCGTCACGAGAATCCTTTGGGAACACATATAACGAAATGCGCGGCGCGTCGTGGCGCGCGCGTTCCGAAATCCTTCCAAAAACCCATCGGCTTCGCAGCGAGTTCAAAACCGAGTGTCAAACGACACATGTAGAAGCACACTGCTTCGCAACATCAGGTTTCAAAAAAGCGCGCGCTCGCGCTCTTGCGAATTCTTGAGGAAGCCCGAGGCTTCTCAACGTGGAATTCTGCCAAGCGGGTCTCTGGCGCCGCATGCCGACATCATTCGCGCGCCCTTGAGCGCGCTCTGGGGGGGCGCGGCCCGTATCAACGAATACCATGCGGGCCGCTGTCGCGCGTCGGCCGCGCGCGCATGTCGAACTCTCTCCAGAACCTTCGTCGCCGACGCGAGGGCGCCGCCATCGTCGCCGGCGCGATCAGCATCGGCGCCCACATTGGCCGCGCCGTCGTCGTTGCCAACATCGTGAACAGCATCGCTGCGATCGTCATCGCGTTTGCCATTGTTGTCGTTGCCGTGATACCGCGCCCGCCCAAGTCTCCGACTCACACAGAAGTGCCCGCTGGGACGCGCCGAACGGTCGGCGTTACCGCGGTCGCGTCGGTCGCGCCAAACCAGCTGGCCGCTGCGCGCGCGCGCTTAGGTCGGCGCGGCCGCAGAGATGGACCAGCCAACGTCAAGCACTCATCGCAATCGTAACCGCGTGGGTTTAGCAAACCAAGTTGCGGGTGGGTGGGTGGGATGATTGCGCGAGCAATGGAGGTGGTTATGCGCGGTGCAGGGTAGTCAGTTCTCCGTGCTAGAAAAATGAATAAATTCCCCCCCCCCGGATTATCGACACCCTCTTCCGCACTGCAATTTGCCTATGGTTCTGCCCAACTGTCCATCCGAACTACGCATCCGTACCATCCCAACCCAAACGGTATGCCCCCCCCCACCATCCTTAGCAAAAAACAATGTGCCCGCGCACTCGTTTATTAATAATCACAAATTCCCCAGAATCCCTCGCAACAGAAAAACGGGACGAAGTGCACGCGCGCGCGTGGTCGCGGGCGCATGCCGAAATCCTTCAAAAACCGATGGGTTCGTCAGGATTTCAAAATGTGTCAAACAGCGCACAAGAAAAACCCAGGGATTCGCAAAACGGATCTTCAAACATCAAGCTGGCGAGAGCGCTCTTGCGTATTCTTGGGGAAACCATATTGTTCTACATGTTCATAGCATGTTGCCAAACAGGCTTCGCGCGCGCAAATTTCGCGCGTGCAAACCACGTTGCGGGTGGGTGGGAGTGTACCACATCAGCAGCTCCACATAGCTTGAAAAACGCTTACTGCTGGAAACGCACTGTTTGGGTTCCACGCTGGCTAGCCATGTCTGGGCCAACAACCAACCAGCAGCTGCCGTGCGAGAGGAGAGAAGCGCCAACATTCACTGGCCTACTTTAGATCGGATTTCAAGGAGCAGCCGTCCCGGCCGAGGTGACCAAAATCATAGGATCGTAGGCCGAGGCAGGAGGACGAGGGGAGGCCGAGGCCAGGGCGCAAAGACAGAGGCGTTGCGCGATCCCCAAGTGGCCTATTTCCGCTTTACACCGCCATATTTGTCAGCCCCCATAGGCCGCAAGGGCCCGGGGGAAACCCAAGACAAGGGCACCCGGCCGGGAGGGACGCGAAGCGTAAGAAATGTACAAAATTCCTTCTGCCACGGATGTGGCTCTTTTGGGAGTGCTGCTTCTGCCGCAGGCCACGGCAGCGCCTCCAGAAGAGGAGAGCCACCTACCCCCCCGAAGGGAAGCGGATTGCGACCAGCACGTCACGCCACACAGGGAGGGAGGGCGGGACCGCGAGACGCGCGGCGCCGCCTCCCAGGCCTGCGCGCGTAGAAAGGAACGAAAGAGATGGGGTGGCCGCGAAAACCACATTTCCCGAATGCACAGCCTCCAAAGAAAAAACGCTTTCCGCTTTACACCGCCATATTTGTCAGCCCCCATAGGCCGCAAGGGCCCGGGGGAAACCCAAGACAAGGGCACCCGGCCGGGAGGGACGCGAAGCGTAAGAAATGTACAAAATTCCTTCTGCCACGGATGTGGCTCTTTTGGGAGTGCTGCTTCTGCCGCAGGCCACGGCAGCGCCTCCAGAAGAGGAGAGCCAACTACCCCCACGAGGCACACGTCCGGGAGGATGGCGCGAAGCGTGGACCGACGGGGACGCCAGCGCAGGATGCCAAGCCGTCTCAATGTTTTCCACTGCGCAGCACAAAGGAATCACACTGGACGTTGCCAGACCGGCAATGCATCTAAATTCGCCGGTCGGCTCGCAGACGGCTGTGCAACCGAGCACGCAGCACGGGCGGCGGCTTCCAGCAGGCGCGTTTCCTAGCTGCTGCGGAAAACTTCGTGTAGAAGTTCCGCATCACATCGATGGAAGACCAGCCGCCCTGGCCCTGCACAAGCTCTTCGGGCAGGGACGCTGCGTTCTTCCACCACTGCGCCCCGCCTTTCCGCAGGGAGTGGCTGCCCACCTGTGCGTCGTTGAGGTGACGAGCGAGCATGCGCCGGAATGTGTCGGCGGAAACAGGCTTGAGATCGGCCACCCCTGTCACACAGAAGAAAAAACCCTCGACGTCCCCGCGCGTCTCGGCTCGTAGACGTAGCCAGCTCCGCAGCAACTTCGTCGGACACAGCGGCCCCAAAGCCTGGATCTCGGGCACCCAGACGAGCAGACCTTCACCGAACGGATCGTTCTTCTGCCTCCTGATCCTGAACTGGAACGCTGTGTCTTGGTCCACCACGTCAGACACCAGGAGCGCCTGCAGCTCCGCAAAGCGCCGGATGCCGAAAAAAGCCAAAGCTATCATGGCCGCATCCCTCACGCCAGCGACAGAAGTCTGTGCCAGGCGACTCCGCTGCACTGATGTGATCTCCAACAGCGAGAGCGGTCTTTTCGCTCGGCGGAGCGAATGATCAGCCAGCTTCTTAAGACCACGCCAGAAATGCCAGGCTCGGGGGGTCCACGCGGCCTCGAAGGACTGCAGCAAATCACGCTCGAGGTGCCAAGCCCTGACTGCAGCTTCGGCGGCGCACACTGAGCCCCACGGGCGCCGGAGAAACCCCGAGAAGAGCAACATCAGCTTGACTTCGTTGTCGCAAGGCAGAAGTGCCATCTGGGTGGACGATTCCGCACCGCTCACCGCGCCGCGGAGCGTGTTGTCGTAGCGCGTCCTGGTGCTGTCCTCCCACGCCGCGTTGAAGCACGCGTGGATGTCCGCCGCTGCCTTCCGGCGTGCCTCCAGCGTGGCCGGCGCGCAGTCTTCGGACAGGAAGGGCAAGGTTGGGCGCGGGCCTTGGAGTCGCCGATCGCCCAGCCGGTCGGGGGGCACGAGCGGGCCGCCCTGCGCCGCACGGCTACTGGCCAAGAAAGCCAAAAGACCCTGAGAGCCGACAGCAGGCGCCTGCGGCGAACGCCCTGGCGGCGGGGCAGAATGTGGAGCGGGCCCCGCTGCAAGGGCACCACGTGGCCTCATCAAAGGGGCTGGCTCTTTCGGAACAGCGGGGACGGGGGCGACGCTGCTGTCAGCGGATCCCGCGGCATTCTTTCCGAAATCGCTTCTGTGAACGTAATCCTCCATGTTTGAGCCGACGTGGCTACGGAACAGAGGCTCAAGTAGCGTGGGCAGACACCACTGTCAGAAAGGCGAGCTTCGGCTAGCCGGGCCTGCGACATGAGCGGACACCCCATAGAGGCAAGAAAAATTTTCATCGCCAAAGCGGGCTGGGCACGACACGCCGCGGCACCGCTGTCAGTGGCACACGCAATGGTGTTTCGCAAACGATTGCGCGGACTGCGCAACGCAGTCCGCGGCCGCCTAGCAGCTACGCCCAGATACGCAACGAAAGCTGCTGAAGGCAGGAGACTGGGACCTGGCAACAGCTACGTCCAGGTACTCAACGGTAGCCGCCAGGGCCGGGGCCTGGTCTGGAAGACGGAAATCAGTGCTTGCACTCCGCCACCCAGTGTTGCAGGTTGGTGGTCCTGCCGGAGGCCGTGCACTTGGTGCACGGCAAGACGCACAGATTCTTCATCTCTCGGCACTGCTTCAGGGTGTGCTCTTGACCACGCCTTTTCCAGACATCAGACAGTTCTTGCAAGCGTGATCCCTCAGAACCACAGTCATGGCGCTGCGGCTGTCGTCCGCCTGGTACTGCTTGTCAATCCACGACTGGAGTTTGCCGGGGGGCGTCTTTTTCTGCACGAGACCAACGAGCTCCTGGAGCAGGCGGTTCACCAGCTGCTTCCTGTCGCCACTTGGGTTTGGCGAGGCCGAGGCTGCCGGCCCATCGGAGGCGGCGGAGAGCCTGGGAACCTTTGCCGGCGGTGGAGTGTCACACGTAGCTGCCTGAGTGCCCGAAGAAGCCGGCGCCTCACGCGAACGTGACACTGGCCCCCCGAATGCCGCCGCCGCCTCGCCCAGGATGATGTCCTGCGCAAAATCCCGGAGCAGCACCTCGTGCTCAAGGGTGGACGAAGCACTGGTCTTGGTCGTGCGCCGCTTGTATTGCTTGATCGTCTGGTAGATCGTGTCCATCAGCGCTGCCCTCTGGGCGGCAGCTTTCTCAGGGCCATTCTTCTTGGCCGACTGCACGACAGTGCAGCGGCGTTCGATCAGGTTGATCAGCACGAGCAACGAACGTGCTAGCGCCTTCACGTTCTCGAGAGGCGAATCGGATTTCTCCAGGAGGAAATTCTTGAGCTTGTCCCAGGAGCCGCCGTGGGTGCTCAGGCACAGCTTCTTCCAAGAGACCTTCGCCGCACAACGTGCCGTTGTAGCCCGCTTCAACTCCTGAAGCTCCAAATTCGCGGGATTGCTTGCTGAAAGGGCCATGATGTTGGCAAGGACCGGGTTGTGCTCCACCGCCTGCATGGTCCACGAAACCTGGTCCGAGTCGACAACCAGATCGCGCCAGGCGGCAGCCCACTCTGCGACTGTAAGCAGGCGCAGTTTGGCCCTGTAGGGGAAGGTTTCGTCAGCGCGCCGGTCGTACTCGGACTGGATCAGCTGGTAAACCTCGGAATCCTTGTCCTTCAGAGCAGCGGCCACGCAGGCGCAGGCGTGCGAGTTGACAGCGGCGGCAGCACCGGCGGCGATGGCCAGCTCGCCTGGCTGGCCCTGCTCGAACGCCTTCCCGATCTCAGCCAAGATGGCTGAGTGGATCGCACCGGCGGGCTCCAGCGCGGCGGCGATGGCTGCCTGGACTGCGTCGGCCATGGCGACAGGCAGCGCCGGCGGAATACTGGGAAATGTCTCAGGCGAGGACGCCCGCGTGGAGTGCTATGGGTTGCTAGAGACTGATGATGGAAACGCTGCGAGGACTGGCAGCGTTGGCATGACTGCCCGAATGCAGCGACATTCCCAGGGCAGGACCGATTAGAACATCAGCGTGACTGAGATGATTTTTCTAGCGTTTGCGCTTGCGCCGATTAGGCGCCCAGCTCTGAAGAAGCAAGTAAGGCAAGTCAGTTTTCGGACCGCTGCGGAAAGCAGAGCCCGAGTGAAATCTGAATAAATCGGAACCGGCAGGCCACGAGCGCACCCGATGCCAAAGCTGGAATAATTTCGGCCGGAACCATGGGGCCCCTGCGTCTTCTGGACAGAGAAGCACAATCTGAGGTGGATCGGAGCTCCGCAACGCCGAATTCAGAAACTCAAGCGTCGCTTTCAGCAGCTCTCTGGGCGGATGCGCCCAAATGATTTCACCGGACAGGGTGGCTTCGAAGGCGGACAGCTCAGGGGAACGCCAAGAAGGGGCTTTGGCTGTAAGACCCGCCCTGTCAGCAAACAAATCCAAGGTGAAAGACACGCCCGTGCGAGAGAGGATGTCGTGGAAAACCGAATCCTTCACACAAGCTGCGCGGAAAACGTCAGAATTCCACCGGGCGGAAAACTGTACATCGCGAGAGCCGAGGTCGGCCGCCCTGTTCGCCACGCCAGAGATGTGCGCAGCAAGGGCCCAGCAAGAGGCGCGGCGCTCTGCCGCCTCCAGCTTCACGGCAAGCCTTTCAAGAGTTGGAATAGCGCCATAACGCACATTGGTGTAGTGCACCGCGCACGTGTTGTCGGTCCGAAACAGCACGCGCCAGCCGCTAAGGTCCACCTCGTTGTCTTCCACGCACTTGACGATAACCCACAACTCCTTAAAGTTGATGTCAAGTTTGTCGCGCGGCACGCCTTCTTCTTCAGCCAGGTCGGGCGGCCACACACCAGAAACAGATCTGCCAGAATGGCAAAGATGGTAAGACCAACCTGTCTGACCAGAAGCGTCCGTTTCCACGATGCGAATGGAACCTTCTTTGGCCAAGTCGCTCCATCGCTCGTACTCCGGCGACTTGTGTCCCCAGTTGCTGAGTTGATCAGCGAAGTTGTGCAGGACGCGCCTTGGCGGAATGGCCAAAGCGTTCAATCCCCAAGTAAGATTCTTGCGGCTGAGTTCCGTTAGGTGCACTGTAGGGTTTGCCTGGGGGCACTTACTCCAAAGAGAATATACCCCCGCCGCATGCAGATCCGACCAGATGGGGTGCAAGCGACGCCGCGCCTGTGGATATAACTCCCCGAGGTGGGATATCAAGCCGGCTGCAGAGGTGACGTCTTTGGCCCGAAGGTTGCGTTCATTGTCAAGCGCGAGGATATCAACAATGGCACGACATGTTTTGTCGCACTTTTCCTGTGACACGGTGACCACTTGGTCGATAGAATCGAAAATCCAGCCGATCCAACATTGACGCGTGCTGGGCTGCCGAATGCCAGTCGGCTTGCCGCTCACTGGAATCCCAACCTCGGCAAAGAAAGCAACAGCTGATTCCAAACGTGACCACGCCAATTCTTCTGACTCGCCCACGCCGAACAGATCGTCGACGAAATCGAGCAAGTCAACCCCCCGCGAAAGCCGGAGAAGACGAAGAAGTTCCTTCATGTTTGAATCGTTAAACCCAGGCGCAGGTGCAAGACCAAACGGGAGAAACTCGTAACGCCCGTATTGCTGCCGGGCTGGACAGTAAAAACCCAGCAAATCTGCATCCCAGGCCTGCGCGCGTAGAAAGGAACGAAAGAGATGGGGTGGCCGCGAAAACCACATTTCCCGAATGCACAGCCTCCTAAGAAAAAACGCAACGGCCACAGTCACAACTGTTTATGCACCTGGCTCTCCCTCGAGAGTCCCAAAGCCGTGCGGTGGCCCCGGTTCCCCACCGACTCACCACGCGGTGTGGACACCGCACCGGCTGGGGGCCCCCGATGCCTGGCGGGGCTGGCAGGGAGCGAGGTGGCGGCCCGCCCGGGGGCGGCGACGGGCGCGCTGCTGCTGTTCAGGTCCTGGTAAAGCCTCCAGGGGAGCAAGCAAGAAAAAGCTGCACTCGCCATCGCTCGAACGTCCACTCCCCGTGCAGCGTTTGGTTTCGCGCGCGCGTGCTTTCTTCAAGCTGCTCCAGAATTGAAGGCGGTATTCTGGTGCATAAACACAAACTTTCGGAGGTCCGCGCGGAATGCTCGGATCGGCGCTGGACCCCCCCCCCCCCTTCAGAGGAGGCGCCAGGGAGGGCGCAGGATGCGCTGCCAGGTAGGGATGCGCCGCCAGGGGGGCCCCGCGCAGATCCAAGAAATCTGCGCGGAACTCTGCACGCTTACTATGCTTAAACAATTGTTTCGTTTTCAAATCAGGGGGAGAACCATCGACCGTGAATCGGCGATACATCACCGATAGATCGGCAAAATGCCACCGATGGCGGAACCGCACGGTACGCTGCGGGGCGCGCCGATCGACGATCAATGGGCGATTGGGGGTCGATGCGTTCCCCCCCTGGGCCTATCTCCCTCAGTGATCCTCGTCGTCTCGTTTTCGGATCATAAGTCGGGTCTCAGGTGGCCGTTCGGGACGATCCAGGCACCCCCAGAAGGCCGTCAGCGAGGCGCAGCTGCTGAAAGGCACCCTGAGGCTGGAAAATCGCCACGGGCCGACGAAAACGCCTGAAAACCTCGAATCTTCTGAGGCTACGGCAGGTTCGTGTCGTGGCGACTTCGGCGTTGGTGATCGTTCAACCTTGAACGATCGGCCGTTTCCGAAACGTCCGACCGTTCAACAGCGGCCGAATCTGGGTGGCCGGCGGCGTTCAACGCTGAACGCCGGCGGCAGGGTCGCCGCTGGTCGGCACGGCGCGAAACTACCGCACCCCCCCTGACGTTGCCTCCCGACCTCCCGAGCCTCTCCCAGCCCAACGCTGCCCCCGAGAGCCTCTCGCACTTGCTGAGGCTCCGGTGCAGCGTCCCGAGCGCGGCCTGGGCCGCGCTCCTGGCGGGCTCCGGCAGCTCCAGCTCCTCGGCGCATGGCTCCGTCTGGTCGCGCATCGCCAGGGCGGCGCGGACCTGCTGGATGAGGTCCTGCAGCTCGAACAGGCAGCTGAGGCGGGCCTCTGAGAGGAGGAAAAGGCCAAGGTTCGCGGAGGGATAGGTTCGAGGTTTTCAAGCGTTCTCGTCGGATCTCGGCGGTTTTCTGGTGTTCGGGGTGCGTTCCAGCAACTGCGCCTCGTCGAGAGCGTTCCCAGGATGCCTAGACCGCCCCGATCGGCTGCCGGAGGCCCGAGTGATGGCCAGAAAACCACCTCGGACGGAGATGCCAAACCTTCAGAGGTCGTGCTTGGCAGAGGACAGAGGTACCGATACCGCTGCTCGTCGTGGAGAGCCCTCGCCGCCACGGCTGGATTCTCCTCGAAATTCTTGTCAGAACGCACCCCAGGAGAGCTCCGTGTCGGAGGCGGCCAAGGGGGGTCTGAACTGGTTGGGGCCCTAGAAAATCCGCTGACCCCAACTTGCCGGGGGTGAGAAGGCGTGTGAGACCACTCCCACATGCAAGGTCTATAATCTCGTTTCAGGGGGGGGGTCCAGGCTTCCCGGCGCACCAATGGATATCCTGGAGCGTCCACATCTGCCGTCTGTGGCGTCAAAGAAATTCCAAGATAGTCCCGAATCGCCGAACGATTAACCCAAGACGCCTACGACCTCAAGACACCTTCGAGACGCCCCAAGAGAGGCCCAAGAGCCTCCCCAAGAGGGCTCAGAGCGGCAACAATATATGATTTTCCTTTGGTTTTAAATTGTTTCTTGGGCCACCATTTCCTCGAGCTTCCAACGCTCCAAGACGCCTCACCCCGTGGACCGCCCCAAAACTGCCCGAGAGGCCCCTACGAGGGCCCCAGGAAGACCCAAGAGGGTTCCAAGACTGCCCAAAGAGAGGCCCAAGACAGCAAAAGATCGTTCCAACAAGGCCCTAGTAGGCTCCCCGAAGGCCCCAAGAAGCCCCAAATTGCCCACAAGAGGCCCCCAATCAGCCCTGGGAGGCCCAAAATAGGATTCAAAAACGGCTCCAAAGACGCTTCAGAACTGCCTCCAGGAGGCTCCACCAGGCCCCCAAACAGCTCCCAAGGCGCCCACGAGAGTCCCCAGATGGTGCCCAAGAAGCCCACGACGCCTCAACCGTGGCCTCCCCGCCTCTTCTGGGGATCGGCGGAATGGCGTAAGCCTTTGGAATCTGTCAGGAGGGGGGATGAAGCCAAATCTGTTCAAAATCGGTCCCGGGCCCGGACCTCTGCCGCGGTTCATCTGGAGCACTGTTTTACCCCGGATCCGTTTTTGACGGTCCCTGGTCCCGAAAACGGCCCCCAGGGGCAACAAAAGTGCAAAGCAAATCCTCGAACCCAGCACCGCGAACCTGCCCCCCCTCGTATCTTACTGGCCAGAACCACTGCTGGGCCACCCGATGCCCCAATCCAGCTCCAGGGTGGAGCAGCGGTGTCGTCATACGCGTGGCTTCCCTGGCCTCGTCTCTGGCCGCGGTCTGCGCGTACAGCTTGCGGAGCTGTCCCGCGGGGTCTGCCAGCTGGATCATGTGGCGAGGCACGGCCACCAGCCCGTAGCCCATCAGCACCGTCAGCAGCAGCAGTCCCCATGCGTTGGACGCGGCGATGCAGAAGCCCTCGAGGCTGCCCTGCACCTCCCCCGTCAGTATGAGCCAAACGAGCACCACGGCTCCGACGACCGTCTGGCACACGTAGTAGACGGCGTTCCGCCGCAGCGACGTGCGCAGCTTGGCGCGAACGGTGAAATCGCCCGACGCCTCGAACTCCATCAGCACGGGGCAGACTACGTAGCACAGCAACGTCGTCGCCCAATAGATGGCTGCCCAGCAGTGGCCGATCGACTCCTTGGCCGGCAGCTCGGAGGTGCTGCCAGTCCGCTGAGACTCCGCGATTGCCTGATGGGAAGCCTCGTGACAGGGGGACTGGCTCGGAGGGGGGAGCACCTCGGCCTGCAATCGACGATGCATCCCTGACAGATCGGCGATGGGCTCCCGACAGCAAGACCGAACGTCTCCCCGGCAGGGAGGACCAGGGCCCACTACGACCGCCTGCCAGCGGGCAGCGCTGCCCCCCCTCCGAGCCAGCCCGAGCCAGCCCCCCCACTCTCGGAGGGGGGGAGCATCTGAGGCAGAGGCGGCTCT
This sequence comes from Prorocentrum cordatum, assembly GCA_963575745.1. Taxonomy (NCBI): domain Eukaryota; class Dinophyceae; order Prorocentrales; family Prorocentraceae; genus Prorocentrum; species Prorocentrum cordatum. The sequence continues at coordinate 903,185 of CAUYUJ010021059.1, read as the reverse complement.
CCCGCTCGGCCCACATCCGCTCGGACTCGGCCCCCGGAGCCCCTCCCCGGGGTCCCTCCCGGCCCGCTGTTCCACGGCGGATCCAGCCGTGGCGACGGGAGGCCTCCAGGAGGCCCGGGAGGACGAGCGCAGGGAAACCGTCAGGGAGTGGCCGCCGTGGTCCCGACTGGTTGGGCACCCCTGGCTGCGCCAGCGACGCCCAGACGTCGTAGGGGACCACCGCGATGACGCTGAGGCCCAGCGTGGCGCCGAGGACCGAGGCCAGGAAGGCGAGCCTGGGGGCAGCACCATCAGACTGAGAATCGGAGTGCGGAGAATGACAGCTGCACGAAGATGCCAGCGGGCCGGAGGCGTGCTGAGATCTCCGGAAACAGGTGTTCTAGAAGACTTCTGATTCGCGCGCGCGCGTGCAACCCCGGCGGGTCGCCGGACGAAAAGTACCCTGGCCGATCTCCGGCAAGCTCCAGCCAGGAAGGCGAGCCTGGACGAAGATCTCAACATCCAGACCACCCTCCCCTGGCGCGCAGGAGCGCGCCAGGGGCGGTGCCCACCGTCGGCTTCCGAAAGGTCCGCGCGGGCCTCCAGAGGTCCGCAGAAGATGGCGCGTGACATCCGCGGCCCCGCAGGCCCCGACCGCTTACCTGGGGGCCGCGTTTCGTCCCAGGCCCATCTCTGGGGCCCCCCGAGACGGGAAGCGGCCCCCGAGGGCCGAAAGCCAAAACAAAGCGAAGAACGCCAGAGTGGAAACAGCACATCGTCGGTGATCTGGGTTGTTGTGCCGATGCCGATGCCGCTGCTCCACGGACCTCTCCTGGGGTACGCTCTGACCCCCGCCCCCAAAAGAGAACCGAATCTAGCCGTGGCGACGAGGGCTCTCCAGGACGAGCATCGGTAACAAGACCTCTGAAATTTAGCTTCTCGGGATCCGTCTGCGGTGGTTGCCGGGCCATCGCTCGGGCCTCTGGAAGCCGTCCGGGACGATCCGCGACCTCCTCGGAACGCTCAGGCCGAGGCGCAGCTGCTGGAAAGAGCACGGAGGCCAGGCAACTGCCGAACATTTAACCATCGCAAACGCCCGAAAGCCTCGAACCTGCCTCCTCCCCTGAATTTGCCCCTTGGGTTTGTCGTTTCTGAGGGGCCGGTTCACGCCCCGCTCCGCGTATGTAGCGGTGCAGGCAACACCCAAATGTTTTTAGACCATGTTTACCGCTATACTCCACAGACCTCTCCAGGCCGTTCTGACGAGGATGTCGACGCGAATCCAGCCGTGGCCACGAGGGCTCTCCAGGACGAGCAGCGGTATCGTACCTTTTCCTCCTCTGAGATGGTTGTCTTCTCCGAGGGGCCAATTCACGCCCCGCTCCGCGTAACGGTGCCGAGAGCGCCCGGACATGCCAGCGAGGGGAGCCCGTCGACGTGCCTACTGATGAAGGAACACCAGGTCCCTGGACAAGAGCGAGGGAGTAACACGCCGATGGGTTCCCAACGGCGACGTGCCATTTTCTTGCGCCATCCCGAAGTGTTCCTCTTCTCCGCGGGGCCGGTTCACGCCCCGCTCCGCGTAGCGGCGCAGGCAACACCCGGACAGCAGCGCCACGGCGGCCAGGCCGCCAGCCAGGGCCTCGAGCTCGCTGCCTGCACGGCGCATTGCGCGAGGCGCGCGGCAGCTGCTGCAGTGGCGGGGGGGCGAGCCCCGAGCCCAGAGGCCCTGGGCCGAGTGGCTGCGGGGACAGCAAGCGACCACAGCCACACCGAGGACACACACTGGGGGATGCTGCGCATGCCCAGCTTGTTCTGAACACCGAAACCAGCTGCGTAGTGTTTGTGGTCGACGTGGCGTCCCAGGACGGCCAAATCGACCACAGCCAGAACCAAAGTACTCATGTCGAGGTTGGTGGGTTCTCCAGAGAGGGGCCCTCCCGAAAATCCACTTGGCTGCGGCTCTGGTTCTTTGTTGTGCCGAGGTTGGCATGGAGGGGGTGGCGAGGAGGGGGGACGCTGGGTGAGCCTTTCTGGGGGCATCTGTGGACCTCCTCGGCCCTATCATAAACGTGATTTCGACCGGCTTTCTTACCCCCTAAAAGTTCTTTCGTGGGGAGGAAAATCGGCGTTTCGGCCGTAGTTTCCCACGGTTGGTCGTTTGGTCCGTTTGGGGAGTTTCGTGGTTTCCTCATGGCCTGGTTGGCTCCAGTAGGAGCGGCGGCGTTGGCGCGTGTCGTCGGGGCTCTGTGGTTTGCCGCCCGGCGCGGGGGCGGGGTAGCAAGTTCCCGGCGTCCTCGTCGCCACGTTCGCCGTGGCTACGCAGGCGCGCTCCTGGCTGACTTGGTCTGTCCAGTGCGCGTGCCTCGTCGGTCCCTGCGGGGTGTGCCGCGGCTCGGCCGGGCTGGGGCTCTGGGCCCCGGCGGCTTTGATGCTGCCGCTTTTGGTCGCCCCTTCTGGTTGCCCCAGCAGTTGCCCCAGCGGTTGCCCCAGCAAGTTGGGCAACCCAGTGTCTTTGTGTGTTTTTGTCTCTTCGTTGTGTTCTTGGTAGGCAGGCTTCTGACGCTGCAGGCACCAATAGGACTCCAATGGAGACCCCTTCGTGGCCCAACAGGTATTTCTACCGACGAACAGCGCCCGCGGGGACCCGCGCCGGAGCGAGGGGTGGTGACGGCCTTGGGGCGCGCCTGTCAGTAGCCGCGGGGGCCCAAGCGTTTTGCTATGGCCTTGCAGTTCATCAATGCTTCCCGCCGCCGTTGCCGGGGCGACGAGGAACAACCTTGCGTGCAGGGCGTGGAGATCCCGTCGGACCTCAGCGAGTGGTTCCACAGCGTTCTGGCTGGGACACCACCGTCGTGCCACCCGCCGTCGGCCAACCTAGTGTTGCAAGCTTTGGCAGACAACGGCGCGGTTCACGGGAGCGACTTCCACGGCACGGCGCTGGACGAGTTGCGGGGAATATGGCCCCCGCTAGCTAGCTGGGCTATCCGACGAGTTTCTGCGGGCAATGGTGTGGCACGCGTCCAGGTGTCGTAGTTCAGCACTTGCACCTGCGCCTGCGCATACCCGTGCTGCCAGCGGCGCCAAACGGTGCAGGCTAGCGGAGGAGTGCAGCGTGCCGGCGCCGACGCTGGCACGGCGGTCCGCGGGGCCTACCGCTGGCGAAATTTCGGCAGCCGTTGAAGTATTGGCGCAGGCGCGTGCCCAGAGAATGGCGCCGCCAGCAGAGGCTCTTGCTCGGGCCATTTCTGTTGTATGCAGAGTGGATGGTCCTCTGTTGCCGCCCGTCGCTGCGGAGTTGGCTCTTCCATCAAGTCGTGCAACTTGGTTGGCGCAAGTCCCTGCGGAGACACGCGCGCCCATTCTACGGAACCAGTTGTTGCTTCAGGAATTGGAGAACTGGAGACAGAGTGGGGCGGGGTATGCGTCCGCCATCCGCTTGTGGGGCAAACTCGCGGCGGCGACGGAGGTGCCAGAGTGGCCGCCTGACCAGGTAGTGCTGGCAGCGCTGGCGTTCGCCGTGCCGCGCGCTTCCACGCTTTCCCGGTATTGCTCCCACCTGCGGTCTACGTTGCGGCTTCTACAGACGCCTCTGGGGGCTCTTGCTGACACGAGTGCCCTCGTCAGGGGCGCCATGAAAAGCCACGGTGCGGTGCCTCGTTTCAAGGCCAGCGCGTCGGCGAAGCAGGTGCAGGAGCTTGCTGAGTACGCTCGGGACGTGCTGCATGACGCGGAGCTGGCCGACAGCTGGGTGGTGGCCAGACATTTCACGCTGCGCTACGGGTGTGAAGTGTTGAAGCTCGGGACGTCTGTATTGCATTCTGAGATAGTGTGCCGTGCGCGCGGAGGCACGCCAGAGGTCACGATAATATTCCACAAGCGGAAAATGCAGGCCAGAGCAGTTCATGTGGTGAGGCAGTGCGTGTGCCGAGCGTGTGGTCCAGCATTGTGTGGGGTGTGCGTCCTGCGCAGACGCAGTGAGGGCAGGCCGTGCTTCCCAACGTTGCGTTACGAGAATGCCTTAGCAGCCCTCAAAACCTCAGCGTTGGCGCTCGGCTTCCCGCGCGGAGCAGAATGGGGAACCCACTGCTTCCGCCGAGGGTGGGCCAACGATGCTCTACGGCAGGGCGGTGTGCCCGCGTTGTTTCACTCAGGTGGCTGGCGCGGATTAGCCGCGTTTGGCTACGCATCAGCGCGGACGAAAGGGGAAGTCGTGGCTGCAAAGTGGGCCGCTGATTTTTCGGATTCGTCAGACAGCGGCGTCGTGGACTGTTGAAAGGAAAAAGAATGATTCTGCCGCGTCGAGGCCAGCGCTTTTCCAACGGGCGCGTGTGTGAAGGCTCGGGCCGCCGACATTGGGGCCTGGAGTGACGGGCGAGTCGAGCCTCAACAATGGGCAGCTTCGCTTGGGGGCTTGCTCGCCCGTCACGCCGGCAGCGTCTTCTCCGCTGTCCCAATGCAGGCGCGCCCACCCCAACGGAGGCAGTGAGAAGATTTTCTTACCCCCTAAAGGTTCTTTCGTGGGGAGGAAAATCGGCGTTTCGGCCGTAGTTTCCCACGGTTGGTCGTTTGGTCCGTTTGGGGAGTTTCATGGTTTCCTCATGGCCTGGTTGGCTCCAGTAGGAGCGGCGGCGTTGGCGCGTGTCGTCGGGGCTCTGTGGTTTGCCGCCCGGCGCGGGGGCGGGGTAGCAAGTTCCCGGCGTCCTCGTCGCCACGTTCGCCGTGGCTACGCAGGCGCGCTCCTGGCTGACTTGGTCTGTCCAGTGCGCGTGCCTCGTCGGTCCCTGCGGGGTGTGCCGCGGCTCGGCCGGGCTGGGGCTCTGGGCCCCGGCGGCTTTGATGCTGCCGCTTTTGCCCTCCCGCCCTCCCTGGTCTGGTGGGTGTGTTCGCTGCTGGCCGCACGGGCAGCGGTGTCTGGTTGGGGTGTGGGTTCGGCGTGTCGGGCAGCCTCGCTTGGGGGCTTGCTCGCCCGTCACGCCGGCAGCGTCTTCTCCGCTGTCCCAATGCAGGCGCGCCCACCCCAACGGAGGCAGTGAGAAGATTTTCCTCCCTATTTCGACCATCCACCTTCACCATGTCTTCAAAATGTCGTTCAAATGTCTTTCAAATTTCGTCCAAATGTCGACCTGATCCGACGAAATCCAAACGACCCCAAACTGCAAGAATTTGTGGGACCCTCTGAGGCTCCTTTGAAGGACCATTCAATGAAGGGTTGGAGGCAAATACCGGGAGGGCTTCGTGCGAACCATTTGACGGCTATCAGGTAAAGAAGGGCAATCTGACCTGGCTGGCGCAAATTTGCGGGAGCAAACCCGGATCTACCTCTAGGCGTGCGTGTGAACAGACCGTGCCTTTTCAATACCAGGCACATGATCACATGATGCTGAGTGGGGATACGACCGCAAATATGTTTGGTTAAAAGTGGGCGTAATGTATGTCAGAGCTGGCTTCGATTCGGTCTTGTCTTCCAAAACTGCTGGTGCCAAACTCGTCGTTACGTTCACCACCGAGGCATGGAGGAAGGAGCTTTCGTGTAAGGGATCGGGCAATAAGCGTCTCCGAGACAAAAGTGGCAAAGGGAACACCTCCAACCAAGGGGATTGGCAAAAGGGAAGCGTTCGCATTAACAGGCAGCCTGGCCAAACAACGGTGCCTATCATCGGGAACAGTGATTTTCGGCTTTCTGCAAGAATTCTCGCTTTACTGGCGATAACAAGATTTTGGCAGAGTGTGTAGAATTCGTTGCATGTGCTTTAGCGAAGAAAGGGCCACAGATGGAGACGTCCTGGTGCAAGTGGGGCACATCTTGTTCAGCTGCTTGTGAAGACAGAGATTTGTAGAAGTAGAGTTGCTCATCCATGCCCGCTGGGTCGACAACATTTTCGACCACAAGATTATTTCGGGCAGGATTCCATATTGCGACATGCGCGTAAGGACATCGACCTAGAAATTAATAGCCACGTACGTGCCACACGCCAGTTACTCGCACGACGGCTTCATATGATGCTTGAGCGATATTCGTTTTGCTGCTCCCGAAGCGCAGAGCCAAAACTACCAGTGTGCGCTGGGAGGTGAATGCGATACCGCGGTCGGAAGAGGTAGGAGAAGTGCCATATGTTTGGATTTCGCTGCCGAGTTAGATCTTGTGATTTGCAAAGGGGTCGAGAACGCGGTTGTAGAATGCCAATGGACTTTCCGCAGCTGCCTCGGGCGACTCCACCGACTAGATTACATCATGGTGAGCAGCTGAACGTCTTCCCGCAGCGCAAAGCCGAGAGACATGCTTGACCTCTGCTCAGGCCACAGAGCGGTCCAGGCGTGCCCTTAACCTCCGGCGGCTGCCGGGGCGAGGGCTCGACGGGGGCGCCGGCAGATTTTTGATCGCCCCCAAATCGCGAAGCGATTTGGGGGGCAGGAAAATCTCCAGGGAGGTTGCTCGTGGCCTCTCCGCCTCTTGGCCTCTCGGCCTCACTGCCTGGCAGTGCCCTTGTGGCACGGCGGATTGGGGGGGTCCCCTCTGTGTAAGCTGGGGCCGCGCGCGGCTGGCGGACCGCGGCGTGGGGATGCCATGTCGTCTCCTCTCCTCGCTTCTCCGGCTGGCTGGTTGGCGGTTGTGCGCGCGCGGGGGCGAAGGTTGTCGCGCTTCGCGGCGCGGCCTCGGGGGGCCGTGCCTTGGTGGTGCGTGGTTGCGCGACGATAAATGCGCTGGCGTGGCGGGCTTCCGTGGTGTCTGGCCCGCAGGACGGGCGTGGTCGAGAAATGCTTTCTCTGGCCCGCAGGGCGGGCGTGTCTCACACCCGCAGGTCGGGGGGGTGCACCCGCAGGTCGGGCACCAGTCTCTGCCAGACCCGCAGGTCCAAGGGGGTGCACCCGCAGGTCGGGAACGTGTCTCTGTCACACCCGCAGGTCGGGGGGTGCACCCGCAGGTCGGGCACCAATCTCTGTCACACCCGCAGGTCGGGGGGTGCACCCGCAGGTCGGGCACCAGTCTCTGCGTTCGCGTGCTCTGGGCCTGCTGGTTCTGTGTTCCGGCCTTCCGGCCCCAGGAGGCCACCGCCGTCTGTCTGCCCTGGGCGGCCATCTTCACCCGCAGGTCGGGTTCCAGCTGCTTGTGGCGCTGCTCCAGTGGGGGGTGCGAACGTGCCGCCCTGTCGCCGTCCATCCGGCAGCGTCTTGGCTCGAGGTATCAAGGATTGCTCGCTCTGTGCTCCGTTTCTGTCTGGGCAGGCCGGCTCGCCGCGAGCACTTGCGATGTCCTTCGCCGCGGGTGAGATTCAGGCTTTCGTGCACGGTCTGCCACAAGGGTCTCTTTGTGGCGCGGGTGCTGACGCGGCCGTTCAGTGGTGCGAGTTCGTGCTTGCGGTGGACGAGTCACCCAAGGCCCACCACGACCTCTTTTGGTACCTGTCGGTGGGCAGGCTCGTCGCGGAGAAGATGAGCTCCATCTCGCCGAAGGATCTGGGCGAGGCTTGCATTCGCGACTTGCTTGCGGCGACCGTCAAGCCAGGGGAAAAGCCCTACACCGGGGAGTCCGAGCCAGCCGTCTTCAAGGCGTGGGCCGTGGAGCCCTCGCAGCTTGCCTTCGCCTACCGGCTCCAGCGCAAGTGCGCAGCCACAGTGCCTCAGGAGGCGACGCCGGAGAGCAAGCTGGCGACTACGATGACCGCGTATCTCGAGGCGCAGGCCGCCAGCGAGAAGGTGAAGCTCTCGGCGAAGGCGCTCTCCTTCAAGCTCTCAGACAGGGTCAAGGAGCTGGGAATGGACCAATTCCCCCAGGACGTCCTCCCGTCCGAGGAGAGCCTCGCGGTCTTCGAGGCAGCCGGCCGCGTGGCCAGAGAGAAGGGGCGGCTGTACGTCGGCAGTGCCGAGGGCGAGGATCTCCAGAGGAATTTTCGGCCGGCCTGGTCGAGGATTCCGCGTATCGACGTGCCTGTCGGTGACGGGTCTGTGGCTGAGCGTCAGCGCCAGATGGCCGAATTGAGGCGTGTCCGGGCTGCGTCGGAGCTCGACTACCCCGGGTACGCCACCTTCCACGCTCACATCATGGATTGGGGCGTCAAGCTCATTCTGATGAAGGCTGCCACGCCGCTTGAGGTGCTCACCTACTCGATCTTGCTGACTAAGGTCGCCGAAGAGGAAGGGGGCGTGCGCACGGCGTACCAGTACGACATCCTGGTGCGCACGGCCATGGCCAAGGCTTTGGAGCGCGGTGACCCAGACTGGAGGCTCTACTTCACGAAGGTCGACGCAGACCTCGCGAAGCAGGCGAAGCGGAAGGTCGAGGACAGAGCGGCTGAGGCTGCGCGGACGCTCGCTGGCAAGAGCGCTGGCAAGGGCGGCAAGTACGGCAAGAGCGATGGCGCGAGCAGCGCTGCTGCGGCGTCGGCGCCGCGGTCTCTCTCGCCTCTCGCGCCGCCGCGCTCCCGCAGCCCCTGGCGCAACCAGGGCGGCCGGCAGCAGAGCGGCAGCGGCTGGGCCCAGGGCGGCTGGCACCAGGGCAACAACCAGGGCAACTGGAAGCAGGGTGGCTGGCAGCAGGGGCAGCGCAAGAAGTGATCGGCATCCGATCGCAGTGAGAGCCCAGGAGGCTCCAGTGTGGATTCTGCCCGCTTTGATGGCGGATCCACAGCTTTTGAAGAGCACTTCTGCGCCGATCGCGATTTCGGCGGTCCAGCGGAGTGCGAGTTTCACCCTGAATATCCCGCGGCTCCTGGCATGGCCAGAGTCAGGGATTGTGTAAATACGTTCCTGCAGGATCCTGCGGTCTCCGGTCTTGGCCGCTCGATCATTTAGAGTGGGCTCTTGGTTTGCCCTCGTGTTGCGATCGTCCCTCGGTGCCAGAGGCGGTCGCTGCTCCTCTCGCTCGTGTGCTCTCTCTTGGTGGCCAGGCTTTGGCTTCTGCTAGGGCAGCTAGTCTCGCGCATTGGCGTGAGCGCAAGCGCGTGCTGGACCCGCTCTGGGCGCGCAGGTTCGGCTCTCTGCCGACGCACGTTCAGAGCGTTCTTGGTCCGAAGAAGAATCTGCTTGTGCTCAGCGAGATGCTCGAGGCCATCGCGTGGACCGATACTCGGTTGGCAGCTGATTTGCGCAATGGGTTTCCCCTTCTGGGTGAGATTCCGCGCAGTGGCGTGCTGCCGCAGATTCCGTACGCAAAGTGCTCGGAATCTGCATCGGGCTTGCGGGCGCAAGCCAGCGCTCTGAATGAGGACACGCTCCGCCGCGTGCGGCGACCGGCCGGTCTGGAGGATGCGGTCCGAGCGGTCTTCGAAGCTAAGTGTAAAAAGGAGGTCAGCGATGGCCATGCGAGGTGGCGCTCCTTGCCTGGCAATTGCGTTCTCACTGCGCGCTTTCCGGCCGACGAGGGTTGGAAGGATAATTCGCGCCGGGTGCGCTGTATAGACGACTTTTCGGCATCGCGTATAAATGCCGCAGTATCTGTTGGGGAAACAATCCAACAGGATACGCTCGACTGTTTCGTAGCCGTGCTCTGTGAAGTCATCCAGCGAGGTGCCGGCGGAGCCGCGCTGCGGAAAGAAGATTTCGTGGCAGCTTTTAAAACTCTGCCCCTGGCTAGCTCCCACCTCCACTTCGCTGTGGTAACGTGGGCGTCGGCCGACGCCCAGGGGCAGGGTCTGCAGCTTCTTGCCTGCCCTTTCGGAGCAATAGCTTCGGTCTACAATTGGGAACGCTTCGGCTCAGCAATCAGATCAGTTCTGGCGCAGCTGTTTTTCGTAGTGTTTCTGAGATTCGTAGACGACCTCTTTGGCGCCGACGCAGTCTGTTCGGACGCGCCAGCTCTCGCCACACCAGCTGGCGCCAGCGAGGTTGCGCGCGAGGTGGTCGAGGACCTACTCGGCTGGGAACTCGATGCCACGAAGCGGGTATCGGATTCCAAGAGTGCCCCAGTTTTGGGCGTAGAGGTGGAAATCGATTCCCCCGGCCAGGCGCTGCATTTGGAGATTGGCGCCGCCAAGCTGGCGAAGTGGGATTCGCAGATCCGCGCCATCTTGAGGCGCAATGCCTTGCACCCTGCCGAGGCGAAGAAGCTCGCCGGGAGATTGAATTGGGGTGCTTCTTCTGTCTTTGGCCGCGCGGCCCGGGTGCATTTGGCACCACTTTTCGCACAAGCATCGGGGGGTTCCTCGAAGCTGTCAGGGCGCGTGAAGCGTTCGCTCCTTTGGTGGCTGCGCTTTCTCAGTTGTGTGCCGCGCCGCACGGTTCTGTGCACGCAGCCATCACGCCTCAGGTGCATTGTTTACTCAGATGCCACAGGGAGCGGCAGTCTGGCATGGGTCGTCTGCCTACCCAGTCGGCGTCTGTGGTCTGCTTCTGTGGTGCCCGCGGCCGTTTGGCGTTGGGCACGCTATCGGAAGAATCAAGTGGCGACCTGGGAATTAATGGCTGCGATCTGTGCTCTCCACTGGCTGCTCAGCCAAAGGCTGGGCGATCTGGAAGTTTTATTGTTCGTTGACAACACGACTGCGCTCGGCACTCTCGTGCGCGGCTCTTCCAGACAAGTCGATTGGAACGATCTCATTGGAGATCTTTGGCTGCGCGTTGCCCAGGCCGGAGTGCTCCTGTGCAGCTTTTACGTTCCGAGCCATCTTAATTTGGCTGATGCGCCTACGAGGCCACAGCAAAAATATGCAGCGCTGGAGGCGATGCAAACAGCAGGTTTCGCAGAAGTGCCATGGAGTGTCCCGCCGGATGCCCCCTGGCAGTCTTAATTTTTCGGCCCGGCGGTTGCGTGGTGGAAAAAAAAAAAAATGCGTCCACGTCACCGTCCTCTGGTGTCGCCTTAGTCTGGTCTGCTGCGCCAGGAGAAGCCCCAAGAGGCTGGGGCCGGAGTCTACGCGGTATTTTTGGCTTTCGGATCGAAGCTGTGGAAACTATGCTGCCTCCCAGTCTGCAGCGCTGGCAAGGAACAGCAGAGCGTGATCTTCAGGCGTTTCCTTTCTAGGAGGGCGGCATATCGATCGATGGGTTTACGTACGTACATCGTGCACATTCAGCAGCACTGCGGCGCAAGATCGCGGCTCTGTCTCCGTAGCCTGTTTGGCGCAAGCTTGAAAGTTCCGCTCAATGCTTAATTTCGTTGATGAGAGCCGGGCCAGGGCCGCTGCTGCTGCTGCTGCTGCATCAGGCTCGTCGCAAGCCGCCCATCCTGCAGTGGCCGAGGTGCCAGCTGCGTTTTCAGGTAATTTGGTTCGTATTCTCAGGCAAGTGTCCGCAGTCGTTCCGCCCGGTGCGCCCATTGATACATTGTGTTCTGGTTTGGCGGCTGCCGGAGCGTCGCGGGCAGAGGATTTTTGCGATATTGGTCCTGAGGAGGCGCAACTCGTTTGGCGGCCTCTGTCTGGGTGTTCGCGCGACTTCCTCAGTAGATTTCTGCAGTTATGCGAGGTGGAGCGGCGGCAAAATCAGCTCCGGGCGGCCTCTGTAGCGCTGCCTGCTGCGCGTCCTGCAGAGCAGACTGAAAGCGGCAGCACCCCAGCACATGGCCTTGTCCGCGGGCGTGGTGCTCAGGACGGTGCTGCCGAGAGAGGTATGGCAGCTCTGGCGCTGTTGGCGCACGCGCGGCGCAGTGGGCAGGTGCTTGGGCCTACGGTGCTCGCAGGCGCTGTCAGAGACATGGCGAAGTTGCCGGATTCCCCATTCGAGGAAGACAGAGTGTTGCCCCGGGCTGCTGCAAAGCGAGCGCGGTATTCGGGAGCAGACTCCATGGAGTTCGAGATCCGCGCCGTCTGGCTCGAATTCTGTGGGTGGCGCCGCAGTGCCGCGCAGTATGCCAGCGCAGTAGAGCTCTGGGGTGAGGCGGCCGCCATCAGTACAGAGGCGCCGTGGCCACCTGGGCATTCCACGGTCTGCGTCTTCTCAGGTCTCTTCCGCAGCAGTGCCTCTCTGGGCCGATATGTGTCGCACATTCGTTCGGTGCTCCACCTGCTGCGGGTATCAACCGGCGAGCTCTCGGACACGGCGAGGCTCGTGAGGGGAGCAGAAAAAGCTGGTGCAGCTTTTCAACGGCCGAAGATTTGGGCATCGGGGTCGCAGACACGCGCGCTCATGCAGTGGGCGTCGCGCTCAGGGCGTCGTGATCTGGCCCTGTCTTGGGCAGTGTCGCGCCACTTTTGCTTGAGGTATTCTTCCGAAACTTTGGCTCTGGGTTCAGGCAAGGCGTCCTTTCAATTCAGCAGCCGCGATGGTCATTCTCAGTGCACGGTGACGTTCGCTCGGAGGAAGAGCTACCGCGTTCCCGTTGAAGTCGCGAGAAAGTGCGTCTGCTCTGGAGATGCAGAAATCTTATGCGGAGTATGTGCCTTGAAGGAGGCGTGCGCGGAGCACACGGTCCCATTTGGGCATATTTCGTATTCTGAAGCGCTGGCCTTCTTAAAAGCTGGTGCAGTGGCGCTAGCTTTGCCGCAGGCTCTCCACTGGGGCACTCACGCGTTTCGCACAGGATTCGCAAACGATGCCCTCCGGGCCGGCGGCGTGTCTGCGCTGTTCTGGTCGGGCGGCTGGAAGGGGCTCGCTGCGTTTGGGTATGCTACGGCGCAGGCCCGAGGCGAAGTGGCCGCCGCGGAGTGGCTGGTGGAGCACTCGGACTCGAGTGGCGGCGAGAGCGGCTAGGCACGCTCGCATGCAGTGGGTGCTGTCTGGAAAAAGAGCGTGCGAGACGCACCTGTGCTCTCACGGTGCCTTTCGGCTCCTTGCCGCCAGCCTCGGCCCTCCTGGATGCAGTGGGCCCTTGGGGTATTCCAGTCGGGACCAGCCTGGCGGCGCCGTGTGTCTCCTCAGCCCAACGCAGGTGCGGGGGGCGCCGGCCTGCTTCTTCTGTGCTGACCGCACGCAGAGATTTTCATCGCCCCCAAATCGCGAAGCGATTTGGGGGGCAGGAAAATCTCCAGGGAGGTTGCTCGTGGCCTCTCCGCCTCTTGGCCTCGCTGCCTGGCAGTGCCCTTGTGGCACGGCGGATTGGGGGGGTCCCCTCTGTGCTAATAAGCTGGGGCCGCGCGCGGCTGGCGGAGGATGGCCATCCTCTCCTCGCTTGTTGGCTGGTTGGCGCGGTTGTGCGCGCGCGGGGGCGAAGGTTGTCGCGCTTCGCGGCGCGGCCTCGGGGGGCCGTGCCTTGGTGGTGCGTGGTTGCGCGACGATAAATGCGCTTCGCTGCTCGTCGTTGGCGGGCTTCCGTGGTGTCTGGCCCGCAGGACGGGCGTGGTCGAGAAATGCTTTCTCTGGCCCGCAGGACGGGCGTGTCTCTGGCCCGCAGGACGGGCGTGCTCATTTTCGAAAGCCCACCCTCGTGCCACCCTGGGTTTGTTGTGCGGTTAGCGGGCGCGGTGCCCCCTGCCAGGCTGGCGGCGCCGTGGGAGATGTCGCCGAAGTTCCGTGGAACATTGCTTCCCGGGAGTTCCCTCCAGCATCTCCGGGAGACGTGGAACGCTGCGTCGCTGAACAGCAGCCGCCACATCGTGCAAGAGGCCAGCCACGGCGTCGTTGGCTTGACGACATGCAATTCCGACGGCGCGTTTCTTTTTCGACCGAGATCTCAATGGGGCCGACTTATTCGACCGGGCGAAAAGTAACGTAACGTAACGACGCAGAGTCCATGATGAAGCTGACTCAGACCCCCTGGCGATGTGGAAAAATCACGACGGGCGGTCTTCAACTATTTTCGAACTCTCGGAGCCATTACCGGGCCCGTGGACAGTTAAAGAACGACTTAGGGGGGCAAACCCGTGCAGGGAAGGAGTCCAGGCCTCTGGGGGTCCACGCGGCGAGGAGGCGGAGGTGAGTGGAAACCTTCGGGCCAGAGGGGAGCATTCGAGCTGGAATCTGCGATGCATCGCCCATTGATCGGAGATTGGCCCCTGGGAAAGCAACCGCACGCTCGTGGGCGGGGCGGGCTGTCGGCCATCGGGCCTCTATCGGCGGTTAATGGGCGATTGGGGGGCGACGCATCCCGCCCGAGCCCATCTCTCCCTGAGGTTGCCCCTGGCTCCCACCCACCCCTTCCCCAGCACGCGCCTCGCGCCCCTCCGGCAACGCCCAGCTGCAGGGGCGCCGAAGGAAGCACCGCCAGAGGGGACCCGGCGCCAACCCAAGAAATCCGCGCGGACGTAGGCGGCCGCGGGGGCTCTGAACTGGATGGACCTGGAGACACTTGATCAAGGAACAAGGGCCCTCGAAGATCCATTCAAAATCGGTCCCTGGACCCATCCTGGGGTCCATCTAGTGCAATTTTTGACTCTGGATCCGTTTTTGAAGGTCCTGGATCCATAACCGCCGCCGGGCGGATCGATCTCAGGGGTCCTCACCAGGCGGTGGATATGGATATGGATTTGGTTATGGATGCATACATAAATACATATAAACACATACATATAGACATACATACACACATACATACATACATACATACATACATACATACATACGTACATACATACATACATACATACATACATACATGAATGCATGCATGCATGCATGCATGCATGTATACATACATGCATGCATGCATGCATGCATACATACATACATTACACACATCACACATACACACATACATACATACATATATATATATATTATATATATATATATATATATATATATATACTAGAACCACGCGCGCGCTTCGGTTCTGGCAGGCCCCAAGCCTTGACGAGTTCACTACTCCACTGAAGTGATGGACCATATATGATTTGAATGGGAAGTGAAGAAGTGCCCATAACGCTGAACGCATTACGGGCAGTGAGAAGTCTATGCGTGTCAATCCGCATTCCAGAAGGCTTTCGGGGAATATGGTTACGTAGGGGAGCGGAGGCCTGATGAATCGGGTTCCCAAAAGGCCTTCTGGGAGCATGGTTTTTTGGGGCGTCTTGGGGAGCCTGTTGGGGCCCGCTGTCGTTCGTCGTAATGTCGTCGTCGCCGCCGCCGTCGTCGACGACGACGAGGACCGCGAGGACGACGACGGCGCAGAACCTCGGCCCCCGTGCTTCTGGACCCCCTCCGGAGGACCTCCTCGCCCCCTCCGTAGGACCGGTTGGATCCGATTACTAAGTCACAGACTCGGGCCCCGGCGTATGGAGAAGCCGGAACACGACCCAGGTGCTACCATACGGTTCAAAAGAGCACTTGGGGCGACTTTGTGCGAAACGATCCGCGGAGGGCCGCGAAAAGGCGATCAGTCATGTTCCCAGTCAACTTCCCAGACAGCTCTCTGGCTCCTGTAGCGGGATGGCACTTCGGAGACCCTGGAGACTCTCGGGCCCATGATGAACCATGTCCCCGGAAAGCTTTCTGGGGACATGATATGTTGGGGTGTGTTGGGGGGCCTCTTGGGCGTTCCCTGGGGGCCTCCTGGGGGTTTCTTAAGGTTTGGGGGCCTCTTGGGGGCCTCACGGGGCTTCTTGGGAGCCTCTTGGTGGCCTGCGGGGGCCTACTGGGGGCCTCTCCAGAGACCTCGAAATATCGGTTCGTGGTCCCCCCCTCTGGGCCCCCTCTTAGGGCGCTCTTGGGGCACATTTTGGTTGTCCGGGGAGCTTCCTGGCCGTCTTGGGGCCCTCTTCGGGGCCTCATAGCCGTCTTGGAGCGATCTGAAGGGCCTCTGAGGGCGCGAGGGAGCGCTGGGAAACAGGAAAAGCGAGAACACCAAAATCCCTTAAAAAAACCATCGGGAAATGGATGCCTCCCAGGACCCTCTTGGGGAGCCTCTTGAGGCCGTCCAGGAGCGTGTTGGAGTCCTCGTCGGCCGTCTTCAAGGCATCTTGTGCGTCTTCGGGACCTCTTGGGACCGTCTTGGGCCATCTTGAGACCCTCTTAGCCTGTCGTGGCCCGTTTCGGGGCGGACCCGGGCCGTCTCGGGAGCTCTGGGACCCTCCCAGACTCCCAGGGGGTGCCCATGGAGAGTACAGGCACCGGCCCGCCCCCCCCCGCCTACTCCGATATATGTATGTGTCTCTCTCTCTCTCTCTCTCTATATATATATATATATATATGTATGTGTGTATATATATATATATATATATATATATATATATATATATATATATATATATATATATATATAGGTATTCCTCTTCCTATATTTTTCCCCACATGCTTCGTGGGGGTCTGGTTTTCTTCCCTGCCGCGGCGCACCCGCGTCTCCTCACCTCCCCTCGTCCTCTTCATTCCTCTCCTCAACCCGCGGTCAACACACGCACGGCAAGTACATGAGACACGCGTCTACATACAGCCGCACGCATGCACACACTCGCACACACAAGACGCATGTTCACTGCATCATACACCCAAGACGTCTGCACAATCCGCGAGGGTCGTCCAGGGCACAGCAGGCATGGCATATTCTCGACACCACAGGGGGTGCGCAGGGGGTGGTCTCTCACCGCGGCCGCTATCCGTGACGGTCGTCCAGGGCACAGCAGGCATGGCAATATTCTCGACACCATAGGGGGTGCGCAGGGGATGGTCTCACACCGCGGCCGCTATCCGCGACGGCCGTCCAGGGCACAGCAGGCATGGCATATTCTCAACACCATAGGGGGTGCGCAGGGGGTGGTCTCTCACCGCGGCCGCTATCCGTGACGGTCGTCCAGGGCACAGCAGGCATGGCATATTCTCGACACCAGAGGGGTAACCAGGGGGTGGTCTCTCACCGCGGCCGCTATCGTGACGGTCGTCCAGGGCACGCAGGCATGGCATATTCTCGACACCACAGGGGGTGCGCAGGGGGTGGTCTCTCACCGCGGCCGCTATCCGTGACGGTCGTCCAGTGCACAGCAGGCATGGCAAATTCTCGATACCATAAGGGGGTGCGCAGGGGGTGGTCTCTCACCGCGGCCGCTATCCGTGACGGTCGTCCAGTGCACAACAGGCATGGCACATTCTCGACACCAGAGGGACAGCAGGAATTGCAAACTCTCGACACCATAAAGGGGGTGCGCAGGGGGTGGTCTCTCACCGCGGCCGATATCCGTGACGGTCGTCCAGTGCACAGCAGGCATGGCACATTCTCGACACCAGAGGGTGTGCCCAGGGGGTGGTCTCTCACCGCGGACGCTATCCGTGACGGTCGTCCAGGGCACAGCAGGCATGGCATATTCTCGACACCATAGGGGGTGCGCAGGGGGTGGTCTCTCACCGCGGCCGCTATCCGTGACGGTCGTCCGGGGCAGAGCAGGCATGGCATACCCTCGACACCATATGGGGTGCGCAGGGGGTGGTCTCTCAGCGCGGCCTCTATCCGTGACGGTCGTCCAGGGCACAACAGGCATTGCATATTCTCGACACCACAGGGGGTGCGCACGGGGTGGTCTCTCACCGCGGCCGCTATCCGTAAGGGTCGTCCAGGGCACAGCAGGCATGGCATATTCTCGACACCATCAAAGGGGGTGCGCGGGGGGTGGTTTCTCACCGCGGCGTTATCCGTGACGGTCGTCCAGGGCATAGCAGGCATGGCAGATTCTCGACACCACTGGGGGTGCGCAGGGGGTGGTCTCTCACCGCGGCCGCTATCCGTGACGGTCGTCCAAGGCACCGCAGGCATGGCATATTCTCGACGCACCAAGGGGGTACGCAGGGGTGGTCTCTTACCGCGGCCGCTATCCGTGACGGTCGTCCAGGGCACAGCACGCATGGCATATTCTAGACACCATACGGGGTGCACAGGGGGTGGTCTCTCACCGCGGCCGCTATCCGTGACGGTAGCCCAGACACAGCAGGCATGGCATATTCTCGACACCGTAGGGGGTGCGCAGGGAGTGGTCTCTCACCGCGGCCGCTATCCGTGACAGTCGTCCAGGCACAGCAGGCATGGCATATTCTCGACACCACAGGGGGTGCGCAGGGGGTGGTCTCTCACGCGGCCGCTATCCGTGACGGACGTCGCCAGGGCACAGCAGGCAGGCATATTCTCGACACCATTGGGGGTGCGCAGGGGGTGGACTCTCACCGCGGCCGCTAATCCGTGACAGTCGTCCAGGGCACAGCAGGCATGGCATATTCTCGACAGATAGGGGGTGCGCAGGGGTTGTGTGTCTCTCACCACCGCGGCCGCTATCCGTGACGGTCGTCCAGGGCACAGCAGGCATGGCATATTCTCGACACCATAAGGGGGTGCGCAGGGGGTGGTCTCTCACCGCGGCCGCTATCCGTGACAGTCGTCCAGGGCACAGCACGCATGGCATATTCTTGACAGCGTAGGGGGTGCGCAAGGGGTGGTCTCTCACCGCGGCCGCTATCCGTGACGGTCGTCCAGGGCACAGCATGCATGGCATATTCTCGACACCATAGGGGGTGCGCAGGGGTGGTCTCTCACCGCGGCCGCTATCCGTGACGGTCGTCCAGGGCACAGCAGGCATGGCATATTCTCGACACCATAGGTGCGCAAGGGTGGTCTCTCACCGCGGCCGCTATCCGTGACAGTCGTCCAGGGCACAGCAGGCATGGCATATTCTCGACACCATAGGGGGTGCGCAAGGGGTGGTCTCTCACTGCGGCCGCTATCCGTGACGGTCGTCCAGGGCACAGCAGGCATTGCAATATTCTCGACACCATTAGAAGGGGTGCGCAGGGGATGGTCTCTCATCGACACCATAGGGGGTGCGCAGGGGGTGGTCTCTCACCGCGGCCGCTATCCGTGACGGTCGTCCAGGGCACAGCAGGCATTGCATATTCTCGACACCATTAGAGGGGGTGTGCAGGGGGTGGTGTCTCACCGCGGCCGCTATCCGTGACGGTCGTCCAGGGCACAGCGGTATCGGCGGGGCACCGGTCACCAACATCATTCTCACATGCTTCACTTCAGCTCTCATCACTCTAGCCATAATATAAGTATGTGGGGTTCCTCGGTAGCGTAATTATAAGCCCGGGCGGGGGGAAAACCCGTCATCCCCCCCCAAAAAAACCGGACTCCCGGGATCTGGGGCTTTGGAACCCTCCAGACGGGCCTCGAAGCGGCCCCCCGGGCCTTGCAGGGCGTTTTGACAAGCCTTCGCAGCACACCTTGGGCGATCAGGGGGGTCATCGGAGACGTCCCAGAGACCCCCAAGACAGCACAAGAGCGCTCCAAGAGTGACCGACGTGACCTCAAGATGGTCCAAGAGGCCTCCAGGACGGCCCCAAAGAGGCCTCCAATAGCACTCCCAAGAAGGCCCCAAGAGGCAAAACTCATTAGTTTTCTGTTGGTTTTTGGTGAATTTTTGGGTTCCTCCTCTTTTCGGCTTCCCGACGCTCCAAGACGGCGGTCTTCTGGGCGTCCGAAGCCGCCCGGGAGGCTCCAAAATCGCCCCACAAACATCCGAAAGGGCATCCAGGCAGTCCGAGAGAGCCCCAAAACGGCACAACACGGGTCCAAGATGGCCCTCAGGATGCCCCATGGCGGCCCAAGATGGCCCCTCCGAAGCATTCCAAATTGTGACCCGCTCGTTCAGGGAGACCGCGGTTGGAGGCAGGGTGGCCCGAGGAAGCCCCCAGAGGCCCCCAGAATACACCCAGGAGGTCTCCTGAAAGCCTGAAACAACTTTTGTGAGGCCCCCAGAGGCTCTCCAAGGAAGAGCCTCCGCAATCAAGAGCTGAGGAGGATGGGGAGAATGCGCAGGGTATGACGAAAATGAGGAAAAGAAGCATGGAGGAAGGATAACGAATCACATTATTATAGCGGGGATGCCGGAAAAGGCAACAAGGAGTTATCGCTAAATTGTCGGCTTGACCTTCCTGCAATTTCGCTTGCGTACCACACTTCCAGGACCAAGGTGCATGGCGCGAAGCTCCACTGCAGTCTTGTATATATATATATATATATATATATAATATATATATATATATATATTATATATATATATATATATATATATATATATATATATATATATATATATATATATATATATATATATATATATATATATATATATATATATATATATATATATATATATAATATATATATATATATATATATATATATATATTATATATATATATATCATATATATATATACCCGGACCCCCCACACACACCCCAACCCGGGCCCCCCCCCCTAAACGGGATCCTTCCCCCAGGGACGCTCCGGACGCCCTTTCGGACGTTTCGGCGGCCCCCTGCAGGAAAAGGTTCGGTGGCCCTTCCGGGCCTCCCAGGGCGCCACGCTGGGCCTTGCGGCGCCTTGCGAGCCGACTGAAGGCGATTAGAGGGGTCGTCGGAGAGGCGCAAGAGAGACCCAAGACAGCGCAAGAGCGCTCCAAGAGGAACCTCGATGGTCTGAAGACGGCCCAAGAGGCCCCCAAGACACCCCAAGAGGCCGTTAAGAGAGCCCCGAAGAAGCCAAAATCGTCACATCCCCTCAGGAAATACATTTGTTGTGCATATCCGCTCCTTGGGTCTTCGCAGCGTCCGAGACGGCCCAATGGGCCCCCAATCTCGCCCCAAGACGGCCCTGGAGGCCCCCTGGAGGGGTTGAAGGCGGCCCAAGGGGGCCCAAAGACTGCCCCAGAGAGCCCCGAGACTGCCTACAAGAAGCCTCAGATGCCCCCAGAAAGCTCCCAAGAGAGACCCACGAAAACCATGGGATACCTCCAAGAACGCCACTGGAGGCCCGCAAGAGGGCCCTAGATGGCTTCAGAAGACCTCTGGAGGGCCCCAGCTCCCCAAGGCGGCCCAAGAAGCCCCCAGGGCGGCCCAAGAGTGCCCCAGGACGGCACAAAAGAGCACCAAAAACGACCAGACGGCGTTCTCCTACGAAATACATCAAGCTGACCCGACGATCTTGGTTCCACGTTTGAGGCTCGAGGTTTCAGTAGCTACCCGATCGAGAGAGACAGGCAATGGATCTAGATTCGAAATTCGACGATCGAAGATTTCGTGAGTGCCTTGAGCCCTCCAGGCATCCGGGAAGCGATCAAACATCGATGTGTTCGGAGCTACTGTGACTTCTTCGGCGTGTCATGGGAGCGCTCCTTCCTTCCTCAAAAGACCTTCGCGCGCGAAAACATCAGCATGATTTCCCCACTCCTGCGCACAAGCGTGCCAGCGCATCGTCCGAAAGCGGTGTCAGCAGGCACCCGGGATATCGGAAAAATGAGCGGGTCGCCCGTCCAGGCCTGGAGGTCCTCCCTGCTGAAGAAAGCGATGATTTATTGCTTTGCCAGGGAAACGTCTGGAACAAGGCGCATGGCGCGAAACGCCAATGCAGTCTTGCATATATACATATATATGTATATGTGTACGTGTGCTTATATACATCCGTACATACATACATACACACACATACATACATACATACAGACATACATGCATACACATACATACACACGTACACACATACACACACATACATACACACATACATACATACATACATACATACATACATACATACATGCATACACACACATACATACATACATCCATACATACATACATACATACACACATACATACACACATATGTTCATACGTACGTACATACATACACATACACATACACATACAAATACACATACACGCATACGCGTACACCTATACACATATACACACATACATACATATATGCATACCTACATACGTACAAACATATATATATATA
Organism: Prorocentrum cordatum; assembly: GCA_963575745.1. Lineage (NCBI taxonomy): Eukaryota > Dinophyceae > Prorocentrales > Prorocentraceae > Prorocentrum > Prorocentrum cordatum. The sequence continues at coordinate 881,616 of CAUYUJ010021059.1, read as the reverse complement.
TATATATATATATATATATATATATATATATATATACATATATACATACAAACATACATACAGACACATACAAACACACTCATATACGTATACACATACACATATACATACACATGCATTCACATACACATACACATAAGCATACACACATACACGCATGCACACATACACATACACATACATACGTGCATGCATACATCCATACATACATACACTTACATACACTTACATACACATTACATACATATATGCATGTATACATACACATACATGCGCCCATGCATGCATACATACATACATACATGCATGCATGCATGTATGCATGCACATATACATACATACATGCCGCATACATACATACATACATGCATACAGACATACATGCATGCGCACATCCATGCATCTGTATGTATATATATGTATATATATAATATATATATATTATATATATATATATATATATATATATATATATATATATATATATATGTATATATGTATATATACATGTATATATACGTGTACACATTTAACTATACATATATGTACACATCTGGCCCAGGCCCCGAACATATCAGAATCTCCGCCCCAGCCGCCTGCTGAGGTCCCCGACGGCCGACCCCCAGGCGGTGCTCTTGGATAAACCCCTGCCTCGGATACGCTTACACAGCCTTGTTGTGCCTCCAGGCGGCGACGAGGATGGCACGGGGCAGAGCGCACAGGGCAAGGAGGGGCTATTGAGAAAAGGCATGCATAGACATAAGCTGTCAGAACTCCGCGAGAATTTCTCGGATCGGTGCTGAGCCCATTTCCCTGGCGCGTGCGCGCGTGGAGGCGCCGCCACGGGCACCTTGGCGCCGATCCAGGAAATCCGCGCGGAGCGCCGAAAGTTTCTGCTTGTGCAGTGGTGTCTGCTTCGAGGGATAAGATAAGCATGGAGCGTTGAGGACACCTGACTGAGGGGCAACGATAAGGGGGGACTGGCAAATGGGGGGGCACATCGACGTGGAATCGGGGATACATCGCCGATAGATCGGCGATAGGCCCCCGATGGTGAATCCGCACGTTCCTGGGCAGGTTGGGGCTATCGGGCCAATGTCCGCGATCAGTGGATGGTGGGGGGTCGACGCATCCCCCCCACCGTGCCTGTCCCCCCCTGTCGTTCTCCCCGACTGGCCGCCCCCGGCCAGCACGGCCCGACACCCGCAGCCCCTCCGGGGCCCGCGGCGTCTCTGGCGACAGCTGCACCGCGGTGCCAAAGTCGCACAGCTTCACCACGCCACCCTGGGAGGGGCACGGCCACCGGGCCCCGCCTGTGACCTCCCCCTCCTGCTCGTCGTCTGCGCTGCCCCCCCCCCAGACCTCCAGCGCACTGAAACAATCAAGACGCAAGTCTTCGCCGCTTGCTGGCGTCAATTACCGGGGGGGGGTCGGGGGGGCGACACACGGGGAGGGGGAGAAACATGCACCTTTCGTGCCCCTTCTGGACCATAGGGGGCCCCTTCATGGCCCATCTAGGGCACAAGATGTGCACCCCTCTTACCCCCCGATTTATCGTAACGTTTTCGGCCTCTGCGGTGCCCGTGGCCGTCAAAAACGACTCGCAATGAGCAGTTGGCCCAGGGGAAAGGGCTGGGACTTCTTTGCAGAAATCAAGTCATCGCATGTCTGGCAACCTCCTCCTCCTCCTCGTCATCAGTCCTCCCCTATCCTCCCCGGTCCTCTTTCATGTTCCTCCTCGTTCTACCTCAATGCCCTTCTCATACTGCTTAAACCCATAGGCTGCAGGACGGGAATGGCCCTCGCTGGAAACTCTAGTGTACGAGCCAGGACGGCAGAAAGGAGAGCAAGAGGAAGAACAACAGAAGGCAAGGAGAGACACGAATGCCCCGCTTTATCATAGTATCGTCCTCCTCGTCCTCCTCTCTCAATTGTCCTTCTCGTCGTCATTCTTCCTCCGCTCACCCCTCCCCCCACTCCTCCTCCCCCCCTGGGACTCCCATATCCACGCTGTCCATATAGAGGGTGTGAATGCGAAGTCTTGTCCCTTCTTGTCCTTGTTTGTCCCTTGTTGTCCGCGCGTGTCCTCGTATGTCCGCAGATGTCCGTCGTGTCCTTGTTTGTCCGCGTGTGCTGCGTTTGTTGTTGTTGGTGGTGATGGTGTTGTTGGTGTCGTTGGTGTTGTGGTGTCGTTGCTGTTGCTGTTGCTGTTGCTGCTGGTGTTGGTATTGCTTTCGTTGTTGGTGTGTGTTAGTTGGTTGGTGGTTGGTTGCGGTCTTGTGTTGATGCATTGTTGCTGGTTGCCAATTATTGCTGTCGTATGTTTTTGATGGTTGGTTGTTGACTCTTGGCGTGTAGCTGGGCGTTGGGTGTTATTGATTGTCTGATGATTGGCGAATCAAGCTCTAATGTCCCGCCCGCCCGACCCGACCCGCCCGTTAGGGTACACGCGTGCCAACTTCGATGGCGCATCATACTTTAACGTCCCGCTCGCCCGACCCGACCTGCCCGTCTGCGTCCGCCCGCCCGACCGGACACGCCCGACCCGACCTGCCCGTTAGGGTCCGCCCGGCCCCCAGGGTCCTGGGACCCAAAGGGGCCCCAGGAGGCCCCACAGGTAGGGCATATATAGATGTATATATATACATATGTAAGTATGTATGTATAAATGTATGAGTCTACGTACCTATGCGACCACCCTTCGGGTGATAGGGAGGTTCGGGGGGGGGGAGGAACCAACGTCTCACTCGATCGGCCCCACTATCGATCTCACTATCGGTCTCGCTCGATCTCACTCGATCAATCTCACAATCGATCCCACTCGATCTATTTCATCCGATCGATCTCACAATCGATCTGACTTTCGGTCCCACAATCGATCTCACTATCGATCTCACTACCGATCTCACAATCGATCTCACATTCAGTCGCACTATCGATCTCACGATCGATATCACACTCGATCTCACAATCAACGCCAGCATCAGCATCATCAACATCATCGGCATCAACGTCATCAACACCGTCAGCACCATCGGGACACCATCATCATCATCATCGCCTCGTTACCAGCATCACCAACATCACCATCATCATCATCATCAACATCATCACCATCATCGAGACACCATCGTCATCATCATCGGGACACCACCATCATCATCATCTCACCATCACGAACAGCATCATCAACATCATCATCATCGGGACACCATCATCATCATCAGCAACATCATCAACATCATCATCGTCATCGGGACACCATCATCATCGTCACCATCATCATCATCATCACCATCATCATCATGGGGACGCCATCGCCATCAACATCATCATCATCACCATCATCGGGCCACCTTCATCAAAATCATCATCATCACCTCATCATCATCCTCATCATCATCACCATCATCATCATCGGGACACCATCATCGTCATCATCAGCATAACAATCAACATCATCATCATCATCATCATCATAATCATCGGGACACCATCATCACCACCATCATCAACAGCATCATCATCAACCTCATCATCATCGAACTACCATCATCATCATCTTCATCATCACCATCATCACATCACCATGCTCAGGATCATCATCATCATCGGGACACCATCATTATCACCATCAGCAACATCATCATCGTCGGGACACCATCATCATCACCACCATCATCAACACCATCATCATCAACCTCATCATCATCAACATCATCATCGAACTACCATCACCATCATCTCATCACCATGCTCAGGATCATCATCATCATCATCATCGTCATTATCGGGACACCATCATCATCACCATCATCATCATCATCATCATCATCGGGACACCATCATCACCACCATCACCGTCATCAGCATCGACATCGACATCGACATCGACATCGACATCGACATCATCATCATCATCATCATCATCATCATCATCATCATCATCATCATCATCGGGACACCGACGGAACACCGGCGGGACACCGGCGGGACACCGCGCGCCACCGGCCCCCGGACAAGAAACATGTGGTCCGGCCGCGCCTCAGCCAGAGGCGGGACACTTCTCGCCCGCCCACGCAGCTTCGCCTCGCCCGCACGCACGGCACGCACGAACACGAAACCGAAACCAATTTCCCGGTAAAGGGGCTCTCCGTTCCACTTCTATCTCACCCCTCACCTCCGATCTGTGTATATATATATATATATATATATATATATACACACGGGGGGACGGCGAAGAGGATGATATAGAGGGAAGGCGGGGGCGCGGCGGAGGACGAGGGAAGTATATATGGAGGAGGGGCGGATGAGGATGCAAAGGGGGTAGTATGGAGAGAGGCGAAGGAGGAGGAGGAACAGAGGAAGAGGAGGGGAGGGGGGAGTTAAACTCGAATGTTGTACGTAGCTGCGACGCAGTATCCAAACCAATAGCGCCCACATAATTCCACCTCGAAATGAGCACACTAAGCGAAAGTGTTGCTGTGCCACACAACATAATGTACAACACAGTGCACATGTGTGTGCATGCATAAATGTAGATGTATATACAACTGTCGCACAATGTATATAAGATACGTTCGTGTTTTGCTGCCTAGAATTGCTGTGGCATTGCCATAGTATACTAGTACGCATGCCCTGATATCATAATTCATTGTCACATCATGATATAGTACTGGCAACTATTTGGCATACTGCTATATACACCACATACGATGTAACGTGCACGTTTGTAACCTATCGTGGGGCAGGAAATGTACCATATATCGTGTGCGCATGGACGAGCGATGGCCGCTAGCTCATTGGTATAGAAGACGAACAAACGTGAATAGAATTTCAAACGCAATGAGCCTCACAATGCCCAATAGAACCGAATATAGTAGAATACGCTTCAAAACGATTCATGGTTGTATGCTATAATTAAACAGAAACTTGGTAAAAGTCCGGAGAGCCCCAAAACAATGATAATACTAACGAACACAAAAATACGGATGCGAAGAACGATACATATATATGTAATACATGGAAGCGGTGTATGGCCCATGATAGTGGAAGTGTAAGTAGCAGGTTCCAGGGACTCAAGGGCATTGTTATTTATCACAACGAAAACGATGACATCTGATGCCTCTAGCGCAGAACCCAACGAGGTTCCCTCATGGCTCGCGTGGAGGGTACGGGCACGCGGGGCGCGCGGGGCGCGCGTGGAAGGTCGGCGATGTCCACCGATTTGGGTCGCTGGGCGCATCTAAAATTAAAAACGCACCATGAATCCTTCACGTTTTTTTGTTTTTGAAAATGCAAAAATGGTCCATTGTCCGCGACATTGCGCCCCGCAAGGCCCGATGTCCGCGACATCGGCCGCGCGAGGCCGCCGTGGCCGCCCAAGGGCACCGATGTCCGCGATCCTGGGGCTCCGCAGGACCCCATGTCCGCGCTGTGGCGGGCTGGCGGATCCAAATATGGCACGATCTCAATGTACAAACCAATATGTTTGTCATATGAGACAAGATCCCAAGATGGCGGGACAAGCAAAACGTGAGCGTCAACGCGAAGGACAGACAAGGACAAGACAGGGAGATAATGATGGAAATACCTGCACAAATACAATGCAAGAAGGGCACCCTAACGGAACAATACGGGACAAACGCGGGCACATCGGCGGGACAATCACACGGAAATCGACGGACATCCGCGGACAGTGGAGACGCACAAACGCGGACAAAAAAGGGACAAACGCGGACAAAAAGGGACAAACGCGACTAAAAAGGCAAACAAACGCGGACAAAAAGGGACAAACGCGGACGAAAGGGACAAACGCGGACAAAAAAATGACAAACGCGGACAAAAGGGGCATCCGCGGACAGCGGAGGCGGACAACAAAGGACAAACGCGGACAAAAAGGGACAAACGCTGACAAAAAGGGACAAACGCGGACAAAAAAGGACAAACGCAGACATCCGCGGACATCGACGGACTGGTTCATATTCAAAGGAACTCAAGAAATCCCTATTTCAGGCAAGGGAAACCAGGCCTAACGTAAAGAAATCGTGTCCTGCATCGCCACCTGCATACGACACCGAATGGAACAACTCATGAAAACTAATGACAACAAAACGTACCTGTGGCAAATTATAGCCGGTGACAACTGCGCCAGTGGAGCTCGGGCGAGGCGCGCCTCGACTAGGCTCTAGGATGCAAAGCGTCTGCGAAATGCTAAGTTGTTTGTGGGGTGGCCGTAGGACGATCGGAAAATCACGGCAGTCGAGTCGAGTCGAGTGGAGTCGGATCGAGTCGAGTCTCGGCAGCCGAGTCGAGTCGAGTCTCGATGACGCCCGCCATGAACGTCTTCCAGCAGGCTGCCGCGTGGCGTGCGTCCAGCGATGGCGGGAGGAGCAGGAGATGGGGGAGACTAGATATGCAGGAAGAAGCAAATACGGGAAGGGCAGAAGGCGGAGGAGGATAATCAGCGGAATATGGTAGGGCCTTCGGGAACGGGAACAGGATAAATGGGGCGCGAAGGAGTGAGTTCGAATAGGAGGATGTGTGAAGACGAGATGCAAAACTTGGTGGGCCTCCGCGCCGGCGACCCCTCAGAAAGCGCGCCTCGCCGTCGGCGATCGCCGATGGTAGATCGAAGCCGTGCTGTATGTATATGAAGCATGCAGTAAATACGCATTCAAGCATGCATAAGGATGTGTTTGTAAGTAGGTAGAAGACGATGTCCATGTCTATATATACATGTGCGTACATATATACAAGTGTGCACATACATAGACAAACCATTCAACATTCAACACACATGATCTTTGAAGCCCGCTTGCACGCCGAAAGGGGACGCCCAATAACATCCAGGGACACGCTGGAATACATCTGTAGGTGAGCACGCCTGCGGTAACATCAGGGGACACATAGGAAATGGCGTCCAAAACAAAAACCGCATCCCTAGGCGTGTCTCTGGATGCTGGATGTCCCTGGGTGTCCCTGGATGTCCCTCGGTGTCCGTGGTTGTCCCTCGGTGTCCCTGGATGTCCCTCAAGATTCGCAGATGTCCTTCGGTGTCCCTGGATGTCCTTCGGTGTCCGCGCATGTCCCTGGATGTCCCTCGGTGTCCCTGGATGTCCTTCGGTGTCCACGCATGTTCTTGGATGTCCCTCGGTGTCCCTGGATGTCCCTCGGTGTCCGCGCGTCCCTGGTGTCCCTGGGGCGACAAGGCCATGCCCCTGGATGCGATTAGCGCTATGGTTGCATTTACGTGCCTTACATGTCTCTGGATGTCCTTGAGTGTCCCTGGGTGTCTTTAAGTATCCCTGGATGTCTTTAAGTATGTCCCTAGCTACCCGTCGGTGTCTCTGGATGTCCCTACATGTCCCTGGATGCCCCCTCGGTGTCCGCGCGTGTCCCTGGATGTCCCTCGGTGTCCCTCGGTGTCCCTTGATGTCCCTCGGTGTCCGCGCGTGTCCCCGGGTGTCTCGGGATGTCCCTAGGTGTCCCTAGGCGACCCCATCGCTCCCCTGATTCGATGGATCACCCGATGGGGCCACGAAACGTGCGAGGGGTGCGCCAACATGGAGGTGGAGCTGCATGCGGACTCCGCCACTGGTGTCGGTGGAGCACCCTACGGGGCCACGAAGCGTGTGAGGGGTGCGCCGAAATCGAGGTGGAACTGCGCGCGGACCCCGCTACTGGGGCTTTTGGTGGAGCACGCCAATGGGGCCGCGAAGCGTGTGAGTGGTTTGCCGAAATTCGGGTGGAACTGCATGCAGGCCCTTCCACTAAGGCCTCCGATCGGTGGAGCGCCCCATGTGGCCAATAATCATGTGAGGGGTGCGCCAACATCGATCCAGAACTGCATGCTGACCCTGCCACTGGGCCCTTCGGTGGAGCACCCTACGGGGCCACGAAACGCGTGATCGAGGGGTGCGCTCTATATCGAGGTGGAACTGCGTGCGGACCCTGCCACTTAGGCCTTCGGTGGATCGAGGGCACGCGGGGGGAAGAGGTAGGAGGGGATTGCGGAGAGGAGGAGACGAGGAACGCGGGATGCCAAACTCTAGAAACAACGACTCAACACCACAGGATGGTTAGGAAAAACGGTTCAATATGCAACGCCGCTCTTTGCGAGGCGGTCGAAAAGTTCGAGGAGGGCGACATTTCGATCAGATCGAGTTAGAAGCTGGGACCGAGGATGACAACAGACTTTAAGAAGACACAGGGATAACACTTCGATGCGTATCTGATTACAGATGTAGAAGAATCACGTTCGCCCATAACATACATGACGCTCCAAACATTTTGTTTACACTCGCAAGTACCACTGGCAACTCGACAACATATGATGCTTCTGAATGAAACTTGCATGCTAAAACATTAATAATAATAAGAATGAATATTATTAATATTATGATGATTATTATTATTATTATTAAAAATAATAATAATTAATACTAATAATAATATTAATAATAATCAAAATAATAATAATAATAATAATAATATTATAAATCATAATACTAATACTAATAATAAGCCTATGATAGCATCACACATCTCATCATAAAAAGGTTTGTTTCCACGCCGTCCACGCGGACAGCGTGGATATGGGAGTCCCAGGGCATCCTTCCTCGCCCAGGGGTGGGTGGGGAAAAACACCGTTTAGCAAAACAACTTGTATCAAAACAACCCGGCGCCGATCCACGTCGGCGCAGGCCTGCTCAAAAAATGCCGCAACACCCTTTCGAGACTCTCTAGAACTGGAGAAGAAGGCAATTCGCTACTGGCAGGGTGGTGGTTTCTATCATCATCGGGCTCGAGTGCAGTCGTCCTCCTCCTCGTCTCTGTCCCCGTTGTCCCCCTCTTCCTGGTCATCCTGCTTTCCATCTCCCCTCGGCGGCGCGCCCAGGGGGGAAGGCAGATGAGGCGGGCCTTCTCCGGAGTCTGAGAAGCTGTCTGAGCCTTCTCCGAAGCTTCGCTGCCAACTGAGACGGCGTGCTCCCTCTCGCTTGCCCCCTTGGCGCGCCGACGGTCCTCCCCTTCTCATGGTACGCATCCTGGCACCAGCTGCTGACAGCACCCATGTCTGGGACCCTTTTCCCGCTCTGGGCAAGCCGATCCTGGGACCCGCCCCCCCTGCAGGCCGACCCGCGCTGGACCCCCACAGCTCGGGCGCACGCTGACACGGACTGCGGATCCGCGGATCTGGCGCGTGGGCGCCGGATCCACGGATCGGGGAGCGCAGTCCCCGAAGCATGGCGCCATAGCCGCCGCGTTTGCCCCGCGCTGGCCCCCACCATCCACGCTTCGATTGCCGATTGCCCAGCGTGAACCAACGAAGCGGCACTGGTACGCGACAGGACGACAAGATCATTGGCTCCGGCCGACAAGACATCAGCCTGATCGTGCTTGCAAAGGAGTTGGTGCGCCAAGCTTGCGGGCAAGAGGAGGATAAAGAAGCATAAGAAAAAAGGAGGAGGATGGCGATGGGGAAACGACAATGGCGTCGTGTGTGCAGCATGCTTGGTTAGCTGGCCAGGTATACATTCCTTCCTTTCTCTCCAGTGCAGGGGGCATATTATTTTTCTGCGAGGGGGGGGCTTCCTTGTGCTCTTCGTGACCAGACTTGTGCCCTCCTACGTCTAGTTGACACCCACGCGGGTACCGTTGCGCAAATGATCATCAGAGCGGATCTGAGACGTATACATCTATGCTCGCAACCGGTTGCGCACACATGCGTATGATCTCACCAACACTCTGGGCGTATGTGGTTTGCCGAGTTCCTCATGCCAACTTCATTGGTCCTCTTCAGGGAGAGGTGTACTTCTCCCCCTACCCACTCTCCCTGGGTCTGCACGGGTGGGTGCGACGCGTTGGAGCGTCCGAGATGGCCCAAGCTCGCTCCAAGAGGGCTCCAGGTGGCCTCCAAGACTGCACAAGATAGCCCAAGATGGCTCGAGGCAGCCTTCAACATTCCTCCAAGAGGCCACAATACAAAGTACCGCCCCAAGCTGGCTTGAAGTGGCCACGGCGCCTCCCAAGGACGCCCCCTTGAGACCGAAATCTCGAGAGAACCCAGTTGTTTTGCCTTCCTGCCTTTTCGCTTACGATGGGCTTCTGAGGCCTCAGGGTGGCTCCAGCTTGGCCCAAGAGAGCTCCAGGAGGGCTTGAAGACGGCCCCAAGAGTGCCCAGGACCACCACAGGAGGCAGATTTCTCGGCCCCCGACAGGGCGCACGTCTCAGGGACTTCCTCCCCTCTTTGGTCGATGGCCTCCAAGATGGCCCCCCGAGAGAGAGAGAGAGAGAGAGAGAGCTCTGTGAGGGCCCCGAGCCCGCAGCGGCGGTTTACTCCTGGGCCTGCTCAGGCTGATCCTGATCTCCGGTAGGACGGTTGCCCCACCTTTTTGGGGTTCCTAGATGTGTTGGCGAGGAGACTCGAAGCGCCAATCATATGGATACGATCGCTGATGCGTTGCGGATGTATGCATGCATGCGTGATGGTGCAGATTGCGCATGAACGTCTGTGTGCGCGCACGTATCGCAAGACATTTCGCGGAGAGGGCACACTTGTCGCATCGTTCCACAATCGTTGAGGTTGCACCCCTCGCGGCCCGAAAGGGCATTCCACGATCAAGCATATAACCGCCCTGAAGGGGCCCAGAGGAATCACATATCAGAGGGAAGCACTCGCCCAGCTCTGACCAATAACGCGGTGTGAAACGGACGGCCGTCAAGCAAACCAGGAACGCCACACGAGCCAACCTACCATTGCCGAGCCTATGCAGGACACCGCGGCCTTTAAAACACGGCGGGTACAATGTGCGTTCATATATCTGGACGCGCGAGCGGCCAACAAGAGTCAAGCAACAATCCAGGAGGGGAGCGAGGGAGGGAAGAGGGGGGGAGGAGGCGGCGGCGGCGGACAGAAACGCGTTTTCGTGATGTTGGCAGCACTGCCATCACTCCCGTGAAAGTCAAGAAGTGAATAGGAGGATCGCGCGGGGGGGTGCTGGCGGTGGGTCGCGTGCGATATATTTCAGCCCGCAGATGCCCTCCCTCGAATGTCCCCGGAGGCTCTCGGCCACACCCGCCGTGTGGATCTTGCGCCGTGGGCCCTCCCCCGTGGCCCACCCCGGGCCCCGAACCGCCTCAAATTGGCTGCACGCAGTGGGAACCATAGAAGAGAGCGACCTCTGGCGAGCGGAGCGATGGGGGCCGCGGGGAGGGGGCCCGAACCCAACCGCGCCAGCCAGTGCTGGAGGGACCCTTCCGGGCCCGCACCAGAGGCCACTCTGGCGAAGGGTCACCCTTCCACTTGGCCGATTCGAAGCCATCGCCCGCCCGCGCTGGCGTCACCACTGCGCCGAGGCGGCTCGAGCCTGTAGGCATCTGTGTCTGATGCGTCTCACCCTCGCCTGGCCGTCCCGCTCTTCTGCGGCATGCTCGTCACTGTCCACTTCGAGTTGTTCCACGCCCCGCTCGGTGCCTGAGGCCGCCTGCGCTTCCCTCGCTCGCCGAATCTCGGCGGCCCCCTTCTCCCCT
>CAUYUJ010021059.1:837583-865083 GCA_963575745.1 Prorocentrum cordatum | reverse complement strand
CGCGATTCCCAGACGTCGCAGGCGCAACGCCTTCGAAAATTGCAAGCAAGCTGGAAACGAGGGCGCGAGGTCGAAGGAGCTCGTGAGGGGGTCCCGCGCGAGAACGCGATTTTACAGAACTTGCGAGGAACCGCTGTTGCCGTAAACCCATGGCCATCATCAAAGTTTGAGCCTCACTTTCCCTGGTGTGGGGACAAGGGGTGTGAGCCCGGAGAGGGGGCGCATGTCACACCCCAGCTAAATAAAATACATTGGGCACCAGTGGGGGGATCAGCAAGAAAATTAGGCAAGTGTGGGAGGACAAACAATTGGTGATTGCACTGTGGAGGTGCAAGCTCGTTTGTGCAAGCTATGTGGTGTAAGCTCTGTTGTGTAAGAGCTTCAGTGCGGGCTACGTGGTGTAAGATATCGGGTGTAAGCTAAATTGCGTAGGTTTTGGGGTGAGAGCTACGTGGTTTGAGCTAGGCTGTGTGAACTATATGGTGTCAGCTATGCTGTGTAGCTGTGTAGTGTGATCTATGTGTTGTGAATGCTAGTGTGCAAACTCTGCGGCATGAACTACGTGGTGACGGCTACCCATGTTGGCTAGCGGCGGGCCATTGAGCAACAATGGATTGGCAAAGCAGCGGGCCTTTCAAGCGAATTTCAAGTATTGCACTGACGCCTCAAGAGAGAGAGCACGATATCTGAGTGAGTGAGTTGTGACAAGGTCTCGCGCGAGAGCACGATCCCTGGACGTCGGGAGCGCCGCGCATTCGTAAATTTGCAATGCAGTCCTGGGCAAGAGGGCGATTCCCACGTAGATCGTGAGGAAGTCCCGAGCGAAAGCGCGATGTTGAATTACTGGCGACGGAATATCTGGCGGGAGTCGCTGTTGTGGCACACCAGTCGCCAACAAGACAAGGTGCGAGCCCCCAGGGGAGGGTACCTTAAGTGAAACGTAGAATGGGTATCAGTAGGGGGAACAGGAATGGATCTTCGCCAGAATTGAAAATCCAAGCACAACTGCAATCATTTAAAGCCTGGTCGTACTTCGCTGTTGGCGTGCCACTCAACACGTATGCCCCGAGGCCCCGATACACGGCGTCTTCGCCTTCGGTCGTACACCCTGCGGGGGTGTGCGTAGCCATTGCTTGCCACGCGTAGTTGGCGGGGCCCCTAACGGAGGAGGAGGAGGCAGCAGAGCGTGGGCAAGCCCTACCGAAGGAGCAGGATGGGAAAGGGAACGCGAGAGAGCGAGGAAAGGAGGAGATAACGTCAACGGAGACGGGCAAGATGACAGGAGGGTAATTGACGGAGGAGGAGATATGGCAGAAAGGGGAGGAGAGAGGAGCAAACAGTTTGGCAAGCGTCGTGCCATTAGAGCGAATTTCGTAGGTTGCATTGAAGTCTCAAGGGGGAGCACGAGGAAGTCCAGCGTCCAACGCGAGAGCACTAGTCCTGGACGTCGAGAGCGCAACGCCTGGGTAAATTGCAATGCAGTCCTAGGCGAGAGCGCGATTCCCACGTAGATCGTGAGGGCGTCTCGAGCGAAAGCGCGATTTTGAATCTGCTCCGAGCACCCATCCTGCTAATCCCGTGCCTCATCCTTCTTCCTCCCCCTTCCATCCGTCCTCTCGTCCCCTGCCTTAGGGGCTGCACGAATGACACGCGGCAAGTAAGGAGGATATACCCCCGGGGGGTACGATCGAAGACGAAGAGGGCGGGTATCGAGGGTTTGGGATATACGTTTGGAATGGAACGCGTGCAAGTAAGAGCGAACAGTCTTAAAATTATTGTTGATGCTGTGAAATAGGGGCCAACAACTCAGTTTAAGCACCGCCTCCTTCCCTGAAGAAAAACAAGGTGCGAGCCCCCCTGTGGGGGGTCACTTGACTTGAAACATCGAATGGGCACTAGTGGTGGGGAGGCCAACCATAACTATTGTCAGAGATGCGAGTTCACAAAAAACAACCAACAACACATGCCAAAGCGAGGTGGCAGATAGGCGCGTCAGCCCAAATGGATAGATGGTCCGAGCGAAGCGCCTCGCGTACTCCTCGAGGTACGCGTCGCTATCTGCCGGGTGCCTGATGCTTGGCTCCACGACCTCGTGCGAGAGCTGCTCCGCAAGTGCGGGTGCCTTGGCTACACTTCGGCACAGTTTCATCCCTCGTACCAGCACCTGCAGGTCGTAGTCGTCGAAGAGGTAGCCTGCACGGATGCGGGGCGGATCCATGGGATCGCCAGATCTGAGCTCTATGCACCCCTCGCTCTTTGGTAGAAGCAACGTTGGGAGAAAGGATACTCCTCGGGGAAGCTTGCCTGGGTCCCTAAATATTTCACCGTGCTCCCCGGTGAGGGCCATGGTCTCCCAGATCCCAAAATGAGAAGACTTGAGGACGCCACCAGCTATGTGCAGTTGTATGTCCACCTCCTCGTGGTGTGGATCCTGCTTCTCCCGAAGGCCAGAACGCGTGAAGGCCATATTGGAGATGCCAGATCCACCAAAGGGGCCCGCACCAGAAAGGAAGTAGCGGAAGAGAAGAGGCAGCGCGACACGCACTGCCGTCAGGTCGCGGACGATCGGGTCCGCCTCTCTGGCCGCGAACAACATGGGCACGAACAAGTGGTCCAGCATCCTTCTGCCAACGCCGGGTGATGGCACTGCCACAGGCACCCCGTGCTCTGCCAGGTGCTCCCTCGGCCCGATGCCCGACAGCAGCAGCAGCTGAGGCGACTGGACAGCCCCGCATGCCAAGATCACCTCACGGCGCGCAAAAACGACGCGGCTGGAGCTCCGCTGGAGCTCGGCGTCCGTCCGGCCCTCCCGATACCACACCCCTTCTGCGGTGGTTCCCCGGAGTGCCACGCGTTCTGCGCGACAGTGGGTCCAAATCGTCAGGTTCGGCCGCTTGTTAGCTCCGCTGTTGCGCAAGTATGCTTGCGCCATGTCGCAGCGCGTGCCGTCTGGGCCGACGTTGACCTGCGTTGTGCCTCCTGCCCCTGCAAGGGGTCCAGAGTTGTAGTCCTCGGCGCCTTCGCGGACAAGGCCAACCTCCACGCAAGCGCGGCCGACCCTGCGCGACACTTCCGCGCAATCCTCCCCGGCGCCCGCGAGGATGTCGTCCATGCGGCGAGTCTGCAGCGGCCCGCCGCTGGCGTGGTCACCAGGGGCACCAAAAAGGCAGCCCTCCGACTTCTGGAAGAAGGGCAGCACCTCCTTCCAGCTCCACCCCTCGCAGCCGAGCTTCGCCCACGCGTCGTAAGTTTTTGGGTCGCCTCGCACGTAGATCAGGGCGTTGACGGCAGAGGTACCTCCGAGGCACCTGCCGCGGGGCCAGTTGTGCACGGCGCCGTTCTGGTGCGGCTCTGGCTCGGTCTTGAAGGCCCAGTCTACCTCGGAATTCCGACCGTGCAAGTCCAGAGCATACCTGAACGGCCAGCGTACGGCGCTGGTGCCCCCAGGGCCGCCTGCCTCGATCAAAAGCACAGACAAGCTCGGGTCCTCGCTAAGACGGGCCGCGAGGACGCAGCCCGCCGAGCCACCGCCGACGACTATATAGTCGAACTCCTGTGGGGCACGCCGAATGACAGAGAGGAGAGGGAGGAACTGTGTGTTCACTGACTCCGCTGGGGCTCTGGGGAGCCTGCGAAGTGGCGACGGTTGCAGACTTGGCATAACCCCCCTTCCAGGGAGCGCGAGGCTCAGTCTGGATCTGCGTGTCCCCCCACGCCGCTGTGCTTCCCAGGAGTGCCCGAAAGCGACGAGAGTTGCCCATTTGGCAGCCCCACAAGCAGCTGCGAGGTCACGTCTCGGTGCGCATGCTGGGCCTCACAAAGCCCCCGAAAGTGGCACCAGTTGCATCATTCGCATCTCCCAGGCAGCAGCGAGGTCTCGCCTGGGTGCTCGTACAACTCCACTCCGCTGGACCTCCCAGGAGCGCGCGAGAGCGGCGAACGTTGCGCAGCTAGCAGTCCTCCACGAGGCCGCGACTTCTCCTGAGAGTCTGCGTGACACTCCGCTCCAATGGACCTTCCTGGAGCGCACGAACGTAACAACAATTGCACAGCTGGCAGACCACCAAGGAGCCGCGAGGTCTCGCCTGGATATGCGTAGCGCTCCACTCTGCGGGACCATCCACTAGCGCACGAAACTGGCGACGGTTGCGCAGTTGGCAGCCGCCACGGAGCAGCGAGATCTCGTCCGAGTCTGCGTGGCACTCCACTCCGCTCAGCCGCTCGACTTCCCCGAAGCGCACGAACGTGGCAACAATTGCGCAACTGGTAGCCACCACGGAGCAGCGAGGAATTGTCTGCGTCTGCGTGGCACTCCACACCGCTCGACCTTCCAGGAGCGTGCGAACGTAGTAACAGTTGCGAAGCTGGCAGCCACCCAGGCAGCTGCGAAGTCACGTCTGAGTCTGCGTGGCGTTCCACTCCGCTGACCTCCCAGGAGCGTATGGGCGAGGCGGTGGTTTGGCAGTTGGCAGCACCATGGCTAACAGCGAGGTCTCGTTTCGTCTGCGTGGCAATCCACTCCTCTGGCCTTCCCACAAGCCGACGACACCGGCGACGCTTACGCAGCTGCCCCCCTGGGATGCGCTAGGCCCAGTGTGGGTGGCAAGCAAAACGCAGGTAGGAGATGTACTTTTGATTCAAAACGATAACTCGAGTTATGTTGGTGGGTGGGTGGGTGGGTTCGCGCAGGCCAAATAACAAGCGTTAGTTGTCTGTTGTCGTGTGTGTGTGTGTGTGCGCGTGTGTGCGCGTGTGCGTGCTTGCGTGCGCGTGTGGCGGTGAGGATTTGGGAATTGGAAAGGATTCTACAAGGGAAAAACGAAGAGTTTGGGAGGATTTTGGAATTGGAAAGGATCCTACAAAGGAAAAAAAAGAAGTTGGAAAGGGATTTGATACATGATTTCCAGGGTTAGACAGGAATTTCAAATCCCAGAACGAATTCTGGAATCGCCAGAGCGGCGCCAGAGCCTGTGGGGAAAAACGAGTTGGAGAAGGATTTGATACAGAATTTAAGGAGTTAGAAAGGGAATTGGTAAAGGATTTCCAGAGTTAGAAAGGAATTTCGGGTTCCAGAAAGAATTCTGGAATTGCCCGCGCGGCGCTGGAGCCAGTAACGGAAAAACGAATTAGAGAGGGGATCTGGTACAGGATTTAAAGAATTAGAATAGGGATTTGATGAAGGATTCCCTGAGTTAGAAAGGAATTTCGAACCCCAAAGAGAAATCTGGAATTGCCTCTGCGGCGCCCAAGCCCATAGGGGAAAAACGAGTTAGAACCAGAATTTGATAAACAATTTACTGAATGAGAAAGAGGTTGTGTAACATATTTCCAGAATTAGGAAAGAATTTCGACTCCCAGAAAAAAATCCGGAATTGCCTCGTACGCAAAGCCAGTAAGGGAAAAACGAATTAGAGGGGGATTTGATAAAAGGATTGTAGGAGTCAGAAAAGGACTTGGGAAAGGATGTCCATAGTTCGAATGGAATTTCGAATCCCGGAGCGAATTCTGGAATTGCCCGAGCGGCGCCAGAGCCATCAGGGAAAGACGAATCAGAAAAGGATTTGATGAAGGATTTAAAGAATTAGAGGGGGATTTGATAAAAGGATTTCCAGTTAGGAAGGAAGTTCGGATTCCAGGAGAATTTTGGACTTGCCAGAGCGGCGCAGGAGCCAGTAGCAGAAAAACGAATGAGAAAAGGATTCAAGGGACAAGCGAATTAGAGAGGGATTTGATAGAGGATCTAAGGAGCTAGAAAGGGATTTGATACAGGATTTCCAGAGATAGAAAGGAATTTCGAATCCCAGAGAAAACTCTGGAATTGCCCGAGCGGCTCCAGGACCAGTAAGGGAAAAACGTGTCAGGGAGGGATTCGATAAAGGATTCCAAAGAGTTAGAAAAGTATTTGGTAAACGATCTCCAAAACTTCTAAAGAGAGTTCTGGAATTGCCCGAGCGGCGCCAGATCCAGCAGGGGAAAACGAATTAGGAAAGGATGTGATAAAATAATTAAGGAACTAGAAAAGGATTCGATAAAAGGATTTACCGAATTAGAAAAGAATTTCGGATTTCAAATGGACTTCTGGAATTGCCCGATCGGCGCCAGAGCCAGTAAGGGAAAAACGACGTATAAATGGATTTGATACACGTTTGAAGGAGTTAGAAAGGGGTTGGATACAGGATACCCAGAGTTAGAAACAAATCGTTAGAAGGGAATGTCGAATTCCCGAAAGAATTTCGGGAATTGCCCGGGCGGCGCCAGAGCCTGTAGGGGAAAAGCGAATTAGAGAAGGACTTGATCATGACTACACGGAATTAGAAAAGGATTTGAAACCAAATTCAAGGCGTTAGAAAGGAATTTCGAATCCCAGAGAGAGAAATCTGGAATTGCCTCTGCGGAGCCAGAGCCCTCGGGGGGAAAAAGAATGAGAAGAGTTTTGATACAGGATTTCCAGAAATAGAAAAATTTCGACCCCCAGGAAAAAACTCCGGAATTGCCAGAGCGGTGCCAGAGCCAGTGAGGGAAAAACGAAGTACAAATAACATCGAAACCAGATTTAATTTAACAATTAGACAAGGATGTGGTAAAGGATCTCCAGAAATAGACATGAATTTCTGTTCCCAGGGAGAACTCTGGAACTGCCGGAGCGGCGCCAGAGCCAATAGGGGAAAAACGAATTAGGGACATATTTGATAACGGAATCAAGGAATTCGAAAGGGATTTGGCAAAGGATTTCCAAAGTTAGAAAGAAAATTCGAGTCTCAGTGCGAACTCTGGAATTCCCCGAGCGGCGCCAGAGAGGAATTTGAGAAGGGATTCAAGGAGTTAGACAGGGTTTTGATAAAAGGATTTCCAAAGTTAGAACGGAATTTCTAACCCCAAAGGGAATTCTGGAATTGCCCGAGCGGCGCCAGGGCCAGTCGGGGAAAAACGAGTGAGAGAGGGATTTGCTAAAGAGACGAAAGGAATTAGAAAGGGGCCTGGTGCAGGATTTCCACAGTTAGAAAAGGATGTCGAATCCCATAGAGAAATCTGGAATTGCTTCTGCGGAGCCAGAGCCCGTGGGGGAAAAACGAATTATAGAGAAATTTCACATGAAGGATTTAGGGAGTTAGAAAAGGAGGTGATAAACAAGGATTTCCAGAGTAAGAACAGAATTTCGGATCCCAAAGAGAATTCTGGAATTGCCCGAGCGGCGCCAGAGCCAGTACAGGAAAACGAGGTAGGGGGGGGATGTGATAAGGCATTTATGGAGTTAGAAAGGGATGTGACACAGGCTTTCCAATAGTTAGAAAAGAATTTCGCCTTCCAGAGAGAATTCTGGGGTTGCCCAAGCGGCGCCATAGCCTGTCAGGGACAAAAACGAATTAGAGAAGGATTTGATAAGAATTAGAACAAG
The DNA here is from genome assembly GCA_963575745.1 of Prorocentrum cordatum. Taxonomy (NCBI): domain Eukaryota; class Dinophyceae; order Prorocentrales; family Prorocentraceae; genus Prorocentrum; species Prorocentrum cordatum. Next base: position 857,687 of record CAUYUJ010021059.1, on the reverse strand, counting down.
ATGTGATAACATATTTTCCGAATCAGAAAGGAATTTCGAATTTCAGAAGGAATTCGGGAATTACCAGCGCGGCGCTAGGGCCAGTGGGGGAAAAAACGACTTAGACAGGGATTTGATGAACAAAAATTAAGGAGTTAGAAAAAGATTGGGTAAAGGATTTCCGGCATTAGACGGGAAATTTCACATCCCAGAAAGATTTCTGGATTGCCCGAGCGGCGCCAGAGCCAGTGGGGGGAAAATCAAATTAGAGAGGGATTTGATACATAATGTAAGAGATAGAAAGGGATTCGATAAACGATTTCCAAAGATAAAAGAAGTTTCGGATTCCAAAGAAAATTCTGGAATTGCCGGACCGGCGCCAGAGCCAGTAGGGGAAAAACGAATTTGAAGGAGACTTGATAGAGGATAAAAATGCTAAAAGAGGATTTGACAAAGGATTCCCAGAGTTAGACAGGAATTTTGGATTCCAGAGAGAATTCTGGAATTGCCCGAGCGGCGTTAGGGATAATCAAATTAGCGAGGGAATTGGCGTAGGATTTGAGGAGTTAGAAAAGGATTTGATAAGGATTTCCTGCATAAGAAAAGGATGACCAACCCCAGAGAGAATTCTGGAATTGCCAGAGCGGCGCCAAAGCCAGTCGGGAAACAAATAGGGAAGGATTTTAAGGAGTTACAACAGGATTTGATGCACGATTTCCAGCGCTAGAAATAAGTTTCGAATCTCAGGGAGGATTCTGGAATTCCCTGAGCGGTGCCAGAACCAGTAGAGAAAAAAACGAATCAGAACAGGATGTGATCAAATATTTCAGGAATTAGGAAATGTTTTGATAAAAGGATCTCCAGAATGAGAAAATGTGTTTGGGATGCCAATGGGAATTCTGGAATTGCCCGCGCGGCGCCGGGGCCATTGGCGGAAGAACGAATTAGGAAAGGACTGGATAAAATGATTTAAAGAATTAGAAAGGGATTTGATAAAAAGGATTCCCAATACGAAGGAACTTCGGATTCCGAATTAGCTAAAGATTTAATAGCGGATTTGTGAAATTAAAAAGGATTTAATAAACAGGAATTCCATAGTCAGACAGGAATTTTGAATCCAAGAGAGAATTCTGGACTCGCCCGAGCGGCGCTGGAGCCCGTGGGGGAAAACGAATTAGATAGGGGGTTGGTACAGGATTGAAAAAATCAGAAGGAATGTTATAGCGGATTTCCAGAGTTAGGAAGGAATTTCCAATTCCTAAGAGAATTCTGGCATTGCCCGAGCGGCGCCAGAGCCGCTGAGGGAAAACGAATTAGGAAAGGATGTGGTAAGGGATAGAACATGTAGAAAGGGATGTTATACAGGATTTCCAAAGTTAGAAACGAATATCGGATTCCAGAGACGGCGGAGTGCCAGAGCGGCGCCAGGGCCAGTAGGGGAAAACGAATTAGGAAGGGATTCGTTGAAGGATTAAAAGAATTAGACAAGGATTTGATACAGGATTCCCAAAATTAGAGAAACATATGAATCCTGTGAGAACTCTAGAATTGCCAGAGCAGCGCCAGAGCCAGTGCGAGATAAACTAGTCAGAGAGGGATGTGATACAGGATTGAGAGAGTTAGAAAAGGACTTGATTCCCGGAGTTAGAAAGGAATTCCCAATGCCAGGAAGAAATCTGGAACAGCCTGTGCGATGCCAGAGCCAGTCGGGCCCAGGAAGCCTTCGATCCTAAGATTGCCCAAAGACGGCCAAATTTCTTCTTAACTCTCGGAATTCCCATGCAAGGCCTTTCCTTACTCGACTTTCAGCAGGTGGCAGCCCCAATGCAATTGCCTCCATCGCGCATTCCCCAGCCACCCTCCTTGTTTAAACCAGAGATGACCCCTAAAACAACGGCCGCCTGTCGCAACAATTCCTGGTTAACTCTCGGAAACCCAACACAATGGTTGTCCTTACTCGACGTTTCCTCCCAACTGAGGACAGTTCCAATGAAATGCCCTCCCCCGCGCGATCCCCCCACCTCCCTTGCCCCCCTCCAACGCCACAATTCCTTCTTAACTTTTGGAAGCCCAATGCAATACCCCAACTGATGCCCCCCCCCCCACCACACACACACCACCACCGCCACCACCACCACCACCACCACCACCACCACCAACTCGCCCACCCAGAAGCCACAACTTCTCCTCAACTCTCGGAATACAAATACAGCGCATTTCCTGACATGGCTTCCAGCAGGTGGCAGCCCAAATGCATTTGCCTCCATCGCGTATTCCCAAGCAGCCCTCCTTGTCGAAACCAGAGGTGGCACCCAAAACAGGGGGCGCCTATCGCCGCAATTCCTTCTTAACTCTCGGAATCCCAACACAATGTTTGTCCTAACTCGACGTTTTCTCCCAAGTGAGGACACTTCCAATGCAATGCCCCCCCCCCCCGCGCGATCCCCTCACCCCCTTGCCGCCCCCCCCCCTCCACATGTTACAATTCCTTGTTAAACTCTTGGAAGCCAAATACAATGCCCCAACTGATGACAAGTGCCCCTCCTGCTCCAAAAGCTATAATTTCTGCTTAACTCTCAGAATCCCAATACAATGCTTGTCCTAACTCGACTCGGCAGGTGGCAGCCCAAATTGCAATTTGCCTCCATCGCGCATTCCCACGCCACCCTCTTTGTCGAAACCAGAGATGATCCCCAAGACAGGGGCCGCCTATCGCCACAATTCCTGCTTAACTCGCGGAATCCCAACGGAATGTTTGTCCTAACTCGACGCTTCCTCCAAATTGAGGACAGTTCCAATGCAATGCCCTCCCCCGAGGGGCGCTTGGGGTCGCCACAATTCCGCCAAACATTTATTGTAACATAACGCGAGTTATGTTTGTGGGTGGGTGGCTGGGTGAAAGACGAAAATAACATGCGTTAGGTTTTCCGAATAAAAACCATCTCTAGGAGGCAGGAGGCAGGAGGAGGGAGGGGGAGGGAGGACTGATAAAGGAGGCCGGCGAGCAGTGCTCCTTTCAAAACGACACCCATACACAGGAGGGTTGGGAGAAAGCAAGCGAAGGACGGGCACTCCTCCGACCCCCTCCTCCCTCCTCCCTCCTCCTCACTCCTCCCGCCTCTCCCATTCCCCTTTCCTCACTCCTTCTCCCCCCCCTCCCTCCTTGAACTTCGCGAAGGGAATGCAGCAGAGGGCCCCAAACATCGGGCGCCTCGAATTTTCAGCACGGACCCCCCAGACACTGGAAGCCCCGACCCTTTCCCTGGGGCTGGCTTTTCACCCTGAGCCGTGCTGCTGGCGGCCCTGGGGCTCGAGGGCGGCCACCCGAAGCCGAACACTGCACCCCCCCTCCCGGCCCCCCCCCCTCCTTGATTTTGCCCCAACGCGTCGTTTGTATGGAAAGCGCTGGCCTCCTGAGAAACAGTCGAAGTGCAATTTTCAGACCCTAAAGCACCCCCTTCTTAGGCCCGAAAGTGCTCCTTCACGAGCCCTGCAGGGCCCATTTTCGGCACCCCCTCGTTACCCCCCCAGTGATCCCCCGCACTATGCGCCCTCCAAGCAGAGCTTCTGCAGTCAACGCAAGGCCCCCCTCCGCCGGCACGCTGAGCGCCTGGGGGCGGCGCGGCAGGCGCCGCCAGGGTGGCCTCGCGCTGGCCCATGAAATCCGCGCGAGCCTCCAATCGTAATGTCCTGCTGCATCCTTTAGTGCGTATGTGGCTTCGGGCGCTTCCTCTTCGGGAGGGTTTATCAACGTTCCGTATGAATACGCGCCCCCTCCCCAACCTGGCCGGCGACGAACCCGGGACACTGAGTCCCCCCGCCATCCCTGTCAAAAGAACCATGCAAAGTGCACACAGAAACAAACATTGGACCGTGCGCGGGCGTGCCCTTCTTTTGCCCGCTCCGTGCAGACCAACCATCCCTGACAAAACACAGAACAACATCGTGCGCGGGCGCCTTAGGAACACGTTTCATTGGTTTTGGCAGGGACGGCGGCGGTGCCTTCGAAATGTTCGCTCTGTCAACACATGATGCGTAACACACTGTATGGCAAAAGCAGGTTCATGCGCGGGCGCCCCGCGATCGTTGCGCATTGGGTTCGCAAGGAGGAGGCGGCGGGGAGGTGCCCTCAGATTGGCTGCTCTGCTCACGTTCGCGAAGCTTGACAAGAAACAACACAACATGCATTGTGGCCGCAACATCTGCATCATGCGCGGGCGCCCCGTGATCACTTTGTGTTGGTGTTTGACAGGGACGGCGAGGGTGCCATCATACTGTCTGCTGTGTGCTTCCGACGGGTATCAGGAAATCGGTGGGATCTGGGCCTCGGGCTCGGATGCTGCCTGTGTGCGGGGAATAGCGGGTGGGAGTGAACGACGCGGCTTGCGGCATGGGGTAGCTTGATCACTGCCCCTTCCTGATGGACACCCCCTCCCCCAGCCGACCGGCGACAAACCTGGAACAGTGCGCCCTCCCCCGTCATCCCCAACACAATGAGAAGTGCAACATGCGGCAAAATATTGCTGGTCTTATTGGTTTTGACAGGAACGGCGGGAGAGCCAGCATATGGCCTGTCTTGTGCGCAGGGCCACCATTATTTGCAAATAAACCTTGCTACAGACCCGACCAAATGCAATTGTGAATGCGGCGGTTGTGAGAACCATCTTCGGTGAAGCTCCCGATGGGGCCACGCGCGAGAAGGGCGTGCCTGACTGGGATGGGGACGCTAAGCGCGGAGGGGCGCACCAGAACGCGCGAGGGGCATGCGAATACCACGAGGGAGATCAGAAGAAGGGGGCGCGCAAACTGATCACCGTTGTGGTGAGACCTGGCATTGAGAAGCACACTGAGCATTCACGAAACGACAGACAGGGTAGCAAAGGACACCCGCAGGGGACGCGGAGGTCAGCCGAAGCGGGTTGCATGCAAATGTAACCGATTGTGGCTGACAGGCACCGGAAGCAGCGGGCACGAGGCTTGAAGGATGACGCGGAAAGACTCCTAGATTACATTCTCCCCAGGGCGGCAGGGACGTCGATACCGTCGCACGTGTCCAGCGCGCGATCTGGTGGCGAGGCGATGCAAACAGAACGAGTTCTAGGGCGGCGCCGCGCGGGAACGAGCGCGGAGAACCGCCGACGTATGTCAGTCACCCCTCATGGAGTTCCGACATCGCGCGGCAGTCGCCCATGTCAGCTAGTCATGAAACGCTGCCACTGGGTTCCGTGGTGGAGCTCCTTATGGGGCCCCGAAGCGCGCGAGGGGTGTGCCGAAATGGGCGCGGTGGCGCCACGCGGACACTACCAATGGGGCCTTCGGTGGAGCTCCCTATTGGGCCACCCATCGCGCGAGGGGTGTGCCCTAATGGTTGCGGTGGCGGACGTGAGATGGGTGTGCCGAGATGGATGCGGTGGCGCCATGCGGACCCTGCCAATGGGGCCCTTGGTGGAGCCCCCTTTAGGGCCACGAAGCGTGTGAGGGGTGTGCCGAAATGAGCGCAGTGGCGCAATGCGAACCCTGCCACTGGGGCTTCCTGTGGAGCCCCCATTCTGGGGCCACGATACGTGTGAAGGGTGCGCCGAAATGGGCCTGGGAGTGCTGAGGCAGGAACGGGAGGAAGGATGAGAGAGCGGGAGGATGGGAAGATTATCGTGATGATGCGGATGATGATGACGACGATGATGCCGATAATGATGGTGATGCTGATGGCGATGATGACGATGCGGACGTGCGGAGGGCAGAGGCGGGGATGTGAGGAAGGGAAGGACACGGAAAGGGGAAGGAAGATGCGGGGCGCTGTCTCTTCAAAACGTGGATCCAACACCACAGGATGGTTGGGGAAAACCATACGAACTGCACTTCACGGCACACAAATGGTCATGCGCGGACATCCCATGATCAATGTACGCTGGTGTTTGGCAGGGGCGGTGGAGGTGCCGAGATATTGCCTGCCGTGGGCAGGCCCACCCAAACATCATGATGACCACTCCGCTGCGATTGTGCATGGGCTCTCGACAGGGATGGCGATGGCCGACATGTTTACCGATGCGCGCGGGCGCACCTGGCACCCACTCTGCGCGTGCCCCGAACGTGGTTTACCTGGCGCAGATGGAGCATGAGGCACTTTTGGCGCACGTGGAGCACGTGGCACATCTGGCGCATCAGGCGTGCGTGGCACGTTTGGGCCCCAGGGGCGCCTGGCGCGCCTGGTGCGTGTGGCGCGCCTGGCACGCGTGGCGCACCTCGCCTCAGAGTCGCGTGCTTGGGGTCTGTATTGGTTCCCAATAGCTGAATGCGCTGAGACTTGGGTACGACTTATGTGTCGGGAGGGCAGGTGGGAGTGAGCCCAACAGTTTGCGTCTGGAAGAAATGTTTTGACACCTCCCCACAGCGCTCCCCCTGGGTCTGGAAGGGCGCCTGGCGGGTAGCTAGAGCGTATAAGATGGCTCCAAGAGGGCCGCAGAAAGCCCAGCATGGCCTACAAGTCCAAGGTGGCTCAAGATAGCGCGAGGTCGCTCAAAATTGTCTCAACGTGGTGCAAAAAATCCCAAGACCGCCCCAAGAAAAGGTCCAAGTGGCCTTCAGGACTCGCCAGGGCGCCCCCAAGATGCCAAAATCTACCCAGATCCCGCGGGACACAATGATTGTGGCCTTCTCGCCCGTTCGCTTCCGATGCCTTTCCGAGGTCGCAAGATGGCCTCAAAAGGGCCCCAGAGAGACCCAATGGGGGACGGCCCCATGCGGCGAAGAGCGCCCCAAGAGGCGAGATTAGCGCTCGAGAAGGGCGGGACAAATTGAAGACCTCGCATCCTTGATCGATGCCCTCCAGGACGGTCCCACGAAAACCCCCGAACATCCCTAAAGGGCCCCTAGAAGGGCCCCAAGAAAACCCAAGACGCTCCAAAATGCTCCCTCAGAGCCACCGACAGGCCCTCAAGACGCCCCAAGATGCATCCAACAGGCACTCAAGAGATACCCCAAGAGACCCACGGAAGCATCCAACGGACCCCTGGCCACCACAGGTTCCCGACATCTCCACATGGTGTCACGCTCTCCCGTTCAGGGCAGCGCCTATAAGCATAGTGTCTGGGTGGACTGGCTGGGATGCGACGCTAGCGGGATCTGGAAACCCTGGGTCCCAAATGATCGACACCTCTCGGGGGCGTATACTTTGCTTGAGACACTTTCCGCCAGCCTTCCGCTGGCGGCGGCAACCTCGCTTCACTTCCGCCGGCTTCCCCCGCCAAGGGCCAAATGCCATCCTCGCAGGCGGGGCCTTCCTGGAACGCCCCTACGCTTCTCCACTCAATGCCTGGCCGGGTGCACCGAAGAGGGGGTTGCCAGGAACAGGGGGCCCCGAGGCACGTGCGCGGACGAGGGGAGGGGAGGGGAGCGCCCTGACAGGAGGAGTCCATGACGCCTGGGGGATGTCATGGCCCCGGCCACGAACCCCAGATAGCCCTCACCCCCAAGTGCGCCACCTGGCGGCATTCGGGTCGTACCTCGGGCCTCCAGCGGCCGTTCGGGACGATCCAGCCGCCCCTCGGAAGCCTTCGACGAGGCGCACCTCGAGGCAAGAAGACTCCAAACAAACGCGAACCCAGAAATTCGATGTATCTGCTCCTCCTCATGGGCAGCGCGATCTCTTTTTACGCAGCGGCCTGCGCCTTCGTGCAGGCCGACGCGCAGCGGGGGTCGACAGCTGGGCACTGGACGCATCCCAGGCGCATCTGCCACTGTGGACGGTCCACCCTTCCCTTCTCTGGCTCCGCGCTGGAGCATCATGGGCAGGCGCCACAGAGAGACAGAGCTGCAGGGCGGGATGGTGGCCCAAAGGCTGCGGAGGTAGCGCGCTGAGCAGGGAGGATCGTGCTTAATGATCAAGACGAGAAAAAACACGTGCTCCTCCTCCTCCTCCTCCTCCTCCTCCTGCTCTCTGCTTCTCCTGCCAACGGGTTGCGCTCTTTCTTTTTACGCAGCGGCCTGCGCCTTCGCACAAGCTGATGCGCAGCAGGAGGCGGCGGCTGCACCGCTGAATGCACGAAGCAGGGGCGCGCATGCTGCCCGTCCCTGAGCCAGGGCCCGCGCTGCCCCGCGCTCGTGGCAGCGGGGGTCGCCAGCTGGGCACTGGACGCATCCAAGGCGCATCCGCCACTGTGGACGGTCCACCCTTCCACGCATTATCATGTGTTTAACACGTGTCCCCCTTTATTCCGATGCCAGCAGACGCAGTAATTCAGGCAGCGGACGATAAAGCATGCTATCGAACACGACCCAGCGCTGCTCAAGCAGCCGCCTCCAAGCCCCTGTGAGCGAGGGGCGATACTTGCCAGCAGGGGAGAGGAGCAAGGGAGGGCAGGGAGGGACAACCGTCTTCAAGTTTTTGGTCAGAGCCCAAAAACGGCAGCGGAACGGAGACACTCAAGAACACACTATCCAGCACGCAGGGCCATGTGTTTAACACGTGTCCCCCTTTATTCCGATGCCAGCAGACTCAGTAATTCAGGCAGCGGACGATAAAGCATGCTATCGAACACGACCCAGCGCTGCTCAAGCAGCCGCCTCCAGGCCCCAAGCCCATTCACATAAATGAACCGGGTGGGAGGGTGGGAAACATTAGCCAAACGCTAAAAAGTTAACGGACCCCAGGGCGGCAGTATTGTTGTTATACACTTTGATGGCAGATTACGTGGGCGAATTTATCACAGAACTGGACGGGATAGGCGGAAGCCTTTGTAGAATGAAAGATACCATTTTCATCTTTTCCCGTGATCTCCACATGAGGCTGGTTTGTGAACGAACATATACCACGACCTTGACATCGATCCGAGCGAAGTCCGTCGAGCACACAATTAGCATACAATAATCGAGTCCGTTTTCGGTAACATGATCCGAAGGCGCAATGGTCCCCGTCAATAACGTTGTGTTTTGTCATCAATGTTTGGAAACGGGGATGCCGCAACAACATAGACCCTTGGGGATTCTCAATGATCACTGGGACCTTGAAGGACACGAGTCTAGCGAACAAACTGGCGGCCCAATCGGCCTGACGATTACCCAAATTTACCTTGTCTTGATCTTTCTCAGAGAGTCCAGGGAGCCCCAAGATGCACTCGGGTGAGCGAATAGGTCCCGGCCAGTTTCCAGGATGAGGGTTTCGCCTCGCCCGGGACCACGAAGTGCACGCGAGCCCAATCCAGACAAACCTGAGTCCACGCCCAGCGACTGCGAGGAGGAGCTGAAACACATCAGGATGAATAGCGTCTTCCAACGGAGAGTCAGCATACTCGCATGAACGCATCGGGAGACCGGCACGGACGCAGGCAGCTGACAATCTGCGGCTGCCCGCCATCAACTCCACACCCACTTGATTTGCAAAACGCACGACATGGGGTAGCTGCAACAGCCCACCTCGTGGACCCCACTGTCCCAGCGGCTTACTCGAAGCTAACGCACAGGCCACGAGGGGCGTAGACGCCCCGCGAAGAGGTCCTCGAGCCTCGCCCACTGGACCTCGCCGTGCATTCGGGCGGCCGGCGACAGCGCCGACGACAGCTGCTGGACCATCCCGGGCTTTGCATATCGTTTTACGCTGCTGTCCTGGCTCCAATGCCCCCTCGACTTCACTTCTCCGAGAGTACGGCGGGCCGAGAGGACGTCCTCGCTCGCACCGCCGTGGCGCAACTGGTACAGGCACACGTCCTGCAGCCCCTGAGCCATCGTGACCTTGCGGAATAGCACCGCCATGTCGACAGCCGAGGTCGTGAACAGCGGGGGGTGCCCTGGACGTCCGTGAGCATGCTGGGCCAACACAGGCCCGAGCCAGGCTGGGTTGTCGAGCGGCACCGCCTCGTCGGACGTCCCCGTCTTGGTCAGGAAGCGAGTCTGGCCCGCCTCCTGGGCGAGCGGCGCCAGCGGGTCGGCGACCGTCGGAGCCAGCAAGAGAGACCACACCGCCATGGCACCACCCGCCCTCGTGGGACGCAGCAGATCCCTCACCAGCAGCCTCCTCAGCGCACCCGGACGGACGAAGGTGCTGAACATCGTGAGCACTTGCAACGCGGCGTCCCGCTTGTTCACCGAGAGAAGGCCCGAGATTGCTGAGCCCACCACCTCGCGGGGCGCGGGGGCTCGAGACCTCGGGGGGGCCTTCTTGCCGTAGCCCTTCAGCGCGCGCTGCACGCGAGGCAGGGCCCTCGGCCCCGTCGCCCTCGGCAGCGCGTCCTTGACGGCGGCGACCAAGTAGTCCGCGTCCCCCTTCGTGCAGCCCGCGTCCAGGAACGTGTCGAGGACCTCCAAGACCTGCACCTCGAGCGCCTCGAGGTCGTCGGCTGGCTGTCCCACGAACGCCAGGAAGGCCGCGTAGTACTGCTGGTAGGAGAGCCTGGCCGAGGGTCCGACGGCTGCGGCCTCGCAGGCCGACGGGAATGTGGTCGTCACCTTGGAAGTCCGCTCCTTTGCCACCGCCGCCGCCAGTCGGGGCCGCAGCCCGGCCCCGCCGGGCGCCGCGGCTGGACGGCCCATCGGCGCAGGCGCGCCTGCGGCCGCTGGGCGGCGGAGCGGCCCAGCAGCCGCTGGCGACGCCGGGCGCCGCCTCGGCGCCGCCGCGGCAGCGGGCCTCCCCAGCCTGGCTTGCCTCGGCGCAGCGTGAGCTGGAAGTCGAGCAGCTCGAGCCTTCCGCACGGACCGCTGGACCCCCTTGATGGTCGGCGTGTGCCCGTGGCAGTCCTCCAGGCAAGGCGTAGTCCCTCCAGCCACGCTGAGCGGGCCGAGCATGCGGTCCACAGGGCGGCCGAGCGTTCGACCGCCCCCAAAGCCGACTAGGCGCGTCGGCAGGGTTTTTCTCTGAGGCGATCCAGCGGAAACGAGCCGAAATGCTACAGGCTATGGACAGAGCGGCGACCCGTCGACAGATCTGCAGGAGGCCGTGTGATGTGGCCCTCCCACGCTCCAAAGCAAGCACAACCCCGAAATTGTCAATCAAGTACAACCTCCTGGAACAGTGCCGCCCTGGATCTCTCGCATCACGGCGCAAAGCCCACGCAGCAGCTCGGCCCTCCTCGACACCAATGTGCTCGGCATATCTAAAGGGCGCCGCGTAGACCACACGAAACTGGGCTCCCAGGACTTCCGATGGAACCTCAGGAAAACCCACAGCGTGCTTCCAGCCGCGCCCCGACGGGTTCAGTATGAGGCAAGGTGATTTCGTCCAGGCCGTCGAGGGCACGGGCCCGGGGGGCCCACTCAGAGGGTTCCAAGCGACGATATCTCCACCTCTCCCGCCATCTCCCGACGTCCGCGACGACACCCTTCGGAACCCTAGCCTCAGTAACCCCCATCCCGGTAGTGGACGCGTCTGTAGCGATGACGTCACTCGCCCACGGCAATGACAGGGGGGACTGTAGATGGATGCACAGGGTCGCCATAAGCCAACACTCGTAGCGGCAACTTCTCCAAAGCACTTTGGGCTTGTCGTAAGACGCCCGGACGAACTCATACACCGCACGCATGATCGAAAAGCCAGGACGACAAAACAGACAGGCAGCAACATAATGTCCCAAGATAACCTCCAACTGTCGGCCACTTACGTACGGGCCCGTCGCGAGCCAGAACAGAGCTTTCCTGACCACCAGAAGCTTTTTTAAAGAGCGGCGGGTAAACGGGTCCGACCCACCGACGTCGGCTCCCAAAACGACGCCATTGGGCGACACCTCGGAGATATCATGCACGGCGAATCCCTCCGCCTCGAACTGAGCGACGATACGATCACGCGTTGCAGACACGGGCCCCGGCTCCAAACCGAACACATTCACGTTGTCCGAGTACGGAACCTCGATTGGGCCCTCGGTGACCGAGGGAAGAGGCCAGGACCCCGTAGCAACCATGGTAGAGGGAACTCCAGCTCTACGCACCACTTCGAGGTGAAGACGTTGTACGAACCAGAAGGCCCAAGACCAGCCCATTGGAAGTACCTGCATCGCCGGGTCCACGAAGTCGCACGTGCCACCGAGGTCCTTCACGGGGATACCAGCGCGGAGAGCCTCAGCCCGAGTCACCTTAGGGAGGCAGAAGTACTGGCATAGATCACCTATATCTCCGCACTGATAGAATGCACACTGAATATCAGCACATGCACTGTACAACTGCCTGCCCTCGGGGACCTCGAGCGAGCTGAGGCTCTCTGCCGCAGCTATCTCCGTAAAGGGAGAGTGCTTAAAGAACTGGTTGGCCTCGCGACAATCTAACACGAGCCGAATCTTGTCGGTCTTTCTTGACACAAAGAACGGTGTGACAGAGGCCTTCTTAGTCCTCGTGGAGGTGAGCACATTGCAGCTCGCGAGCTGCCCCAAAAACTGCACATACTGGGCCCGACCACTTTTTAACACGGCGTCCATGTAGGGTCGGACCGGGTCCCCCTCCCGCCGAGCCTGACGAACCTCGGGCTCGGCCAGGAGGCTCTCAAAATTAACAAGCGCGTGCGCGGCATCAGGGTCAAGAACACCCTGAAGGCTGACTGGCTGTCGTCCTGCGGGGGGCAGAGACAGGGGCTCGGCGCGGTACGGGACGACCGTCGTCACCGAGCCCTGATAATCAAGACGCGATCCCAGAAGCTCACTGGCAGCTTCACGGGGACTCATATTAAATAAGTCTGGAAAAACTTGTCGGGCAGAGCGAGCGGAGCGGAGCAGCCTCCGTTGTGCCAGTCTCTGCGCCTCGGTGGGCGCGGCTACCGAAGAGCGCTCACAGCCGTGCAAAGCATTGAGGCCCATCAGCGAGTCATTAACGTCACTCAGCACGTCCCGACGGATGCATCTCCTACGTTGCCCGGTGCGGGCGCGGCCAGCGCCGCCAAAATCAGCCTCCTGCGGGTCGAGCAGCGGGAGGGGGAAGAGATCGCCCAGGCAGCCAGGCGGCCTCGAGAGCCCGGGCGGCGGCCTGCAGCCGGGCGGCTGTGCGTCCGGCCAGCCCCAAGGAGGGGCCACGCCCTCCCCCGAAAAAAGCTGGTCTTTCAAAGCCGCGGCGGCGCTGCCAGCAAAGGCGCCGCCGTGGTTCAGGTCGGTCATGATTTCCCGCCACCTCCGGGAGGTGGCTTCTTTGCTTCTCGTGCTTTGCGTCTCTCTTTCTCGATGGCCGCCTCCTTGCCGAACTCGCCCGCCACGTGCGAGCGGAGGCTCGGGGCGACGAGAGTGCCCGCGCCGTCGTCATCCTCGCCCATGAAGTGGTGGGCACCCTCAAAGTTGCCCTTGTCCGGGTCTGTCTTGTGGGCCTCCTCGAGCAGCTGACGGCGCCTGTTGAGATACTCCATGCAGGTCAGGTTTGCCAGGTTGATGCCGTCGACCGCCCGCCCGAGCTCCAGCGCCTTCGAGACCACCCGATGCTCGCGCGTCGAGCGGCTGGCGGCGGGCACCTTGCTCTCGACCAGCCAGCGCTCATGGGAGGACATGAAGCCCCCCGGACTCCGCGCCATCAGCGCGGTCACCGAGTCGCCCACGGTCGGCGGCCCCTTCAAGTGGATCTCGATCCTCGGATCCTTGTGCAGCCACCCCGCATCGCGGGTGAACGGGACTGGCCCTGCGGGCTGCCGTCGAGGCAGCAGACGTGGCTCGCCCTGCATCAAGAAGAGCTGCCGCTCCGCCGCCCACTCGTCGAGGTTCGTGTCCCCCTGGACGAAGCAGCCCGTGGTGATCGCTCCGCCCACGGAGACAAACACGTGGCCCCCGAAGTCCAGCCCGCCCGCCGGGAAGAGGAACTCCTGCCCAATCGCGTGCATGGTGCCAAGAACATCGAACACCCAGCTGCCCCCCGCCGGCGACATCCTCGGTGCAAGCGGAGGTGGCTGGGGGGCGCCGGCAGCCGCCGGCGGTGGCGGAACTGGGAGCGGGATCGGCTCCACCGCTGGGGCAACGCCGCCTGGGCCGCCGGCCCCGGGCGGCTGCGCCAAGCCCCTCGCCTGGCGTTCAACTCGAGCGTGTGAGGCCCCCTCGTTGAGCAGCGCCGTCAGCTCGGCTCCCGCAGGCTGCGCCGCAAAGCGGTACAACGGCGCGCCCGAGAGACCAGCTAGCAGGCCCCCCGATGAGGGTGAGAAACGGATACCTGAGAGGTCTGCGTTCGCCGAGTCGAGCTGCTCTATGAACACGTCCCCGTCCGGAGTCATCACGATGTACTCCGATGCCGAGACCCAGCCCAAAATCAGACGCTCGTGCCAGAGCCCGTCATCGGCTGGGTCATTGTACTGAACGAAGGCATAGGACCCCGGCGCGAGCGACGACATGCCGCTGTCCGCGCAGCGCTACGCCTCAGCCGAACGTCAGCACCCCTGCCCCGCGGTGCGAGGCGCGGCCTCGGAGCGCCGCCGAGCCCGGCAGCGCCGCGGGAGCCCTCGGCTCCTGGGCAGCTCCCCGCGCTGGCGCCGGCACTGGCGGCGCGGGCCCGTCGGCGAGGCCCAGCGGTGGGCTCGGCCCGGCGGCGCGAGCCAGGCGGACCCCTTCGCGGCGGCCCCTGCAGCGCCCAGCGCCCAGCGCCACGAGCGCGGTGGTGGCGGCGCCCGCCACGAAGCCGCCCAGCCCCGCGGGCCAGAGCGGCGAGCAAGGGAGAGGCCCTGGGCACTGCGGGCAGGTCGGACACTGCGGGCACAGGTGCTCGGGCCCGCACCTGTCGGGCTGCCTCTCGAGCAGCTTCAAGGCCCCGTCGTCGGAGCTGGTATGGCAGGCGCACCCACAATCACAATGGCGCGCGCGGACGGCCCCTCCCAACCAACTGCCCGCGAAACTGGCGGACGCAATCTGGGCGAGCGGGCCAAGCATCACAACCGTCTTCAAGTTTTTGGTCAGAGCCCAAAAACGGCAGCGGAACGGAGACACTCAAGAACACACTATCCAGCACGCAGGGCCATTATTGGCGGAGTGGGCTGCGGGCTAGGGCGTCGGGCGCGCGACAGCCGCTCAAGAGGGCACAACCAGGCGCGATCAAACTCTTCCCCGCTGGACAAAAAGCCACTTGCAAGCGACTGAACGCCATTTTGCAAGT
The DNA here is from genome assembly GCA_963575745.1 of Prorocentrum cordatum. Lineage (NCBI taxonomy): Eukaryota > Dinophyceae > Prorocentrales > Prorocentraceae > Prorocentrum > Prorocentrum cordatum. The sequence goes on along the minus strand of CAUYUJ010021059.1, from coordinate 842,681 downwards.
GCATGCGAGCGGTCGCACGGTTGCACCGGCGGCCGCGCGCGAGGAGAGAGCCCGCGGTGCTCTTCAGCGGCTACTAACATGTCTTCGCCTGCTTACCTGCGGGGGCACGCCAAGATGAGAGCACCGCTGGTGGCCTTGTTGGCCACTCGATGAGCCCAAAGGCAGCGAGCCGAAGGCTGCGCCCTATGCCTTACCAGAGCTCGTTTCTAAGGGTTTCTCTTTGAGTAGTAGACCCGGAGAGATTCCGTATGCCGATACAGATGGCCCCAAGCATCGCCTGCAAAGAAAATAGCGGAAGCACCTTCGCTCACAGTTCTCGCTTGGATTGCTAAGCCAAGCCCTTGCTGCCCGCTGCTGTGAATGGCCTCTGTGCTATCTTCCCTGCGCCTATTTCTTGTGGGGCAGCTGGGGTGAACAATCTCATGCAGCTCTGTCGGGCAGGCACTCCCGAGGCAACAGAGCGAGGGCTGACAGGTCTAAACTTCGGCTAGCTGGGAACCATGGTGGTCTCGTTTGGACGAGATCGAACAGCGCTGGTCACAGCTGCGCAGCTTGGAAAAGGAACTTACACGCGCCCTGCACGTCCGCTGACAGAGATGGCCCTCTGCTGCAGCTAAGTGGCGCGTATGCTGTCTGCCCCCGCTGCGCGTACTGGGAGGTCTGGCACGGCTTCTAGCGCGACGACACAGCACCGAAGCACTGGTAGGTACAGCAGCGCGGCACTATAGTCTGCCTGCTGCTGTGAGACCTTCACGCTGTCCTCAAAAGCAAAGGGAACTCAAAGTTTACCGGCGCGTTGAGCAGCTGCATGGACTCGAAGCGCACCCAGCGCAGCTACATGGCGCCGAAGCTCGCCTGGCCCAGCTGTGCAAGCTCGAGGCCAGGTCAGCGCAGTTGCGTGGCGAGGCGTGCCGCATTGCGCTGCTGGGTGGGTGGTCCTGGCGCCTCATTCGGTGAGCCATGTGGCTCAAGTCCCGGCGCCAACAAGCTGGACGCCCAAGCGATGCTCAAGCACGAGCACGCAGTGGCGGCCACCTCGGCGATGCCTGACCCCGCAGTGGCGCACGCACCTTTAGAGCTGGACACCGACGGGGTGCTCGAGCGCCTCGTCGGGGGCGCTGTGATTCTGCCTGATGCCATAGAGCGGGATACCGACGTAATTCACGTAATTCGCGAGCACTGAGTGGACCCCGTGGTATTGCTCGACCCGGTAGAGCTGGATACCGATGAGGTGCTCGAGTGCGTCGCAGTGGGCACTGTGGTGCTGCTTGATTCCGTAGAACTGAATGCCGACATGTGTCGAGTAAATCACAGAGGGCGCAGTGGTACTGCACGATACCATAGAGCTGGACGCCACCGTAGTGCCCGAGTGCGTCGTGCTGGCCTCAGTGGCACTGCTCGAACCCGTGGAGCTAGGCACCGACGTGGTGCTCGAGCGCGTCGATCGTCGGTGCCGTCGTCGGCGCCGCTGGCAATGCTTACGACAGGGTGGCCATGTGCCTCGTGGCGGGAACCGTGGCAGTGCACGATGCAATAGACCAACATACCGGCGTGGGTGCAGCCCGCGTGGACGCCATGATAACAGCGCCTTTGTAGGACTGTACACCGACGAAGCGCTCGCAGTGGACATCGCGATACTGCCCAATGTCGTAGAGCTAAATACCGACGTCGTGCACGAGTACGGCGTAGACGCAGTGGTAGTGCTCGACCGCATAGAAGCCAGCCAGGCGCAGCTGCAAGGCGTCGTAACCCGCCCTGCGTAGCAGCGTGACCATGGTGTTCGCAAGGCGCAGCTGCATGGAGTTGCAATCCACTTTGCAACGCTGCCTAGTGTTGGTATCCCGCCCAGCGCAGCGGTGTCAGCTCAACGATTCGTAGGCGCAGTCAGTGCGGCCGGTGCTGACTTCAGCATCGTCGTCGTTGCTCTCGTCGGCGCCATCGTCCATGCTTACGACAGGGTTCCCGCAGGCCTCGTTGCGGCCGCCCTGGCACTGCCCGAAGCTGTAGAGCAGGATCTGGCGTAGTGCACGCATACGGCGTGGACACAGTGGTACTGCTTGAAACTGTTGAGCTGGATGCCCACGAGGTGCTCGCAGTGGGCATTGTGATATGCTCGAAGCCGCAGATCAGATACCGACGTAGGGCACGAGTACGGTGTGTAACCGTGGCACTGCTCGACCCCGCAGGGCTGGATACCGACGAGGCGCTCCCAAAGGGCGTCGCGGTGCTGCACGATGCCGTAGAGCTGGGTGCCAACGTAATACACGAGTACGGTGTGACGCCGTGGTGCTGCTTGACTTGGCCACGTAAGACTGGATGATGCCGACGGGGTGCCCGAGTGCCCTCGTAATGGGAACCATGGTACTGCTCGATGCCGTGGAGCAGGACGCCGAAGTAGCGCACGGGTGCGGCGTGGGCGCCGTGGGGCCGTACGACCCCGTAGAGCAGGATGCCGACGGGGAGCACGAGTGCGTCGTGGTGGACATTGTGGTGCTCACTGGTTCCGTGGAGCAGACACCAACGTGGGGTACGAATACGTCCTGGTGGACATCATGGTCCCTCCGGACTCAGCAGAGATGGATGCCGATGGGTTGCGCGAGTGCGCCGAAGTGCTCGATCCCTGCATGGAACTGCTGCATGGAGGCGGAGCCCGCCTGGTGCTCGAGTGATGCTCGAGTACGGCGTGGTGGACACCGCGGCATTGACCGACGCCGTAGAAATGACCAAACACCGCCAAGACCTGCCAAGCAGCGTCGTCCGCGCTTGCGAGCAGAGGACAGTTTATTAAGGACAGGCGCGGTCATCGTAAGTGCTGTTGCAAGCGGAGTCGGTGCGGTCAGTGCTACAATCGGCATTGCCGTCGGCGTCGTAGTCAGTTTCGTCGTGGTCGCAGTCAGCGCCGTCGGTGTTCACGTCAGCGTTGTCGGTGCTCCGTAGGTGCAATCCGTCGGCGCCGTCGGTGCTGTCGTCAGCGCGACCGGTGCTTGGTAGGCGCACTCCAAAGACGGGCTAACGTAAACGAGCTGAGAGCTGGGACCGTTGCCACTGGCATCGCCACTGGCAACGCTGCTGCTGGTGCTGCAGCTGGTGCCCGCGACGCTGACGCCATGAGCGACGCCGACGGAATCCCCAACCGACGAAGTCTGACTTACTGCCCAAGTCGTAAATTTTTAGGGGGGGATGAAGAGGAAAAAGAAAATGCGACCACAGAACTTCAGCTGACTCGGCCTCGACCGCTGTGCGAATCAAAAGGTCGCCAGGCAAACCGGGAGCACCGCAAGAGCCGACCTGCGATATGCAAACTCATGCAATGAACCGTGGCACGAAAAAGGAACGAGCGTGCTGCATGCGTAAACAAGGAACAATCGGGGAGGAGAGTAGGGGGGGAATTGGCAGGGCGGGCACGGCAGGCGCAAACCGAAGCTCGCCGCGCCCACACACGACACCCACTTGGTAGAGCGCAGCGTGTAATATGAGGAACAGCTGGGAACCAGCGACGGATCTCACAAAAAAAACCAAAAGGACGACAGCGCGTCATGAAGGATGCGCGGCGGTGACTAACAATGACGTGAATAATGGTAGACAAAACACGAAGGAGGGGGGGAAGGGAAAGGAGAGAGGGAGTGGAAGAGATCCGGCGCGCAACGCACCGCAACTTGAAGACACAACCCGCCAGCGCTACGCTGGTGACGCAGGCGCGGAGGATCGGTCGGCACGGGGTCCGACGCGAGGGCAGGGCATGCAACAAAAACAACACAAATTACGTGCAAGGGGCTGTCCCGGGGCGGCGAGCTGGCCCAAGTGCCGCGGCCCCACAGCCGCGGAGTGGAGGCATCGGGCGGGTTCCACGCACCAGGGGGATGGCCCACGCAGTGCGCGCGTCACCGCATGTCAAGAGAAGCGAGAAAGCAAGCGTGCCAAGGGCAACCCTGGAAGGCGAGCTGGCCCACGTGTCACGGGCAGCCGCGAAGTGGAGGCGCAGGGCGGGCCCGCGCGCCAGGGGGGCACAGCTGCTTGTTAAACTCAAAGAATCCGCGCAATCCAACAGTAAACTAATTACGCACTCCCGTCCGACACTGTACGGCACTTCGCTGTTGCAGGTGTGCCAAGTCGCCGGCCACCAACGGTACGGCGCCCTGGAACTGAACGTGGGCCGCCTCGAAAAGGGCCAGCACGCCTCTCCTGCGAGCCATAGCGCGATACCTGTGATGCGTTTGCGCTTTCTTGGCGCAGGCGACAAGCCGCCCCGCCCCACGCGAAAAATGATGAATAGTGACGGCATAGGCCCCTGCCCCCGCGATGGAAGCACGACGAATACAGACGGCATAGGCCCGCAAAACAACTCTCGAGCAACAAAAGCCCCACCGCTTCCCCAGGGGTCGGCCACGCGGGCGCCGCTCGGAGGCTGGCGTAGCGAGCCAGGGCGCCGCTCACCGCTCCTCCGTGCGGCTCCTGGAGGTCGCCAGGTCCGCGAGGCCGCCCTCGTTGCGCAGCACCTCCGGGTTCATGACGTCACCGCCCGCGCACGGGGGGCAGTCGCCCTCCTAGGAGCGGTCGCAGCGCTGGCTGTGAGCGAGCTCGTCGATCTGGTGCCCCTGCGAGACCTGGCTGACCTTCTCGGGTAGTATCCGGGCTTGTCCATGCACCGGGCCTCGTGCATCGCGCTCGCCCAGAACTGATAGCACTGCGGGGCGAGGGCCGCGACCCCCTGAGTTCCGTACTCCGCCTTGATTCATGGCGCGGACCCATGAAGGGGACTGCGACGGTGATCGAGCTCTTGCGGGACTCGCCGGTCCAGACCTGAAGCGTGTAGCCGCACTGCCCTGAACTGCTCTCGCCAAGATACATCCTCGTGCGCACCGTGTCCCCCAGGGAGACGTCGATCTTCTCGACAGCGAAGGCCTTCACGTACTGTCCCCGTCGTAAGTGCTATCGTCGGTCCTTCGGCGTAGTCGGTGCAATCGGTGCTGACGTCGGCGTCGTCGGCGGTGCTGTCGTCGGCGTCGTTGTCAGTGCTGTCGTAAGCGCCATCGGCGACGTCGGTGCTGGCGCTTGCAACGTTGGCGCCGTTGCAGATGCACTCTTCTGAACGGGCCAG
>CAUYUJ010021059.1:820083-832583 GCA_963575745.1 Prorocentrum cordatum | reverse complement strand
CCCTGACCTTCCTGAGGTCCCCGTCCTGGCCGTGGTGGCGCGGAGGGCTGCTGACCCCGCGGCGGGGGCCGCCAAGCGTCGGCGCCGTCGCGCCGCGAGGCGGGGCGGGCGGCTGGTGATGGTGCGCCTGCCTGCGGACGAGGCGGCGGCGGCGGCGGCGGCGGCGGGGCCTGAGTCGGCTGGAGCCTCCGTCTGCGGAGGCCGCGCTGGCGGCGGGCCCAGTGGCGGACGAAACCGCGGACGTGCTCGCGCAGGTCCTCGCGCTGTCGCCCTGCCCCGACAACGGCGCCGCGGGCATTGCGCGCTGCTCGCATGCCACAGGTGCGCAACGGGTGAACTCTTTGTGTGGCCCTTCCCCGTCTGCCGGCCCCGCGTGTGAGCCTCCGCTTGCATGCTCGGTCGGGGTGCATGCAGGCGGGGCCCTCCATGTTCAGCATGGCCCTCTGCGGTGTGAGATGGGACCACGCGCCACTTCTCGAACAGGACCCCCTACTCGGGTTTCGTGCCCTTGCAGGGGTCGCAACGGTCTGCGCGCTCCTCCCTCCCTCCTCCCTCCTCGCTCCTCCTCCTCCTCCTCCTCCTTCTCCTCCTCCTCTTCCTCATCCTCTTCCTCCTTCCTTCTCGCTGATTCATCCTCCTCCTCTCCTCGTCCTCCTCCTCCGTCGTCGTCTCTTCCTTCCTACTCTTCCCTCCTCATCCCTCCTCATCCCTCCCCCTCCTCCTCCTCCTCCCCCTCCACCGCCTCATCCTCCTTCCTCGTCCCTCCCCCTCTTTCTCCTCCCTCTCATCCTCCCTCCCCGTCCCTATTGCTCCCTCAGCCTCTTCCCCCGTGTGAGGGGCCAAGTGTCCCCTTGGAGCGGCATGCCCCCAGTGAGGCGTCGACGGGGCCGCGGCTCCAGCCATAGCGTATGCACCATGCCCTGGTCCCTGGGCGTCCTGGAGTGGGCCCCGAAGGCCCCTCTCTGAGGTACTCCTGTGCTAGGGTGCGTTCGGCCTTCCTTGACTCCCCCACCTTACCTCTCTCCAAGTCTGTCATATGACTATCAGCTCCTGCTTCGCCACGGTTCATTCTGAGTGCTACTCTACTTGCTACATCTTAATAACGCCATCAGCGACTTGTTGTTTAAAGCGCTTTCTACTTTGAGCTTTTGAAGAAAAGCTGAATACGCCGAAACTGATACACGTCCTCTTTAGCATGACTAACTTATTTCGGATGCTGTGCTCAGACCCGTCGCTGTGAAACTTGTTGTGTTAGCATTGGTTGCGTTTCGTGTCGAATGCTGTTCCTTGTCATCCCTGCCGTTGTCGATCCTGCTGTCCCGATCTCGTCGTAAAATCCATAGATGGGGCGGGGGCTGAAGCGGCGTTCCCGTGCGCAGAGCTGAAAACGGTAACACAACGCTCTGACATTCGTCTGACATCGGTGCGACATTAGTCTGGGAGCCCACGGCCCGTCCACAGCGAGCTCCGGCGATAGAATCCGACAGACCTGAAAACGCAAAACTGTTAAACTTTCGTTTTTGTTTGCTTGGACCTGAAGACGCTTATCATATGATTTTCAAGACGCCGAACTGAAAACGATGAAACACGCCCAGGGCAAATTTACGATGAACGGAGCTTACTGCTACTCTTCTCATACTTCGTACTATCATCCGTATTCGTGCGATGCCGTGGGTCGCCGCAGGCACCAGCGAACAGACTGGCCTGGCGCAGGCGACGAGCAGTATTCAGCCATGAGCGCGTTCCTTTCTGTTCGGCGACAACGGGCGTCATGGGGGGGGGGTTTGACGTAACGCCCCCCCCCCGCCATGTGGCTCCGGCACCACAGCCGCGCCCGCGCGCACGACGCGACGAGCGTCGAGCGACGAGCGACGACGACGACGCAAGCAGCATGTAGGTGGCGGTCTGCCCCACTGCGCCTGTGTATGCCGCAACGCTCGCGTGCACCACAGCGCGCGTGTACACCACAGCGCCTGCGTACACCGCAGCAACCGTGTGCAACGCAGCGCCTGTTTACACCACAGTGCTTGCGTACACCACAGCGCCAGCGTACATGTGTACACCGCAGCAGCCATGTGCAACACAGCGCTTCTGTACACCACAATGCTTGCGTGCACCGCAGCGCCTGTGCGCGCCACAACGCCTGTCTACACCACAGCATCCGCGTGCAACGCAGCGCTGGTGTACACCACAATGCCTGAATGCATACAAGACAGGTAAGAGGGGCATGTACGTGAGGATCTGCTGCGGACAACTAAACGCCACAACAGGAAGGTGATGATAATCGAATGTGACGACGTTCTTCCCTCCTCCCTCCTCCTCCACTTCCACCTCCACCTCTTCCTCCTCCTCCTCCTCCTCCTCCTTAAGGCCTGTCGTGCGGGTTGGCGCTACAGCGCACTTGCGCATCTCAGCTTGCACCGCAGAGTGGTCTACTGAATCAGCCCACTTGGTTCTCGGACGGCCAATTTAGCTGGAGCCTGGACGCAAATGGGAGGATTTAGGGTGATGCGGGCGGACTCGGGAGGACTCGTAAATTCCAGCGGCGCTCCTTTGTCTATACGGATTCCTTTTTCTATCTTTTCTTTGGAATCTACAAGCACTCCATTTTGTCAGAAGGATCCTTTCCTACACTACATATACAACAGTGGTGCTGTGTTGCACGCGGTTGCTGTGGTGCGCACAGGCGCCGTGGTGCACATAGGCACTGGAATGCACGCAGGCATTGTGGTGTTCACTGGTGCTGTGCTGCACACGGCTGATGTGGTGTACGCAGGCGCTGTGGTGTACACAAGAGCTGTGGTGCCCGCAGGCACGGTGGCACAAACTGACGCTGTGTTGCGCGCGGCTGCTGTGGTGTACATGGGCGGTGGGTGTGGTGTACACAAGCGCTGTGGTGCACGCAGGCACTGTGGTGTACGCACGCGTTGTGGTGCAGATCGCCACCTACATGCTGGTGCTACCCGTCCTCCGTCATTCCTAGGCATTCGTAGACGCCGCCGGCGCGAAACGTGACGTCATCGACCGCCTCCCCCCCCCAGATGATTGCCGTCATCGGCCCGGGATGAAAAACAGGCCCCAGCCGCGTCCGCGCGCACGACGATGATGAGCGACGAGCGACGAGCGGCGAGCCACGACGACGACGACGACGACGACGACGACGACGACGACGACGACGACGACGACGACGACGACGACGACGACGACGACTGCGGACCAGACTCCTCTGCGGATTCCTACGCGGACACCTACGCGGATCCCAATGCGCACGGCGGCAGTGCCTGGGGCGCACTGGGGGGGGGGAGCGTTACGTCAGGGGGGTGGAGGGGAGCGGGGGCCGTGACGCCCGTCATGCTCCAAGCAATAAAGAAACGGGCTCCATCCCCGTCGTCGTTGCGTCGTTGCGTCGCTGCGTCGCTGCGTCGTTGCGTCGCTGCGTCGTCGTCGTCGGACCCATGTGTTTTCACACTTCTTCCGCTCTGGCGCGAAAGGGACCCACCTGTTTTCCCACTCGATCCGCTCTGGCGCGACAGGGACCCGCGTGTTTTCACGCGTGTCCCGCTCTTGCGCGGAAGGAACCCACGTGTTTTCACGCTTCTTCCGCTCTGGGGCGAAAGGGACCCACGTGTTGTCACGCGTGCGCAAAGGATCCACGTGCTTTCCCGCTTGCTCCGCTCCGGGTCGAAAGGGCCCCACGTGTTGCCACGCTTGTTCCAAGTCGCCCAAGCAAATCTCTAACATGAGGATGCGTTGAGGATGTTTCGAGCAAAACGTTGGTTATCACGTGTCCAGGTCGCCCAGGCGAATCACGAACATGGCAATGTGTTGGGATGTCTAGAGCGAAACGCTCGTTCTGCAGGACTGGTTGAGGATGTCTCGAGCGAGGGCCTCGCTTGCGGCGAAAACCTCCCTCTGCAGCATGAGTTGAGAACGCCTCTTGCGAAACGCTGGCTTTGCATTGTTCGGGGAGGTGTCGTGCGGGGGCCTCGTCGTCGTCTGGGTGCGTCTCGTTTCGGTTCGGATTCGCCGCCCGATCGGTTCGTCCCACTTCGGAACTGAAACAGATTTTGGGTTCGAGCTGGTTGAACGCCCCGCATGTTATGACTGCAGCCAGCTTTGGTCGAACCATGCGCGTAGGCAGCTTGACCTGACGATCCAGGTCAGTTCGGACAGGATTGGGGTGCCAAGGATGGTTAGATCCACAACGCAACAGAACAGTACAGTTCAACACAGCATGACGCAGCACAGTGCAGCCCAGCACGTATCAATCGCAAGGAACGCCTGGCACCACGGAGTGCGGCTCCCTCGTCAGGAGACGTCATGTAATTTCAAGATAATTAGTTTGTCTTGTCTCGCTTCGAAACGGGTCGGATCGGCCTTCGTATCGTTTCGGTTCGTCTTGATGCTATTCGTCGCGTCTTGGTTCGCCGCGCTTCGGTCCGTCCATTCTCGGTTCGCTTTACGTCGGTCCGGAATCGCCTCCCCTTGGCTCGTCCGGTTACGGAACTGAATCAGATCTTGAGCTCGAGCTGGTCGAGCGCCCTGCGCGGTTCGACTGAAAGCAGCTCGAGTTATGCGTTCAAGCAAGTCGAGCTGAAGATCCAGATCAGTTCGGTCGGAATTCTGATGCCAAGGGCGACCTGATCAACAATGCAATAGAGCATACCACAGATCAACGCGGCAGGGCGCATTTCAATTCATCGCAGCACAGCACAGCCCGTGGCACGGTGCATCACCATCGTTGCCCTGAGCATTGCAATTGCCCGTCGCCCAAATCTGGTGTCTCGAAACATCTCCATGCTTTACATTTCCGTATCCCTTCCAGGGTTCGTGGGTCGATCATGTTTATTTTGCCCCACCCCCCAACACGCGGCAACGCCTCAACTATCCCATCACAAACATCGCTGGGTCAACACTGTAGCAGCAGCCCTGAGCCAATGCGCTGAAAAAGCGCAGATTGGCAACAACCAGAAAAGGCTAATTCCAGCCCAACCTGGACTATGAAGCAATTAACACAGCGCTACAATGAGCGCTGACATATCCTGCAAACCAAAGCGTTCTCGCGCGCACTCCCTGCCAAAGATGCCAGAGGCTCCTGGCTCAGGGCATGAACACCTGCAGCGTCTCCTCCACGACGCCGCGGCACATCGGGCAACTGGACAGGCCGCGCGCGCCGCCGCCGCAGAAGCTGCACACGCACATGTGCCTGCATGGCAGGCAGACGACGTTGGGCAAGTTCTCCAGGCACACGACGCACAGGTCCTTCCGCTGGACCCCCTCCTCTGCGGACGTCACGGCCTGCAGCCGCCTCTGTAGCTCCAGGTTCCGCGCGTTGAGCGCAGCGGTGATCATCTGGACCGCGCTGAGCGCCTCCTGCGCGCTCCGCAGCTCGGCTCCCATCGTCGCCCCGCCAACCTGCGGATGCTCACAGAACTTCCGGTACTGCTCGTTCTGGTGCTCCAGGGACCGCAGCCGCCCCTCGAGGTCCGCCTGCTGCGCCTGGAGCCGCCTCTTGTCCAGCCGCAGCGCCTCGACGCACTGCCTGAGGTTGGCGTTCTCGCGGTCCTCGAGGGCATGCTGTGCCTCAGACTTGGCCGCCTCGGATCTCACCCGCTGGTCGACATTCCGGGAGATCTCCTCTGCCAGAGCAGGGTCCAGACCCTTCATCAAATCCCTCATGAAGTTGTCGCCCTCGACTCCGTCGATCTGAGCAGGTGCCTGTGGCAGGTGCGCCTCGTCGTGGCCGTCGCCAAGCTTGGTGGCACCGTGCAGGAACGGTGACGCCTCTCTCCTCCCCAGCGTCGCCACAGCTCCCCCGGGCGGCCGCGGGGAGCGGCCGGGGCCGCCAGAGGGGGCGGCGGGCGCGGACGAGGGCAGCGTCGGGCCTTCGGAGCTCCGCGGCGGCCGCTGCGGATGCAGGAAGGGACTGCTGCTGCACGCGCTGCTGCTGCTTGCGCCCCCAGACTGGACTGGCGGGTACAACTGCTCCGCGCGGGGCGGGGGCGCCGCCGGCGGCGGCACTGCCGCGGGGCGCGGCCTCGACCGCGTGGGCTCGCGGCCAGGCAACGGCTGGCGGGGATCTGCCAGGTACGCCGCCCACTGCGCGCGGTCCCCTGCGGTGACCAGGTCGGGCTCGCCCTCCGCAGCCACGGGCGCAGGGCTGGCCGCCCAATGCGAGCGGTCAGCCGCCTGCGGCCGGCCTCCCTGTCCCTCCGCCACGGCCCAGGCCGACGGCGGCCAAGCCCCCTGCGCACGGTGCCGCGAGCGGGGCGACGGCGTCGCCGAGAAAATCTCCATCCTCGACGCGGTGACCAGCAGAGCGCGGCGAGGCGGCGGGCGCACCGAGGCGGCGGGCGCGGCCCGCGGCGCGTTCGGAGTGCGCCCTCCTCTTGAGCCAAATTTGGCACCACTTGTGGCGCCTTTGCGAAGAGCACGGCGGACTCGGCCCGATTAGCTTCTCGAAGATAAGTGCTCATGCTACTCGTGATGAGCGCGCTCGCATGGGCGGTCGAGATTTCTTGGGTAACCGCGTGGCCGACTTGGGGGCCAAGAAGGGCCCTCAGATGATTCAGCACACAGAGTGGCAACGCACGCACTACATACGCTCTTTCATTAAGTACAGTCAACCCGTAACATAAGGACGCACGATACGGTGGAAGGGCCTTGGAAGGCCATGTTGACCCTTTGCAGGCGGGGCGCGGCCAGCGAGAGCGGTCAAGGATGGACCGAAGGGGATGGATGCGAGGGTAACCTTGGGAAGTTGCTCATCTTTACTATGCGGGTCGATTGTAAGGAGGATTTGGGAGTCTGCTGCTAGAGTTGGTTTTAACTGGTCTGGTCAATGAGACTCAGAGAACATTCTCCCCTTAGCCAAATCCCCCCTCGGGTACTGCGGAGAAAGGGGGCAATGGTGGTGGTAATCCTCTCTCCTGCTCTTGAAGCGGCTCAATAAAAGAGTTCAGAGGCGGTCACTCCCAGAGGAGTGCAAGCCGACAAAGTGGCCCTTGCGACTCGGCAAGCTGTCCTCTGGTTCAGAGGCCAGAGGCGGTTTTCTGCAAAAAGTGTGCCTGTCACTCGAAGGCCCACCGGCATGGTTTAACTCTCGGAGCATGTCGACGTGCTGACCCCGGAACAGCACAGGGCAGACTCCATCGACTCTGGCAGATCAGAGACCCTGAGACTGGCCGATCTCTGGACGGGGTCTTGAGCTTTAGCAATCCGAATGTGCCCTGGAATTTGGCCTGACGTGTTCAGCATGCCTAGTGTGCCAATCAATCTGTTCTTCGGACGGGCTTCGAAGTCGATTCAAAGTACCATTGCGCCCATGGGGCCGTGGGACGCCGTCTTGGATTACCTGAGCGACGTTTGATTCACTCCCCGTAACGTCCCTTCCCCAGGGGGGAGTCTGGCCGCCGTGTGGGGGAGGAGCGGTAACGTGGCGGGCGCGGGCAAGGTGCTAGCAATCGTGATGATAGTAGCAGTGCTAACACTAGTGAGGACACTTGTAAAAACATCGACAACGACGACGATGCCGACGACAACGACAACGACAACGACAACGACAACGACAACGACAACGACAACGACAACGACAACGACAACAACCACAACAACCACAACAACAACAACAACAACATTCATTCCGAGACTGCTCGCTCCTACTGGCCCGCGTGTCATTCACTATGCGCATCCCAAACCCTGGATACCCGCCCTCTTCGTCTTCGATCGTACCCCTTTTTGGCGGGTTATATTCTTTCCTGGCCACGTGTAATTGGAAAAGGCCCTAAACAGGGAAACGACAGGGAAAAGACAAAAAGAGAGCACGAAGGGATTGGAGGAACGGGGGAATTAGAGGGGCAAGAGGGAGGGACGACGATGATTTGTGCCGCGAGTTGCGATTCAGCTTGCGCCATGGTTTGCGTCAGCCATTCCAACACAGGTTAACAAAGGCTTCGCCATGGGTCGCGCCATAAACAGCGCCATGTAACACCTCTGGTGCTGCTCGGCGAGGTGTTGGAGGCGAATGTGGCGCCCGATGCCATCTCCTAGAGCGCTGCAGGGCCAGGGTGGGTGAGAGGAACCAGCAGAGCCAATGCGCACCGGTGGGGGGGGACCAACAGAAATCATTCTTCAGGAATGAAAATTCAACATCAGCTGACGTGCGAGGGAGAGGGAATCGGAAGGCGGGGAGAGGCGGCCTGGGAGGAGGGAGGAGCAGGAAGGTAAGAATGCGAACGTTCGAATAAGTCCTAAGCAAAGGCGCCATTCCACAAGGAAGTCTCAGGCGGCAGCCCACGACGGGAGCGCCGTCCTTGAGTTAATTGTAAGGAAGCCTCAGACGGGAGGGGGGGTCCTGACTAAATTGTGAGGAAGTCAAAGGCGGGAGCGCCGATCCTGAGTAATTTGGGAGGAAGTCTCAGGCAGGAGCGGGGGTCCTGAGTAAAGTTGGAGGAAGTCTGATGGGGGAGCCGTTGTTGTTGTAGTCTGGGGGAGCTGCAACGCAACTTGACCAGGACGAACTTGTGAGGACGTAACGGAAAGAGCAAGGTACGAGCGATGACGTTGTGTGTTGGGCGAAGCCCCTTAAGGGGGGTTCCAGGGGGGGGGCGTAGCGCGAGAGTTTGAGTGCTAATGGCCGTTTGGGGGGTTTTCCCTTGGGGTTTTGCCTGTTTTTCGGGTTCCCCCTCGAGACGGCCCAAGAGCGCTCCAAGAGAGCCCAAGACCGCCCAAGACGGCCCAAGAGGCCCCTAAGAGGCCCCCAAGAGGCGCCCAAGGGGCTTCCCAAGAAGGCCCCAAGAGGCCAAAATTATCGATCTGCCAGAGAAAAACGTAATTTTTTAGCATATACGGCTTTTCGCCTTTCACGGCGTTGACGACGGCCCAAGAAGCCCCCAAAACCGCCCCAAGAGGCTCCCAAGAGGCCCGCGAAACGGCCCAAGAGGGCCCCCAGACGGCCCAAGAGGCGCCCAAGACGGCCCAAGAGGGCCCCAAGACAGCCCCGAGAGGGGGACCACGAACCGAAAAGTCTATCCTATCGCCCCAAGACGCTCCCGCGAGGCCCCCACAGCCCCCCAAGAAGCCCCACGAGGCCCCCAAGAGGCGTCCCACGAGGCCAACAGGAGGCCAAAGTCATATATTTTTTCTTTGGGAAAGCGTGTATTTTTAGCATATACGGCTTTTCGGCTTTCACGGCGTTGGAGACAGTCCACGAGGCCCCCAAGACCGCCCCCAGACGGCCCAAGAGGCTCCCCAGAGGCCTCCAAAACGGCCCAAGAGGGCGCCAAGACGGCCCAAGAGGCGCCCAAGACGACCCAAGAAGGCCCCAAGACGGCCCCGAGAGGGGGACCACGAACCCGACAGTCTAGCCTTTCGCCCCAAGACGCTCCCGGGAGGCCCCAAGAGCCCCCCAAGAAGCACCAAGAGGCCCCCAAGAGGTCCCCAAGAGGCCTCACGCGACGACGACAGGGCGCCGTTGCCGACGCGGCCGCCTTTAGATGTCTCCCAGATGGGGTCCGAGTAGATGGCGTCCGAGGATCGCGTTGTATCGGAGGTGCATCGGCGATTTCGGCGGAGCTTCGGTCACGGCAGCACGGAGAGAAGTCGGGCCCCACATCGATCCGCACCGCCGATGCGTTAGCGATGCGGTGCGATTCCCCGACCCCATCTACTCCGACCCCACCCCATCCAAGAGGCCTAGAGCCTGAGAGTAGTCGCCGACGCCGCGGCCGTCCTCCCCTAGAGGTGCCGATGCCGCTGCTCGTCGGAGCTCTCCTAGGGTGCGTTCTGACCAGGGCGTCGAGGCGAATCCAGCGGTGGCGTCGAGGGCCGCCCAGGATGCCCGACAAGGCGAAACCGGGCGAAGGGTGGCGGCATGGACACCTTTTTCTCTTCTGACGGCTGTGCTCCTCTGGTCTCGCCGTCGTCGGAGCAGCAGCGGCCGCAGCAACAGCGGCGGCAGGGCGCGCCGCGCAACTGCCGCCGCCCGGCGCACCGCGCGCCGCTCCGCCGCCGCCATCCGGTAGAGGGAAACAAGTAGTGGACACTCACCCGCCCCCCAAAACTCAAAGTTGGCACGCGCGGGGAAGACTGCGGTCGAAGTGCAACTCATCTGACTCACCGCCAACATTGATCATTGGGGCTGGGGGCATTGACAGATGCATGTGGCAGGAGTGTTCGCTACGTCATTTCTCCCGAGGCCTGTCGCGCGCGCGCAAGGGCGCCGAGGCGAGGCGGGGCGCCACCGACGGCAAGCCGGGTGCCGCCGGCGGGCGGCAGGTGCCGCGCGCCGGCGGACGGCCGTTGCGCCTCGGCGCGGAGCGGCTCGAGCCACGCTGGGGCTGCGTGTGCGCGTGTGCGTGAGAGGCATGCCAAAGCTGGCCAGAGCTGAACCTTCGAAGCCTCTTTCCGTCATGAGGCCTGAGTTGGAGAAGCTGCACAGCAGGGATCATGTCGCAACAGCCACGGCCCATCGCGTTGCTGTTCAGGCAGGTCTCACTTCGGAGTCTCGCCGCGCGTGCGCGCGGGTCCCCTCCCTTTCCTCTCCCTCTCCCTCACCCCTCCTCGTCCTACGGCAGGTTCGCGGCGTGCCGACTTCTACGTTGGTTTCTGGCACCGCGGGGATCGTTCAGCCTTGAACGATCGGCCGTTTCCGGCATGTCAGATCGCCCAACATCGGGCGATTCTGGGTCGTCGGCGGCGTTCAATGTTGAAAGACGGCGGCGAGGTTTCCGACGGTCGACACGACGCGAACTTACCGTATGCTCCATCCCCCCTTGCTCGGGGGGCGAGCCGAATCGAGGCGCTGCAGTACGCGCCTGGGTGCGGCCCCATGGAGAGCGCTGCGAAGGAGAAGCCTGAGATCCTGGCGCTGCATGCTTCCCGGGAAGGACACAGGCCTGTGGTTCTCTTTCAGTGGTGTTGCACTGTCTGCGATCCTCACCTTGCGTGGGGCCAGCGAATGTCGTCTCAGAGAAAAAATGGAGCCGCGTAGAGCTGACAAATTAATTCGATGAGGATGACTCTAGCGAAGGGCTTGTTTTCCATTATATGTTCAAGGTGTCTCGAGCGAAACCCTTGTTTTGTAGAGTTTGAGGATGTCTCGAACGAAACGCTTGTTCTGCAGAATCCGTCAGGGATGTCTCGAACGAAACGCTAATGTTCACGTGTCCAGGCCATCCAAGGAGCTATCGAACATGAGGTCGTCAGACTCTTCGAACATTCTTGGTAATTTACAAAGGATTATTGGCCCTCGGAGTTCGGCTCCCTCGGCAGGAGACGCCATGTGGCGTCAGGAGGGAGAACCGAAACGTGATCGGCTCGTCGAAGTCTCGGTTCGTTCTGCCCTGGTTCGGTTAGGGTCGGTTCGGCCCTCTTCGTCGCGGCTTGATTCGCCACGTGTCGGTTCGTCCACTGTCGGTGCGTTTCGCCTCGGTACGGATTCGCCCCTTCTGTGTTCGTTCCGCTTCAGAAACTGAATCGGATCTTGAGATCGAGCTGGTTGATCGCCCCGCACGTTTCTGTTGCACCCAGCTCTGGGCGAGCTATGCGCTCAGGCAGCTCAAGCTTAAGATCCAGGTCAGTTCGGTCAGGATTCGGATGCTGGACGGCTTGATCCACAACGCCATAGAGCACAACGCAGTTTATAGTGACACGACGCATCTCAATTCAGCACGGCACAGCAAAGCACAGCGCCTGGCACAATACACCATGATCGACCCCACCTTCAACATTGCAATTGCCCGTCGCCCAATCAGGTGTCCCGAAAACGAGCATGTTTTCACACTGGGCGTGATCGCCCAATTTCGATTCCTGGGGTCATCACGGATTGATCCAGTTCGAAAAAGACATTAGAAAGAGTGGGTCCAGTGCTCCAGTCGTGGTTGTCTGCGATGTTGTCTGTTCACATCGTCGGATCTCGGGGAAGGGGGGGGACGAGGGCTGAGAATCAGGGGGAGCAGGGGAGGGGGGGATGACGGGGGAGGAGCAGGAGCAGGAGGTGGGAGAAGGGGGGGGAGGGGAGACTCGCCGGGTGCACTCGGGCCATATCTGACATCCTACCCTTCCCACCCATCCCTTCCCATCTCGCTGACTTTTTCTCTATCCGCCGACGGATGTCATAGCGGACCTGGAAATCCCCAAAAGACACCATCGTGTTGCGCGCAATCAGAAAAGGGGACCGTGTACATTGGAAGAGGAGGTGGCGGATGAGCAGGAGGAAGGGGAAGATGAGAAAGAAGAAGGATCAAGATGAACAGCAGAAGCAGGAGCAGTAGAGGGAGGATCGGGAGGACCAGAGACCAGGGAAGGCGGAGGAGAGGAAAGGAGCGAGGCGATAACGAGGAGCCAGGATGCGAATCCCCAAATAATTTTCGCGCTGGGGCGAGGGCGCCGTGGCAGAACGACGGGAGCAAGTCACCGATCCTAGAATGAGGCCCACGCTGCAGCTGTGGCACTAATTTCAAACACCGAAGACGCTCAGACTCCAGGAGCAATCGGACATA
>CAUYUJ010021059.1:777583-815083 GCA_963575745.1 Prorocentrum cordatum | reverse complement strand
AAGCTAACCTCCCAGGAGCTGCATCTTGAGACGGAAACGTCGAGACATTCAAGAACACACCCCCACCCGCATGAGCAGCGCATCGTCCGCCTCCAGCCTGTGGGTGCGAGCGACATGAAGTGAAGTGAAGTGTCGGGGCCATACGGGCTAACTGGAAGAGGGGTCCACTGAGGACCCGAGCCCCGAAGGGCCTTCCCGCAGGGAGGGCTCCAGGCGTAGGCCACCCTGGGCCGCACGCTCTAATGGGCATCCCAAGGGGCGGACCCAGGCGGAAGGGAGGTCCCACTGCTCGCCTGCCGCTGTCAGCCTGCCGCTTCCAGGGGGAGACCGGGGGCCCCTCGCGGCGGCCAGGGCTCGGTGCAGGCGCCTCGGCTGGCGTGCCTGTGGTCCGTGGGTGCGACGTCGCAGCTCAGAAGCACACCCACGGCGACCGAGCCCGTTGGGGCTCCGCACGAGCCCCGAGGGGTCGAGGCCGCTCGGCCGCCGAGCGAGCGAAACTCCCAGCGACCTGTTGGAGCTGAGGCCGATCGGCTGTCAGCTTGGCGGCCAAGCGGGCTCAGGCGCCAGGCGGCGGCAAAGAGATTACTCGATGCGGCGACCCCCACGTGTGCACGAAAGTTCCTGGCGCTTCCCAGTGTGAGCGACCGAGTGTGAACCTTAGCCTGCTACATCGCGGTGATCGCGGGGCTCAGAATAGAGAGAAGTCCAAGGTGCAAAACGAGCGCCTCGCTTGCGACATTATCCCCACAACCAAAACGTTATCTGTTTGGCACGGCGCCGTCCGTGAATGCTACGCACGTCGCCCCGATCCGGCAACAACGTAAACGAACCTGTAGTATGATGATCTTGCCAATCACGTCGAACATTTCTTCGTCCATGCCCAGAGGTCCAGCTGTGTGCTTGCACAGGGTACCGCCAACAATGAGCGAACGCCACGCGCGCTAAGAACCATCAGCGCACACTACTTACACGAACACCAGATGTTCCTCTTGAGGCGCGAGCGGCGGCACTACGAATCGCAACCCCCGCCCCGTATAATCTTAACCCGAGCGGGGTCATGGCCCTTGGATCTGGGTTCTGTCTGGTTCCCCCATCGAATCTAATATGTTTCCTGCGCGCAGTGGCACGGGCGGAGCCCCGCGCGCGCACCCGGAGCGGGGTGGCTCGCGGATCAAAGCAAACAACAAGCAAGTAGAAGAGGCTGAGGTCGAGGACAGTCCTCGACGGAGAGGAGGCAAAACAAACAACATGCGCTCTCTAGGCGCGGCCACGTTACCGCATCGGCGACATCGGAAAGAACCCAAAGCGAGCGGTCAACTCGAGGATGGGCTGAGGATCCACCGCACTTGACAAAACGCATGACACATTGAACATGGAAGAGGGGAGACATGCGAAGAGGGAGGAATAATGAGGAGGATACGGATGCGAGGTACGCGCAGGAGGCTGGTACGCAAGGCTCTGGACAAAGCCTTTGCTGCACGCGCGCCCGCGAAGAAAACTGTTCGGCGCCCGGGGAAATCATTTTTCCCTATGGTTTTTGCTAGTCACGGCAGCAATAGGCTAGCCACGGGAAGTCTCACCGTGGAGCTGGCGCAACAGCGCGCGTACAGAGGGCAACCGCGCTGCTCCAGTTGAGCAGCAAATCCATCCACATCAAAATAAGGATGGCTGCCCGAGTAAACGTTCAGACACCAAGCTTGCAAAACAAACAGCCCGTGGCCAGGCAGCAATAGGCATGTGGCCATGCTGGCTCATGCGCCTCATAAGGGAGCGGAGTAACAGAAGGAGACGCCATGCACCCCGCTCAATACATCACTGGTGGGTAGCAACATCGCTTCCTTATTGTGGTCATCTTCGCCGAGTAAACCTCCGACCTGGTACCCGGCGAGACAAAGGTTCTTTACGTGGAAGTTTAGATACCTGCGACCCTGCTGTGCACGCCCGTGGGCGACCTTCACATGGGCTGTCTCAAGCTTGACCATGCGGGGGCGGCGGGGGCCGACGCCCTGAGCGCGGCAGTGAAGTCGCCAGCGCATTTCACATTCGCCCGCGTCCCTATGATGTTCAGCTCTTGCAAATAAATGTCCGCGCGTTGCCCGCCCAATCTTTGCACGTCCCCGTCAACGCGAAGCGTCGTGTTCGCATCGCCCCTTCGTGGAATACAGATTTAGACGTACTTGCCCGTCTTCATCAGGTCGAACCGCAAACCGCGAATGTTCTGCGGATGCGGATCGCCAGCTGCAGGCGACACTTGTGCCGTGACGGCCTTCGGGTTTGAGGCTGTCGGGCACGGCGTCGGGATGGCCGTCGGGTGCGAGGTCGGGTTGGTCGTCGGGTACGACGTCGGGTCGGCCGTCGGGCCAGGCGTTGGGTCGGCCGCTTGAAGGCCGTCGGGCACGGCGTCGGAAACGCTGTCTGGAAGGTCGTCGGGCACGGCGTCGGGAAGACCGTCGGATACGGCGTCGCGTCGGCCGTCGGGCACGGCGGCGCGGCGTCGGGTCGGCCGTCGGGAAGGCCTCGGGCACGTCGTCAGGAAAACAATCGGGCACGACGTCGGGAAGGCTGTCGGGCGCGAAGTCGGGAAGGTCGTCGGGCACGGCGTCGGGTCGGCCGTCGGGCAGGAAATCGCGTCGGCCGCCGCGGGCGCGGCGTCGGAAGCGCCGTCGGGTAAGGCGTCGAGAAAGCAGTTGGGCGCAGCGTCGGATTGGCTGTCGGGGGCGCGGGAGTAGGCGCTGGCGTCGGCGGCGGCGTCGCAAAGCAGATGTCGTGCACCTGTCGCGCTGGAAACCCCGACCAATGAAACTGGAGGTCGCCGATGGAAGCGTCCAAGAAGCGCGACCCTGAACTGCCGAGTGATTCGGAGTAAGAGCTAAGAACAGATCTGTCGACCAAAGCGGCGCCGCGCGATGCGCCGCAACTCGGCGCGAGAGCCCCATGTAACAATGCGCCGCCCTTGAACAGGCACGCCCCTGTGAGGTCTGAGACGATCGCAAAAGGCAGCCGCGTGTCAAACGCTGGCGCGCAGACAAACGATCTTCCCCAGGAAACCCCACCCTGGCAATTCCTGTGCAGGCTGTTAAATCCAACGGTGCTATCGCGGTCAAAACAATATGCCCCTTGCCCATGAGGTCTTGAACCGATCAGGTCGGCAGGTAGGTCACTTCGCGGAACGCGGGCCTGCCTCGGGCCGGGGCGACAGCGGCGCGGCTCGCCCCCTCTCAGAAGGGGCCGAAGGCGATGTAGACGCACTACATCGCGATGCCGCACTCGAAGAAGCCCAGGTCGGAGCCGACATTGTTGACCAGCCCTTCGGAGTTCTCGAACTCGCAGGCTGCGCCATTCTGAGCGGTCGCCACCAGTTCAGCACTGCTGCAGCAAGGCAATCGTCCTCGCTCGCCTGGCCGAAGGGGCAATCCGCGCCGTCGAGGTTCGCGCGATTCTACCCTGGCACAGGTCGTACAGCAGCTCCGCGTTCAGGCCCAGCCCCTCGCCCTGCAAGGGACCGCGCCGCGGCGCAGCCACGGCGTTGTTGATCTTCTCCTTGGCTTTGTGCTGGCGAGGTCCCCCGAAGATGCCCTTCGCTGCGCTCGTGGTCCTCGCGGCCCCCTTGCCTGGACTCGCGCCCAGCTTTCCCGCGCCAACCGTCACTTTCGTAAACGGCAGCGGTCCTGTTGACTGTGCGTTCGGGGCCCGCGCCCGCGCCATCTTCCGCGCCGCGCACTCTGGACCCCTCGGGAGCCTCAAACACGCGCGCGGCATCCACCGCTGCTTCAGCTGCTGCCGCGCTGCGCGACCGCAGGCCTAACCCCTCGCCCGGCAGGGGTCCACCCCCTTGACAGCTCCACTGAAATGTAGATCATCTCCTTGGCCTGGCGCAAGTGAGGCCCCTCGAAGATGCCGCTCGACGCGTTCATGGTCTTCGCAGCCCCCTCGCCTGTACTCGCGCGCCGCCTTCCCGCGACAACCGCCACCTACGTGAACGATTGAGGTCCTGTTGGCTGCGTGCCCGGGGCCTGTGCCAGATCCCGCCACGTCGTGCCACCTGGGCCCCTCAGGAGCCTCCACCTTGCGCGACGCAGCCACCGCTGTTTCAGGCCAAATCCCTTGCCTGGCTGAGGGAATACTGCTGACGTACTGCGCGTCCACAGGCGTGAACCCTCGCCTGGCAGGGGGTCGCGTCGCGCCTCCATTTTGCGCACTTCCACCTTCGCGTTGTCCAGCAAACTCGGGCACAACTGGTTTTGTCTTGCCCATCGTTCGCCGTCTGGAGGATCCACTCGATGTCGCAGAAGGCGCAGCAGCGGCCGCTGTAGCACACGTTACGCCATGCCCACCGCCACCAACCAAGATCCCACTGTTGCCGAGGATGGTGTTGTCCTCGCCGGTTGCCTTACTGACTGTGTTCTCCTTCGCGCGGATGCGCTCGTGCAACCTGGCCACGCACCGCACGAACTCGCGTGGCCCATCACGTGCTGGTCGGACAACTCGCGCGACATTTTTGTCGGGCAGGGCAGGCTGTCGCGTTTAGGCTCGTACAGAAAGGCTGGCATCGATGTAGCGGGCAAGCTGTTTGCGCGGCCCTATCCCTTTTCCGCATGTTTACCAGCACCTCGAGCCCCTTCGCCGTCGGCGACGCGCATTACTCACGAAGCTTGAACTTGCGCCTTTGCTGTGCCCAGGCCCCGCACTTGACGGGCACGAACGCCGTAGCTGTGCACGCCACATCGCTGAGATCGCCCTTCTAGTTGACCGCTACCGATATGTGCCCCAGATCGTTGGCCAGGTGCCCTCTGAGAAGCACAAGCGTAAGACCGACCGTGCGTAAACGGATTGTGCGCCCGCATGCCCATCCAAAACAGCATGCTGAAGGTATCTCAAACCGCCCCAACTGAGAAGTCTGTTGCAGGTATTCTCGAAGGAAATAGCTCAAACGCTGGTGTTGCCATTCAACTGCGTTATAAGAACCGTAGAACGTGCGCAAACCTGTGGATGTCGTAACAATGGTGGCTTGCCAAGATCTGAAGCATCATCGGAATCGCATGCTCATAGCGGAGTATCAGTGGCAATCGCCGTTGACCTCCCGCCACAAGTGCAGCATGCCGTTGTGGCGTCGTGTCCGTTGGTTGCAAAATCGGCAAAGCACGGTGCACCACCCAGGACTTGCGCAAGCATCACACGAGTAGCCTGCGCTGGAAGCCCAGCCTTCAAGGTCGCCGTTGCAAGCTGAGCTTGGCGTCGGGGCCGTCGGATACGGCGTCGGGAAGACCGGGTACGGCGTCGGGCTTGACGCGGGGCGAGGGGTCGGACTGTGCGTCGGACTGGACATGGGACTGGGCTGACATTCTCCATCTGTAGCGATATCACCCTCTTTCCAATCACGATGAATTGCAGGTTCACTTGCGCAGTCGAAACGTCCATGAGAATTGCCTGCCGTTCCACCATTGGTACCTCGCCAAAGCACCCCAGAAACAGCCGCAAGCTCCACCCAACCACGGCATTGCCTCAGATCTGGCCAGTAAGCCGTTCCAGATCCAAGCTCCGCCACCCAGTCGAAATTGAAAGGCCGACCGACGGTGCCAAACGCGTGATCAATGCTCTGTATTGGCAACCACAGATTCGTCGTCGGCGCGGGAATAGACGGTGGCATTGGCGCCGTCGGGCGGAGCGTGGGGCTAGGCGTCGAGCTCGGGGTCGGCGCGGCGACGCACGTCGATAGCGACGTGGCGGTCATAGCACGTCGAAGTTCAAATGGCCCTGGTCGTTGAGAAGTCACAGATCATACACCTCTCTGAAGAGTCCGCTGGGAACGTGCTCGGGCTGAGGGTATTCAATGTTCCGTCCAGGAGAGGCAGACATGCCAGCGCGTTGCCGTAGAGGGCTGGTCCACTTGTGTGTTAAATACCTACTTGCCGTTAACATAGCACGCGCAGTCGCTTTCACTCATGCTGACCATCTCATAGTACTGACCTAGGCCAACTGGCAACGTCACACGGTACGTCGCTGAGGGAATCGACAAGGCATTGAACATAACATAAGCAACATGGCTGTAAGAAATCTTGGGGCACATTCTCCGTCGATCTTTACGGGTTCACAGGTGTCCCCGAAGTTCTGTGGGCACCTGGGGGGGCCATCGGGTGCTTAGAATTCTCCTTGGGACACCTGCTAGCAGGCCGACTTCTCACTTGGTGCACCTGCTGTGCGCCAGGCTTCCATCAATAGGCATCGGTTAACCGATCCCTATCCCCACTGGCCTGGCCTTGGTCCCACTGGTCGACTGACTCACCCAGGTGGGGATAAATGATCCCGGGTCGAGGATTCGCAGCCACCCTCCCACAGATGGAATGGGTCGAAGGGTTCCTCAGGCCCCCCGACCCCCCAGATGGGACGGGGGGGGGACGACGACGACGACGACGACGACGACGACGACGACGACGACGACGTCGACGACGACGACGGCACTGGAGCACCACCCCACACCCACAAGGGGAGGGGCGGGGGCACCGGCACCCTCCTCCACCACGCCACGCCCACAGGGCCACGACACCAGGTGGGGGTGGGGCGATCGAGGCTCACAGGCGTACCCATCCAGCGGGGGGCGATCCCGTAAACCTTGGGGTGGGGGCCTGGAGCCCTGGATCATGTGTGCCTGTTCCTTCGAGGATTCTGGGGCCGACCCCCACCTAGGCGGGTGGGCTGGTGGGGCCGAGATACTGTGACCCCGTGGGGATAACAGATCAGACGATGCCGAATCCACGCGCAACCCCCGCCCAGTGGGCGACACGCTCGCGCTTTTCGTCCTGCCCCGCCAGCGAGAAGGTCACCGCTCCTCCGCGCTGCAGTCCCGCGCGCGAGGGCCTCGCGCGCTGCGCCCGCCGAGCGCCCCGCGCGCTGTGGGCCCTGTGCGCACGCAGCCCCCCCCCCCTCCCCCTCGGGTGGGTGCGCGGCGTCGGCGGCCCAGACAGCGATGGGGAGGCCCAGGCTGCGCCCAGCCTGCTCCCCGCAGACCCCCTCAAGTCATGAAAACATCACGACGGACGGTCTCTCGCTATCCCAGGCCTCTGGCGGCCCTTCCGGGCCCCAGGGCCGTCAACCAAAACGACTCGGGACGAAACACCAGCCCGTGGGAATGGGCCGAAATTTTTTGGGGTCGACGCTATGAGAAAATCATAACGTGAGGGGTCCGGGTCGGCCGAGGGCGGGGGCGGCGAATTGGCCCCCCCCTGATGGGGAAGCCCAGCATCTTCCGCAGCCGATTCGCCACACCCGCCCTGCATAGGAGACGAGGATTTATCCATATCCACCTCCTGGGGAGGCGACGTCTTGAGACCCCAGCGGGCGGTGGACACATTGTGGCCCCAGGGGGCCCGAATATACCCATATCCACCACCGCCTGCTGAGGTCTCCGAAGATATAACTATCCCCCAAGCGGTGGTCATGGACGACTCCCCACCCGCCCGAAAACCTTACCATCTGATTGTCCTCCTCTGCACTCTGCAGGGATGGCAAATTCGTACCAACGACGAACACGAGTAGCGACGACGTGGCGACAACTGCCGGTGACTGAACGCCTGGGAACGCCAAACATACAGACACCGCCGCTCTCCATGGCCCCTCCTGGGGCGCATTCTGACCAGAACTTCGAACAGAATCCAGCCGTGGCGACGAGGGCGCTCCAGGACGAGCAGCGGTGTCGGTATCCGCTCCTCCCCTGACGGGCCCAGTCCTCACTGCCCCAGACCCCGCCACACCCTCCGAAATTACCCGAGACGTGACGAACCTCTTCTCCAAGGGAGGCACTTTGCATGAACGCTCCATACAGAAGAACACATTGCCAAATATGCATGATCTGCGCTGCCTCATCTCCGCCGTGCCCCCCAGGAGCCCACGAAAAATAGCCACAGTTGCTCAGTTGGTGGCCTCCCAGAGAGCCGCAGGATCTCGGCAAGCTCCGCGTGGCCCCCGACTCCGTTGTGCCTCCCAGGAGCCCAAGAAAGTTGCGACAACTGCGTAGTTCGCAGCCACCTAGGAAGCTGCGAGGTCTCGGGTATGCCCCCCAAGAGCCCACGAAAGTGGCGACAGCTGCGAAGTTCGCAGCCACGTAAGTAGCTGCGACGTCTCGGGAACTCCCTACTCCGCCGTGCCTCGCAGCAGGAGCCCACGAAATTGGCAACAGTCTCGGGTACTCCCCTACTTTGCAGTGCATTCATGGAGCCCACGGGAGTGGCGACAATGGCGCAGTTCGCAGCCTCACGGGGAGATGCGGGGTCTCGGGTACCCTCCTTCTCCGCCGTGCATCCCGGGAGCCCACGAAGTTGGCGACAGCTGAATAGTTCGCAGCCACGTAGGGAGCTGCGAGGTCTCGGGTTACTCACCTGCTCCGCCGTGCGCCGCAGGAGCCCACGAAAGTGGCGACAGCTGCGCAGTTCGCAGCCTCCCAGGGAGCTGCGAGGTCTCGGGTACTCCCTTACTCCGCCGTGTGGGTGCCATGGGCGAGGACCGGAGAATGCTCGGACCAGAGAAGGTGAGTGGCCTCGCCTTCGCCAGGGGGCTCCCGCGCAGATCCGAGACATCGGCGCGGACCGTCAAAAGTTTGTGTTTCTCCACTTTTCCCTTCTTCGACGGCACGAAGCCCCCGAGCTCGGCGCTGGGACACGGGCCGCCAACCTCTCGCCCACTGCCCCAGGACCACCGGCTCTTCATCCTGAGTCGTTTTGTTGGCGACCCCGAGGCCCTGTCAGGGCTCCGAGAGCCCGAGAGCGACGAAAAACCTCCGCCTCGATTTTTTCGAAACGCCGGATATCTGGGAAGACACGGGGCGCCCTGCATAGGTGGCAACATTCGAAGCCTACCCCCACCAACCGTTGATTATCCTGAAGCGTTGATCGGCGGGGGTAGGGTTCTGTTGTCGCCGCGTGTTCGACGAGTTACAAATCCTGCCCCCGCCGCCCATGGAGTTGCCTGAAGCGTTAATCAGCGAGGGTGGGATTCGGATTTCGCCAAGTGTTATGAGAACTCCGAAACCTACCCCCGCCGCCCATGGAGTTGCCTGAAGCGTTGATCGGCGAGGGTAGGCCTCGGATTTTGCCGCCGACTCTTGCCCTCCAGGATGGGTGGGATGGCCCCGCACTCTTGCCCTCGCAGGGTTAGTGTGGCAGGGCCCCGCTTGGCGCCCCAGGATGGGTGGGCAGGATCCCTCTTGCTCCCCCAGGAAGCCGCCGACTGCAGGAAGCCGCCGAGCTCGCGAGGGCGCCGCCCGAGCCCCTGCGGGCCCACGGCAGAGAGCGCGCCGAGGAGGCGTGGCTTGGCGGGGCACGGCGGCTCCGCCGCCGCGCGCGGGCGGGCTCGATGGGGGGGGGGGGCAATGCAATGCCGAGGGGCGGCAAGCAGCTGGGGTGCGGAGCAACCATGTGGGGGGGGGGGCTGGCACACAGGGGGGTGAAGGTCAAAGATAGTGCGAGGCTCGGACGCTTTCGAGGTTCGAGGTTGGAGGTTTGCGGACCGTTTTCGCTGTTTCTCGGCGGCTTGCCAACATCTGGATGCCTTCCAGCGGCTGCGCCTCGCCGAGAGCGTTCCAGGGTTTCCTGGATCGTCCCGAACGGCTGCTGGAGTCCCGAAGTCTGATCCGAAACCATCAGGGAACAGGCAAAGGGAGGGCAAACATCGACCTGGAATCGGCGATACATCGCCCATAGATCGTCGACTTGCCCCTGCTGGCGAATCCGCCCGTGAGCAGGTTGGGACTATCAGGCCCCTGTCGGCGATCAGTGAGCGATTGGGGGTCGATGCGTCCCCGCCTGAGCGTGTCCCCCCACCGTTGCCCCTGATGGGGCCAGATCTCCGACGATGATTTGCTTGTCAGTCTGGAGGCTGCTCTGCGATTCTCAGACATCTTGCACATGTTTGGACGTTTTGGTCGGTTCCTGCCTCGGTGTGCGTCCCAGCAGCGGCGCATCGACGAGAGCATCCTGTGGGTGCCCGAATCGTCCCAATCGTTCCAATCGCCCGTCGGGGACCCGAGTGATGTCCCGAAAGCCGAGTGACCATTTGCCGCAAAGACCTTTGGTACGAGAGAAGTCGCGCTGGTGGTACTTCCTCGGAGCCACTGGGGCCCGTTATCGGGTCCGGGGACCATCAAAAATAGTTCTGGGATGAAAAACTCTTCCCAGGGAAGAGGTCGGGAACACTGGTGCCACGCATGGAAATTAGCCCGGCGAAAGACCCAATACCGCAAGGCAGGTGGGCCGAAAGAGGGGAAGCTCCCTTTGGGGGCCACGACACGCGTGAGGGATGTGCCGAGTTGGACACAGAGCAGGACCTGAAACACGCTGTAGGGGCGATCGAAATGGGCGTGGTCGGGCTTCCGAACTTTGCCATGTTGGCATTCTGTGGAGCTCCCAAGTCATGGGGCTTAATATTGCGCCAGTGGCCAGCGCAATGAGCGTGGTCAAGGCGAGCGACATTATGAACGCAGCCCACGACTGAATACGTTTTTTTTCAGTTCGGCCTTCTGTGGAGCCCCTTTGAGGCATGAGAAGAATGGAAGGGGCAAACGATGGTAATCTACTGCATGTGGACTTTTTTATATCGACCTTCTGTGGAGCTCTTGGGACGCTTGAAAAGCATGGCAGTGGCCAGCGAAATGAGCCCACGACTACATGGGGCCTTTTTCATGTCTGCCATCTGTGGAGCTCCTATGGGGCATGAAAAGCGTTGCCGGGGCGAGCCAAAGGAGCCAACAACTGCATGCGGACTTTGCCATGTCGGCCTTCTGTGCAGCTCATCTGGGGCTTGAATAGCATGGCAGGGGGCCTGCGACATGAGCCCACGACTGCATGGGGCATTTTCCATGTTGGCTTTCTGTGGAGCTCCTATAGGACATTGAAAGCGTTGCCGTGGCGAGCAACATGAGCCCACAACTGCATACGGACTTTTTCATGTTGGCCTTCTATAAAGCTCCAATGGAACTTAAAAAGCGGGGCAGGGGCCAGCGAAATGAGCCCACGACTGCATGGGGCCCTTGTCATGTTGCCGTTCTGTGAAGCTCCCATGGGGCTTGAAAAGCGTGGCATGGGTGTGCCAGGGCAGAGGCAGGAGGGAGGAGGGGGAGGAGGACCGGGAGGCCCAGGAGGAAACGCGGGACCCAACACCGCAGGATGCTTGGGAAAGGTCACATCGTCGGAGGTCTGGGGAGACATGGGGGAGCACACGGGGCCATCAGCACCTCTGTCAGTATTGCGTGGGGCAATGTCGAGGGAGCTGCAAGAAGGCAGGGGCCCGCTCTGCAGGAAAACTCAGGCCGGCCAGCGCCAGTTGAGGTTTGAGGCCCTGTCCTAGTATCCACTGGCCAAAGCCCGAGAAACACAGAGCGGCCAGAAACACCGCCCGAATTATCCACAACATCTCGATAAACGCAAAGCGCATGAATTACTGTCATGATCACATGCGCGGCGACGGGATGACAGCCTAAAGGAAAACGACACCTATCTTCGTCGACGTCGATCGCTGCAAGAGATTGCGTGCCCGCAAGACGCGGATCGCACGCGCTGCATATCGTAGCAGAAAGCTTGGCCCAACGAGCAGGCGGATCCAAGGAATCACATCAGAAAGGAGTGGGGCAACGTATGAGAATGGGGAAACCTGGGGGCGTCGTGAGGTGGAGAAGAGATCTGAGCTGACCAGCGGTCTGAAATCGGCACCGCGGCAAAATATACGACGGATTCCTGAGCTCGTGCACGAAAATGTACAACAGAAGATGTGAATTCGCCACCGGGAGCCATGCTGCTGGATTTGAAAATGCAGGAGCAGACAACGGGAGTCGTTGAATCCACGGCTCTACGTTCTCGGCCGAGACTACTGGCCTCCAAGTCACAGCTCCCCGGCATGGCAGCAATAGATTCGTCGTGCGGGCGTGGATTGCCATCTATTGGGGCAGCCGCCAGTGCGGAACTGTAAATACGGACGGCGTCAAGCTTATCAGCGCCATGCGTGCAGGAACGATCAAAGTAAAGAGCACAAGGTAAATGCCATCAACGAGGTAGAGAAAGGCAGAAGGATACAAAGACGGGAAAGCCAATCAAGGCGAATTGCCTTGGCAGGGAAGTCGTGGTCCAGCATTCTCGAGCAAAACTAAACGCTGCAAGTCATTTGCGGTAGTAAAGGATCCACCTGTCAGACCGATGCTGCGTGCAGCTGAGGAAGATGGATACAGTCAAGTGTGCGCTCTAGGGCATGAAAAGCCCAGGCCGCTCGCCGCGCCGCGAACGATGGGCGCCCACTCGACCAACGCAGTCGCTCTAATTCGGAGCAGGCAGGCTACAGCAACTGTCGCGGCGGCACAAGTCAACTACCTGTGGCGGCATCCGCTCGCCATCCAGAAAAAAATGCCCGACGCCTGCAGAAACCGAACCTGCATGCACGGACGGCGAGATACGCAGAGTCGAGACCTGACCCTTCCGAGCCGACGCTCTCACCTGCCGGGGCCCCGGCGCAAAGGGGCCCGCCGCGGCCGAGCCAGGATGCTCTCGCGACCTTGTGCAGAAGCTCGCTCCGCACGGGCGGCCCACCCGCTGTGAAGGCCAGATGGACCAGTGCCGCCGCGCACGTTCACGACTGCCACGAAGGTGGCGAACGCGACGGTGATGGCAGGACTCCGGTAGGCCTTCCTCTGCATCGGCGTCGGCGACCTGGCGAGCAGCACGCCCATGGGCTCGCCCACCTGCGTGCACCTGGGCAGCGGGTCGAGCTGCCCGCTGCCGCGTAGCTGCGCCTGGCGCCGCGTCCCTGGCCGGTCCCTCAGGCGGGCCACCGGCATCACAGCGAACCACCAATCCGTGGAGAGGAGCAGCGAGTACACGACCGCGCCGAGGCAGCCAATGGTGAGCACGACGCTGAAGAGGGCCTGCCACGCCTCGTGCTGCGAAGCACCGCCGTGGGCCTCCAGGATGGCCGTGCCCGCGAGGGGCACGCAAGTGGCGCCCGCGGAGGCGAAGGCGTTCCCGATGCCCATGATGAGGCCCGAAGCCTCCTGGGAGATCTCGGTGTAGCTGGCCTTGAAGCCGCCCGCGTGGCAGGCCTGCATCCCGGACGCGAGGGTCACCAGCATGGTGACGTGAAGCGGGTCGCGGGCCCGCCCCGCCATGTAGAGGCTCAACCCGGTGCCGACGAAGCCAGCCGTGGAGAAGGCGCGTCGGGTCGCCACGCGCGACAGCTTGCCCGAGTTCGCCACCGCGTCGGCCGCCTGCCCGGCGAGGACGGCGAAAAGGATGTCAGCCAAATTGGGCCACAACATGCGCGCGGCCGCCTCGGAGACGGGCATCCTCCAGGCCGCCGTGTAGTACGTTGTGATCCACGTGTACGTGAAGTACCGGTTGAAGTTGAACGCGGTGTTCGCCAGGAGCACCGACCAGGCCGCGGGGCTGGTCATGATGCTCGGAGGAAGGCCAACTGAGGCAACGGCGGCCGTCCCAGGGGTCCACACACAGACCTCTCCCAGGGGTCCATCCTGACCAACTTCTCGGGGCGGATCCAGCTTTGGCGACGAGAAGCCCCAGAAAACCCATGTCTCCCTCTTTCCCTCTCTCTCTCTCTCTCTCTTCCATTTTCCCAACACTCCTGTGGTGTTGGGTCCTCGTTTTGATGAGACGGCACCCCGCGTTCTCCTCCTTCTCCTCCTCCTCCGTCTCCTCCTCCTCCTCCTCCTCCTCCTCCTCCTCCTCCTCCTCCTCCTCCTCCTCCTCCCCCCACTTCAGCTTCCTCCTCCTGTGCGGCCTGCATCTCGGGAAGTCGATGATTCTGAATGGCACTGGGAGGCAGGCACGGAGCCTGTGGATATTCAAGCCGCTGCCGAGCACTGGTTCATGCATGCGGAGGACTATCTCTGCCAGCTGCACGACGTCTACGAGAGGCGACGGGGGCGCGCAGCTGGGCTCAGGCTCAAGCGGGTACCGCTGGCGCAGGAGTGGAGTCGGCAGTTCAAGGCACGATCCTCCCTGGAGTTCAGGCGGATGGCGTCCCTCACAGCAGCTGCTCGGCGAGCAGCGCAGCAGAAGGCCTACATGCTGGAGCGGGGCTGGGACAGGTTCTCGTGCCTCAACAGGCAGCTGCAGGTCATCGGGGGCTTCGTCATTGAGGATGGCTGGTGGCCGTCGCAAGGGGCCCTGGCGCAGATGACAGTCGCCAAGGTTGTCAAGGTGCTGCGGTCTGGCAGCGCTGGCGCAGCTGCTTACTTGCTGGAGGCGCTCGACAGCCACCTGCTGCAGCTGCGGCAGCGGGACACGCAGGCCAACCAGAGCGAGTGGAAGGCGTGGGCCTGTGCAGCTGCCCAGGAGAAGGGCGGCAGTGCGGCCTTCGGTTTCATTCGCGCTGGTCACCAAGTCCAGCCATCAGTCTTCGAGGTGCTGGACGAGGAGCAGGAGCAGGCCCTTCCGCTGGGTGGCGATGCTGCGATGGAGAAGCTCATGCTGCAGTGGGGCCCGCTGTGGCAGCACGAGCTGCGCGCAGATGAGCCTCACCCCTACACCTGGCGAGGCGCGGACTTCGACGCTGCGGAGCTGCCGAGGCTCACGCTGCAGAACCTGCGCGATGTGGTCGACGCCTACAGTGACAGGGCGGGCTTGGGCTGGGACAAGTTCCATCCCAGGCAGTTGCGGTGGATGCCGCAGAGCTACCAGTCGAGGTTCCTGGATGTGCTCCACGCGTGGGAGAGGGACCCGATCGACATGCCGCTCGTTCTCATGCTGATCTCCTTCCTGCCCAAGCCCCCGCCTGGGGGAGGAGTGCGCCCGATCGTGCTCAACTGCCTGTGGCTGAGGCTCTGGAGTCGACTGCGACAGCCGTTGGTAGCAGAGTGGGAGAGGCTCCTGGAGGGCGACTTCTACTGGGGAGGTCTAGGCAGGACGTGCGATCGAGCTGGGCACGTCCACAATTTGCTGGCAGCGTACTGTGTTCAGGTTGACGGCATGGCGGCTGGTACGGCTGCGCTGGACCTCAGCAAGTACTACGAGCACGTGTCGCACGACATACTGCTCAGGGAGGCGAAGGCGACGAAGTTCCCGCTGGCTCTCCTGAGGGCGCTCTGTTGTGCATACAGGCTTGGCCGCAGGGCGCAGTACCAGAACGCCCTCTCGGTCGTGGTGTTCGCGAATGGCACCATAGCGGCAGGATGCAGCTGCGCGCTGGGGCTCGCCAAGCTCATGGTCCACACGTTGCTGATGGAGCAAGCTCGGCGCTGTCCATGAGTGAGGGCCCAACCTCTTGTGGATGATCAACTATTGCAAGCGCTTGGCACTGCACGCCTGGTGGGCGAGCAACTTCCTGCTGCTCTTCGGTTTGTCGTGGACGGCCTCTCGGAGCGGAAGCTGCAGGTCAACTGGGACAAAACTGGGTGGCTGTCGGGCGACTCCGAGCTTGCGAGCATCCTCGGCGCGGCCTGGGAGGGCGAGCTCGAGCGCGCCCGAGGCCTCCGCTGCCTGGGAGGCGACGGCTCGTCTGGGGTGCTGCGCAGTGTGGTCGAGCAAAATAAGCGTCTTGCCAAAGCTCAGAAGTCTGCGGACCGGGTCCACACTCTGAGAGCTGCGGGCGCCAAGGTTGAGAAGGTCTTTCGGTGCTCTCCGACGGCTACTGCCATATGGGGTTCAGCGGTGACAGGAATCGCGGATGGGAAACTCAGCGGTCTGAGGGTGTCAGCCCTTAAGTCTGAGGGTCGGCTTCCTATGGGGGCCAGCGTAGGGCTCCGAATTAAAACAATGTACCGCGGGTCCTGGAGGGACCCCCTGCTTATTCACACGGGTGAAGCAGTTAAGGCTTGGACTGTCTGCTTGGAGACCTCTCTGCCGTCTGAAGGGATATTGGAGGCGGTGTTGGAGGGGGGTCGTTCCATTCTCAGGCAGAAGGCTCCATGGGGCAGGTGCACTAACCCTGCTCAGGCCCTCCAACTCGCCCTCGCTCGTGTTGGAGGAGGCATGGCCTCTGCCACCAAGCTGATTGGGCCCGAGGGGGAGGTGGATTTGAAGTTCTTCTCGCCAGGTCGGGCCGTCGAGATTGCCAGGCGCATGGCCTCGGTAGCTTCGGACATCCAGGCGCTGCAAAGGATCGGCTCTTGGGTTTCTGAGCTTCACTGGAGGCCCCTGGATAGGATTTTGCACGGCAAGGCTGAGAAAGGACTCTCTCGGCACGAGCGAAACCTTGTTCGCAGTCTGGTCTCGGGGACCCACTGGCCTCAGGCGAGGCTGGCGAAGCATAAAAAATCGGTGTCTGATAAGCGTCTTCTGTGTGGCTGCAGGGGCACGCTCTTCCATCGAGGGTTCGAGTGTCCCAGCTCGGCCGAGCTCCGCAGGACTGACCTGCCGTCTAGCCTTCGGCAGGCCGCTTGGAAAGTGGCGCGTCTTGGCGACGTCGAGGCTGAGATGTTTTCCAGGTGCTTGTTTCCCTCCCCCGAGCGCTGCTTTGGGAAGGCTGAGGCGCCCGAGGATAACTGGGTTCGGTTTGTCGGGGCCATGCCAGGATGGCGCTGGGGAGGGCCATTTTTGTAGACGGCTCAGCGTATCACACCAAGGTCGGAGCCTGCAGGAGAGCAGACTGGTCAGCGGTGCAAGTAGATGATGGAGGCAATGCGGTTGCCTGCATGTATGGGGTGGTGCCTCGGGGGTGGGGGCCTGACCAGTGGGCGCGGGACGGTGAAGATTATGCGTTTCACATGCTGGCCAGATTTAGTGAACCCCCATGTGATGGAGACTCTGGGGTGCCGCTTGAAGTCTTCAGTGGTTGTGCTGGTTCGGTTGCCTGCGCCACCTCCTCGTCCACCGCCCTGTCTCCCGACAACAGTCGCCGTCACATGTAGAGGCTGTGGTGGTCCAAAGTTGGCGGCGCAGCGCGAGTAGTGAAAGTCAAGTCTCACAGAGCTCTTCGAGAGGCGACCTCTCTCGAGGATTTGCGGGTGCTCAAGGGTAACAGGTTAGCCGATCAGTGGGCCAAAGCGGGAGCCCAGTTGTGGGCCATAGACGAAGAGCAGGAGCTGTTTGTCGAGGCCTGCGAGCGCAGAGTCTGTCAGGCCGCGGAGTGGCTTGGTAGATTGCACAGCTGGCTCCATGATAGAGGTTTCGCGGACTCGGAGGGGGTGGGGGGGACCTCGGAGGTGGTGCTTGATCTGTCAGGTCAGGCTGTCCCGCCTGATATCGCCAACGAGTATGACGCGCAGCTGGAGCTGCGGTCGCGGGAGCGGATCCTAGAGGCCGTGCCCGCGCGTCTCTATCCCGATAGCAGTCAGGGCTCGATTGGCTCTGGTTCCGCTGCTCTCGGCTCCTCCATTGGCTCCTCGGCTGCTCCTCCCGACCTGGTGCCCCACATCTCGGGGAAGGAGCGGGTGAGTTGCCAGACTTGGAAGTTTTCGAGGCACAATGTCGTGCAGGCCCCTGTAGTCGGAGATGTTTCAGGGGCCCCAGTTTTGTTCTGCATCTCGTGCGGCGCGAGTGTGCAGCACAGCCACAGG
This sequence comes from Prorocentrum cordatum, assembly GCA_963575745.1. Lineage (NCBI taxonomy): Eukaryota > Dinophyceae > Prorocentrales > Prorocentraceae > Prorocentrum > Prorocentrum cordatum. The sequence goes on along the minus strand of CAUYUJ010021059.1, from coordinate 797,598 downwards.
CCTGGCAAGGGCCTTGCGGGGCCATGTTTTGGGCCCAAGCACCCTGGTCGGGCGACCCAAAGGTCTAGGCTTCGCAGAGGCCTGCACCCTAATTCAACGGTGTCCCCTCCCCCGATGCTCGGCGACTGTGCTGAGCCTTCTGAGGAGGTCCGAGCGTTGTGGGAAGGGAGACTGGCGGTCCCTCAAGAGGCCTCGGAGCGGTGTTCCGACCCTGCCCCTGAGTACGGGTTGGTTTTCCCCGAGGCCCTTGATATGTATCGAGTTGCGCAGCTGCACGGCTTCAGCGACCCCCACGAGGCGGTTGTGTTTTGCCGAGCTGAGAGGCGTCTCGAAGAAGAGGCTCGGCTCCAGGCTGGCAGGAGTGATGAGCCCGAAGAGCCCGATTATTAAGTAATTGGGTCGCTGGATGCGCGAGATTTTCGTCTAAGGCCCTAATGCCCTAATGCCTCCTCCTCCTCCTCCTCCTCCTTCCACTATCCTCTCCTCCTCCCCCTCCTCCCTCCTCCCGAGCGCCCAGTGCAGAATTTCGTGGCCCCATAGGAAGCTCCACCGAAGGTCCCAGTGGCAGGGTTCGCATGGCGGCCCCGCCCCATTTCGACACACCCCTCACACGTTTTGTGGCCCCAAAGCGAGCTCCACCCAAGGCCCCCCCCGCCCCATTTCGGCACACCTCTCACACGCTTCATGGCACCATACGGAGTTCCACCCGAAGTCCCAGTGGCAGGGTTTGCATGGCGGCCCCGCCTCATTTCGGCGCACCCCTCAAATGTTTCGTGGCCCCATAGGGAGCTCCAACGAAGACCCCAGTGGCAGGGTTCGCATGGCGGCCCCGCCTCATTTCGACACACCCCTCACACGTTCCATGGCACCATAGGGAGCTCCACCGAAGGCCCCAATGGCAGGGTTCGCATGGCGGCCCCGCCCCATGCCGGCACACCACTCACACGCTTCGTGGCCCCATAGGGAGCTCCACCGAAGGCCCCCGTGGCAGGGTTCGCATGGCGGCCCCGCCTCATTTCGGCACACCCCTCACACGCATCGTGGCCCCATAGGGAACTCCACCGAAGGCCCCAGTGGCAGGGTTCGCATGAGTGCCCCGCCCCATGTCGGCGCACCCGTCACACGCGTCGTGGCCCAATAGGAAGCTCCACCGAAAGCTGTATTCATATTGCGGTACCCCCATTTGCAGATCGTTGGGCCCTTCGCCAGGATAACTGTTTCTGTCTTTCCCTATATGTATACGCATGTCGGTTAACCAGACTGAGCCCCATAGATGTTGCGCACTCTATGTGGAGCAATATATATATATATATATGGTGCAATCGGTGTTGTGCAATCTATGTTGTAAAACCCATCGTGTGCATATTATGCTGTGGAATGAGAGTGGTGCGACCTACGGGGTATAAGATATGTTGTGCAATCGATGTGCATCCTGTTGCCTATATGGCGCAACCGGCAAGTTGCAGCACATGGTGTACAATCCATGTGTTGCGCCCTCAATGGTACGATCGTTGTGGTGCAGCCTATGTGGATAAATCAGCGTTGGCCCAAGCATGCTATACAACTAGTGTTGTGCAGTCCACGTTGCCCAGCTTGTGCGGTGCCATCCATGATGCATCATATGTTGCAAAAACCTGCGTGATACAATGCGTGGCACAATTTATGTGGTACAATCTCGGTTGTGCAACCGACGTTGTGCAATCTATGTGGTGCGATATATGAAATACAATATACGTTGTGCAATCTACGTGGAGCAACACTATGAGGCGCAACGTGTGTTGTGCCGCATCTGGTTGCAATATGTGATGCCCAATGTGTGGCGCATCATGCGGCACAATCTATGTGATGCAGCCAATGTGGTGCAACAGATGTTGTGTGATTGCTTTTGAATGACTTGGAGTTCTCAATTCCACTGCTCGCGCAATCTTCCCACCCACGCACCCGCAACTTGGTTTGCAAAACCCATGCGGCGGCGATTGCGATGAGTGTTTGGTGATGGTTCTTGCATCTCTGCGGCCGCGCTAGCCCGCGCATGCTCGCGCGCACAACGACCAACTAGTTTGGCGCGACCGACGCGACCGCGGAGGCGCTGACCGCTGGGCACTTCCCCGCGCGTCTCGTAAGCCGCGCTGACGCGCGGGCACTTCAGTGCGAGTCGGTGACTTAGGCGGGCGCGGTATCATGGCGACGTCGGCAACGGTAGACACGATGATGGTAGGAGCGATGATGTTGACGATGATGACAACGACGACGGCAAGGTCATCTACAGCACCGATGCTGATCACGCCGATGACGGTGATGGTGTCTTCGCGTCGGCGATGAAATTTTGAGCGGATTTGAACATGCGCGCGCGGCCGGCGCGCGCGAGTGGCCCGCATGGAATTATCTGACGGGATCGTACACCCCCCAACACGCGCGCAAAGGCGTTCGAATGATTTCGACATGCGCGCGCGAGAGGCCGGCTTGGTCGAGTTTGATGAACATGTTTAAACGCCTATGGTGTTCTCAAGGATTCGCAATAGCGCGCAAGCCTTTTTCGAACACTGATGCTGCAAAACAATTTGAGCATTTCCCAACAATCCTGTGGTGTTAGGTCCTCGTTTTGAAAAGACTGCGCCCCGCGTTCTCCACTCCTCCTCCTCCTCTCCTCTCCTCCTCCCCCTCCTCCCTCCTACCTAGCGCCCAGTGCAGCATTTCGTGGCCCCATAGGAAGCTCCGCCGAAGGTCCCAGTGGCAGGGTTCGCATGGCGGCCCCGCCCCATTTCGGCACACCCCTCACACGCTTCGTGGTCCCATAGGGAGCTCCACCGAATGCCCCCGTGGCAGGGTTCGCATGGCGGCCCCGCCCCATTTCGACGTGGCCCCATGGGGAGCTCTACCGAAAGCCCCAGTGGCAGGGTGCGCATGGCGATCCCGCCCCATGTCGGCGCACCCCTCACACGCTTCGTGGCCCAATAGGGAGCTCCACCGAAGGCCCCCGTGGCAGGGTTCGCATGGCGGCCCCGCCCCATTTCGGCACACCCCTCACACGCTTCCTAGCCCCATAGGGAGCTCCACCGAAGGCCCCAGTCGAAGGGTCCGCATGGCGGCCCCGCCTCATTTCGGCGCACCCCTCACACGCTTCGTGGCCCCATAGGGAGCTCCACCGAAGGCCCCAGTGGCAGGGTTCCCATGGCGGCCGCGCCTCATTTCGGAGCACCCCCCATACGCTTCGTGGCCCCATAGGGAGCTCCACCGAAGGCCCCAGTGGCAGGGTTCCCATGGCGGCTCCGCCCCATTTCGGCACACCCCTCACACGCTTCGTGGCCCCAGAGGGAGCTCCGCGGAAGGCCCTAGTGGCAGGGTTCGCATGGCGGCCCCGTCTCATTTCGACGCACCCCTCACACGTTCCGTGGTCCCATATGGAGCTCCACGGAAAGCTGTATTCATATTGCGGTACCCCTAATTGCAGATGGGTGGGCCCTTCGCCAGGATAAGTGTTCGGAACGCTCGATTTTGAAAGCCCCAAGGAACCTAGTTTTCTTGAAAGATTCCGGTATGCGCGCGCAACGGTGCGCGGGTGCGCACTTCGTCAAATTTGCTGCACGGGGTTCTTGAAAACTGATGTTTTGTATTCAGCGACAGCGCGCACAGTATATATTGCAGAGGATGGCCGGAGGTGTCGATACTGGCCTGGCTGTGATGGTATGCAGTCATAGTTAGGACGGACGATGGGGCAGACTCATACGCAATTGCAATGGAAAAAAAGCGGGCGGATAATCCCTGGAGGGTGGTAAACCAGCTGTTCCCCAACCCTCCTGTGTTGGGTTCTCGTCTTGAATCAAGCACGGTGGTCGGGTCTCCTTCTCCCACCTCCTCGACCCCCCTCCCTCCTGCCCTCTACCTCTCTCGTGGGCTCCTCTTGGGAGGTCCAGCGTGCCCTACTGTCGTGGGCTCCCAGGAGGTGGTCCAGCGGAGTGAAGGGACGTGCGCAACTTTCGTCACTTTCGTGGGCTCCTGGGAGGTCCCGCGCAGTGGAGTTGAAACACACCCAGCCGAGACCTCGCGGCCCCCTGGGGGGCTGCGAGCTGCGCAACTGTCGCCATTTTCGTGGGCTCTTGGGAGGCCCAGCGGGGTGGAGTTGTACACACAACCAGTCGAAACCTCGTGGCTTCCTGGGGGCTGCGTAGTGTGCAACCGTCGCCACTTTCGGGGGCTGCTGGGATGCCCAACGCAGTGGAGCTGTAAACACACCCACCGAGAGCTCGAGACTCCCTGGGGGGCTGCGAACTGCGCCACTGTCGCCACGTTCGTTGGGTCCTGAAGGGGCCAAGCGGAGTGGAGTTGTTAACACGCCCAGCCGAGACCTCCCGACCCCCTGGGGAGCTGCGTAGTGTGCAACCGTCGCCACTTTCGTGGGCTCCTGGGAGGCCCATCGGACTGGAGATGTACACACACACCCAGCCGAGACCTCTTGGCTCCCTGGTCGCCACTTTCGTGGGCTCCTGGGAGGCCCAGCGGTGTGGAGTCCCACCAGCCCTCTGGGCGTAGGTGGTCTGGAGCGGTTTCTCGTCCAACCCTTCCCTGTTCCCCTTCGGGGAGGGGTTTATCATTGTTCCTTAACAATATACACCCCCTCCGCCACCCGGCTGGCGACCAACCCGGAACCATGTCGACCCCATGAGGGCCGCCCCCCCACCATCCCTGTCAAATTACCCCAGTGCGACCCTACCTAGAAGTTGGAGTCCCTAGGAAAGCAGCATGAGTTGCTATGCTATGCTATGCTATGATGTGCCATGCTGTGCTGTGCTATGACATGTTATGTTATGATATGCTATGCTGCGCTATGCTATGCTATACTATGCTATGATATGCAATGCAATGCTAAGTTATGCTATGTCATGATGCGCTGTGTTATGCTAAGTTATGCTATGCTATAATATGCTATGATATGCTGCGCTATGCTATGCTATGCTGGGCTGTGCTATGATATGCTGTGCTGTGCTATGCTACGCTACGCTATGTTATGATGTACTCTGCTATGCTAAAGCTCAGCGAAGCTAAGATGAAGGTAAGCTAAGCTAAGCTCAACCTGAGCTAAGATGAAGCTAAGCTAAGCTAAGATGAAATAAACTAAGCTAAGATGATATAAGCAACGCTAAGCTAAAGGGACGTAGCTGGGGGAACCGCGGGGCGGATGCCGGGGGAACCGCCCGGGGCGGAGCCCACTGCCCGGCCCCTTTAAGCACAGAGAGTAAGAACCCTTCTAGGCAGAGCCCAGGTAGGGAAAAACCATACAAACCGCACTCTGCCTCCACATTTGGAGTATGCGCCGCCAACCCGATGCGGCCCCCTCTCCACCATTCCAATCAAAAAACGATGCAAAGTACACTTTGGGGCAAAGTCTTGAGTCATGTTCGTGAGGCCCGCGAGCACTTTGTATTGTGTTTGACAGGGACGGCGGGGGTGTCAGCATCTTCATGGACGGCGGGGGTGTCAGCATATTCCCTGCCGTGCGCAGGGCTACCATCCCTGACAAGAACCACTACAACATGCACCTTGCGGCAAAATATGGATCATGCACGGCCATCCCGCGATCACTGTCAAGTGGATTTTGACAGGGACGGCGGGGGTGGTGGCGCGTGGCCTGCTGTGCGGAGGCCCACCAGGCACAATGATGGGCACTGGTGTTCGACAAGGATGGCGGGGGCCGACATGTTTCCCGATGTGTGCTGTCACGTGCGCAGGCGCACCCGACGCACTCTGCACGTGCCCCGAACGTGGCGCACCTGGCGAAGCTGGAGTGTGCGGCACACCTGGCGCACTCGGCGCCCCTGGCACGCGTGGCGCACCTCGCCAAGCGTCGCGCACATGGGGCCGGCTTTGGTTCCCAGTATCTGCCCATCCAAAGACGACCGCTGAACATGCTCAGGCTCGGGTGTTACTTATTTGTTGGGAGGGCGGGTGGGAGTGAGCTAGACGGCTTTCGGGCGGGTGGGTAGCTTGATCACTATTCCCTATTAATAAACACCCTCTCCCCCACCCGGCCAGCAGCCAACCCGGAACCATGCGCACACCATGAGGGCCCCCCCCACCATTCCTGACACAAAAACAATACGAAACACACTCTGCCTTCACATCGGAGCATCTGGGCGCTCTTGGGCTCGGTCGCGTGGATCTTCCAGAGGCCACAGGGCTCAAAGACGAGCCAAGATGGCTCCAAGAAGCGCCCAAGAGGGCCCAAGAGGCCTCCAAGACGGCCCAAGAGCGCTCCAAGACGCCCAAGATGGCCCCAAGACGGTTCAAGAGGCCTCCAAGAGGCTCTAAGAGCGCTCAAAGAGGCCTGCCAAGAGGGCTCCAAATGGCAGAAATTACTGATTTCCATTATGTTGTTTCAAACGTTTTTGGGGCTCTCGCCCCCTCACGAGGCTCAACAGACCGCCCCAAGACGGCCCAAGAAGCCCCCAAGAAGGTCCCAAGACGGTCCAAGAGGTCCCCCAAACGGCCCAAGAAGCGCTCAAGATCGCCCAGGAGGGTCCCAAGAGGGGGAATACGAACCGAGAATTCGAGCGTTCCGCCACAAGAGGCCCCCAGGAGGCCCCAAGAGGCCCCCAAGAGAGCCCAAGAGGCCACCTGGAGGCCCCACGAGGCCCCCAAGAGGTTCAAAAAGAGGCCCCACGAGGACCCCCAACGCCCCCCAAGAGGCTTCAAAAGTGCATCCGAGAGGCCCCTGAGAGGCCTCGCACGATATCCCAACGAACATCCAAGAGGCCTGTATCCAACACCCCAAGCACCGTGGCGGGATGGACAGAAGGCCACTAAACCTGGGCCGGCACGGGAACGGAACGAGCATTTCAGCAACCTGCCCGAGATGGCTCATGGCACACTTCGCTCTTGGGAGCCTTGGTATTAAGAGCTTGTTGTGTCACCGCTCGTTCTTGGGAGCCTTGCTGGTAAACGCGTTACGTCACCGTTCTGTGTAGGGAGCCTTGCTCCTCATCCTCCTCCTCCTCCTCCTTCTCCTCATCCCCGTTTCTCGGCTCTCCTCCTCCTCCTCCTCCTCCTCCTCCTCCTCCTCCTCCCCTCCTCCCCCTCTTCTTCCTCCTCCTCCTCCTCCTCCTCCTCCTCCTCCTCTTCCTCCTCCTCCCTCCTCCTCCTGACTCCTCCACCTCCTCCTTCTCCTCCTCCTCCTTCTCCTCCTCCTCCTCCTGCTCCTCTCCTCCCCCCTCCTCCCCCTCCTCCTCCTCCTCCTCCTCCTCCTCCTCCTCCTCCTCCTCCTCCTCTTCCTCCTCGCTGCTTCTCCTCGCTGCCCCTGCTGTTCCTCCTCCTCCTCCACCTCCACCTCCTCCTTCTCCTCCTCCTCCTGCCTCGTCTTAGTCCTCGTCCTTTTCCTCATCTTCCTCCTCCTCCTCCTCCTCTTGGTCCTCCTCCTCCTCCTGCCTCCTCCTCCTCCTTGTCCTCCTCCTTCCCGTCCCACCTCCTCCTCCTCCTCCTGCTCCTCCTCCTCCTTCTCCTCCTCCCTCCTCCTCCTCCTCCTCTTTCTCCTCCTGCTCCTCCTCCTCCTTCTCCTCCCTCTCTCCCTCTTCCTCCTCCTCCTCCTCCTTCTCCTCCTCCTCCTCCTCATCCTCCTCCTCTTCCTCTTTCTCATCCTCCGCTCCTCCTCCTCCTCCTCCTCCTCCTCCTCCTCCTCCTCCTCCTCCTCCTCTTGGTCCTCCTCCTCCTCTTTCTCGTCCTCGTCCTCGTCCTCGTCCTCCTGCTCCTCCTCCTCGTCCTCCTCCTCCTCTTCCTTCTTCTCCTCCTCCCCCTCCTCCTCGGACCATCTTGGAGGTCATCCGAGAGCCCTCCCGAAGGCAACAGTGAGGGGATGTCTCGAGCGAAGCGCTCATGTTTCAAACAAGGTGTTAACAACACTTAGGTGTTTCAATATTCTAGCTTATTGGGCTATCTTTGAGGTTCTCCGAAGGCGCTTCGACTTGAAAGTCGACCAACTCTGTTGTAGCATGCGACTTTTGGGGGGATGTCCCTAGCGATTTGGCTCTTTCGGCGATCCCCACACGAAGCCAGCGATTTCCAGATCTCAATTTTTCGAGGATGTCTGTGCCATTGTCATCCGAGTTTATCTTGCGGCCGGCCAGGGGACTGCACACTGTCGATCTTTGTGTTGCTCTGCCTGTTTGCGTTTCGCCTGCAGCAGGGGCTCTCCGGAGGTGTCCCAGGGGGAGGCGCCGTGGGAGGCGGGGCCCGAGGCAATCGGGGGGCTGAGGGGGCAAGAGAAGGCCCAGAGGATGAGGTTGAGGGCGGCTGCTTTTTCAAAGCGAGGTTCTCGCTCGAGCTCCACTTCAGGTCCACTGCATTTGGTTGTTGACAGAGCCTGATCGGAGGTTCAAATATTTGGTCCTTTGGTCCGGTGTTACTTATGTGTTGGGAGGGCGGGTGGGAGTGAGCTACACGGCTTGCTCCTTGTAGGTGCCTTGACCCCTCCCCCTACCCCCTACCCTGGACCTGGAGGAGGGGTTCGCAAGGCGTTGGAGCGTCCAAGATGGCTCTAGGAGGGCCTCAGAGAGCGCAAGATGACTTCCAAGATGGCTCAAGATCGCTCAAGATGGCTCAATATGACTCCTAAGATGCTCCAAGAGGCCCAAAGACCGCTCCAAGACGGCCCCGAGTGACCATGGAGCCTCCCCAGGAGGCCGCCAAGAGGCCCAAACCCTTCAAACACCTGAAGAAAATAAATGATGCTAACCTTCTCGCCTTTTCGCTTCCAATGTTCTTCCGAGGCCTCACGACAGCTCCAAGAGGGCCCCTGAGGGCTCCAAAAGAGGCCCAAGAGAGCTCCAAGACGACCCCAAGAGCGCCCAATTGCGCACCAAGAACGCCCCAAGAGGGGCCCAAGAGGCAATGTTTGGGGCTCCCGAGGGGGGGAGGTAATTGGAGCTCTTATCTTTTTGGATCGATCTCTTACAATATGGCCCCCAAAGCGCTCCCAAAGCTCCCGAGAGCGCCTCAAGAGGGCCCAAAGAAGCGCCCAGGAGGCCCCAAGAGGCGCCCAAGAGGCCTCCAAGAGGCTCCCAAGAGACCCCCAAGAGGCCCCAAGAGGCTCCCCGAGGCACCCAAGACGTTCCAAGAGGCCCCCGGGACCGCCAAGGGGCCCCCAAGACGCTCCAAGAGGCCTCCAAACATCTTCCACGAGACATCCGAGGAAACGCTGTTAGGCAACTCGCCTAGGCAGCGTTTCTGGATGGGCTGATGGGGATACTTTGGTATGCGGGCTCGCGAAACAAGCCGAAAGCCGGGCAAAGCTAGGGCGGTCCGCGCCGCTGATGTTTTTTTTGTTTTTTCTTTACAGCCGCAGGCGGAAGCGCCAGCGGCGGGAGGTCGCGGGCGGGCTACGGCCGCGACTAAATTGCCTAGCGCGCGCGGGGCCGTGGATCAGGCGGCGGGGGGCGGCAGCGCCCAGGGTGGCAGAGCCGACGTGCAATCCAAGGAGTAAAAACTGATGGGGGTATGCGAAGCGTCAAGAATTGTAAGCACACCCAGACGGAATCATCGCGGCTCCCTGGGGCTGCGCGAAGTGCGTAACCGTCGCCACTTTCGGGGGCTCCTGGGAGGCCCAGCGGAATGGAGCTGTAAACACACCCAGCCGAGAACTCGCGGCTCCCTGGGTGGCTGCGAACAGCGCAACCGTCGTCACTGTAGTAGGCGCCTGGGGCTCAGCGGAATGGAGTTGTAAACACATCTGCCCGAGAGCTCGAGACTCCCTGGGGGGCTGCGAACTGCGCCACCGCCGCCACTTCCGTGGGCTCCTGGGAGGCCCAGCGGAGTGGAGTTGTAAACACACAAACGAAACCTCGCGGCTCCCTGGGGGCTGCGACCTGCACAACTGCTTACTTTCGTGTGCTTCTGGGAGGCCCGGCGCAATGAAGTTGTAAACGCACACACGCATGCCGAGACCTCGCGGTTCCCTGAGGGGGCTGCGAACTGCGCAACCGTCGCCACCCTCGTGGGCTCCTGGGAGGCCTAATGGAGTGGAATCGTAAACACACCCAGCCGAGACCTCGCGCCTCCCGAAGGGGAGTAGTAAACACACCCAGCCGAGACCTCTTGGCTCCCTGGTTGACTGCGACCTGCGCAACTGTCGCTACGTTCGTGGGTTCCTGCGGGTCCCTCAACATGCTCGTCTGTATTGATCGGTCCCCTTGTATCGTCGACGCATGTGTAGAAAGGGTCGGGCACATCGCAGAGTAATTCTGAAGAGAGGAGAACGAATGTAGGGCGCAATCTATGTGGTGCAATCTACATGATGCAGTTCACTTTTACTGTCTTGAAGCTGTCCTCTCCAATGCTCGTGCAAACATCCCACCCCCCATCCGACACTTGGTCGCAAGACCTCTTAAGACCGTGACGGTAGGTACCAAATGGCACTTTGCAATGACACCGACGCCGACGACGACAGCGACAACGACGACAACGACGACTCCGACGACGACTACGACGACACCGACGACGACCCCGACGACTTCGACGACGACGACGACGCCGACGCCGACGACGACGATGACGACGACGACCACACCGACGACGACGACGAAGACGACGACGACGCCAACGAAGACGACGACGACGACGAGGGAGGAGGGAGGACGACAACGGCGACAACGACGACAACGACGAGGGAGGAGGGAAGACGTTAACGACGCGAACGACGAAGAAGGAGAGAGCACGGCGACGCCGACGACGACAACGACGAGGGAGGAGGGAAGACGATGACGACAAAGACGACGGCGATGAAATAGGAGGGACGACGACGAGACGCCGACGACGGACGACGACGACGACGAGGGAGGAAGAAGGACGACCACGGCGACAACGACGACTGAAACGACGACGACGCCAACGAAGACGACGACGACGAGGAAGGACAGAGGACGACGACGGCGACGACGAGGACGACGAGGGAGGAGGGAGGACGGCGACGACGACGACGACGACGACGCAAGAGCTCGCGCGCACGCTTTTGTTGAAAATCCGTGTGGCGAAACCCTGTGTGTTTTGTATGTGTTTTGGACACTCGATTTTGAAACCTTTCCGAAACCACAGGTTGTTGAAGGATTTCGGCATGCGCGCGCGACGACGCGCGCGCGCGCACTTCGTCCCATTTTTTGCCGCGGATTCTCGCGACGGCACGCGCGCAAGGGCGTTCGAACGAGTTCGATATGCGCGCGCGAAACCCGTTTCAAACGGGCTTCGCGCGCGCACTTCAAAAAAATAAACGCTTAAACGCCAAATGATCGGTATAGCGTTGGACGAATCTCGGCTGACCGAACGCGAGAACGCGAGCGCCCGCGCGATGCTCCTTGCTGCGAACTGATGCCCCGATGGGGATCACGATATCAGCGTTTGGCGCGAAAGTGCGCGGACCGAATCGCCTACCAATCGCGACGCTGCGATCAAGAACCGCCGCGCCAATGACAGCGGTAGCAATGATAATCGAACAAACACATTGGAGCAAGTGGCATTGCGACAGCCACATCAAAGGCGCCCTTGCGTTCAATGACACATTGAAGGTCACGCAACCACGCGCGAGCCCCATGCGACACAACAGCGCACAACAGCATGATGAGCGCGGAAGTACACAAGCAAACGCGACGCGCGTGCTTGCGCGCGCTAACCTACAAACGCGTGGGCTCGCGGGTGCGCGCGCGCATGTTCGAGGGCGGTGGCATCGCCTGAATTCGCGGCGCGGTGGCAGCTGGTTGTGCAAAGCTGCAGGTCGCCAGGCGCACCTCTGAAAATTCTCGGGGACGCAGAACCATAATGAGAATCGCGCAGCGCATCCAAAGCGACGCGATCACGCGAGACGTACTTTCGCGCATGACAGCGGGGCGGCGTCGGCAACGTGGCGGCGGGCAAGAACGCAATACATTGTGCTGCCGCGTTTGCAAACCCAAGCTTCCCCGTGAACTTTTGCGACCAGTACGGGTTCCCGAAACAGAAGAACTTCCACTACACCAGGTATGGTGGAATGGCCCCTGCTAATATTCTGGCGCGCGAGCGGGCCAGGCAGGGCAATTATTTTGGCGCCTCGTGGGCCGACCACGACTGCGAGGAAGGTTATGCACTCACGCAGGAGGATATCGATGGGCTCGGACAGGACCCGAAATTCCTGGGTACCTTGCATGCTTTCGCCAGGCCCGCCGATCTGCCAGGATCCATGCTGGATCGGGGTCCACGTGGCGGCGCCGCCTCATGTGGGCGCACCCCTCAGGCGTTTCGTGGTCCCACATGGAGCTCCCCCGAAGGCCCCGGCGGCGTGGCCCCATGGCGGTGCCGCCCATGTGGGCGCGCCCCTCGCACGGTTCGTGGTCCCACATGGAGCTCCACTGACGGCCCCAGTGGCAGGTCTACATAGCGGCTGCGCCCCATGTGGGCGCACCCTTCGCTCGGTTCGCGGCCCCGCATGGAGCTCCACCGGAGGCCCTAGTAACGTGGTCCACATGGCGGCGCCGCCCCATCCCGGCGCACCCCCAACGCAATCGTGGCCCCACTTGGTACCCACAGCTGCATATGGTTGAATGTTTCGCCAGGCTTATCTCAGTCCAGGTCCCAATGGGCCTTTGCGAGGCCCCGTGGGAGACCGCGAGGGATTCTTTGAGTTTCTTGCCATGCGTGGCCTCCCGCTTTTCGGCGCGAAAGAATTAAGTTACGTCGCCTGATTGCTGCGTCACGCGCGGGGCGGACTTCACTACCATTGTGCCCACAACGCATCCTGCGTACGTTTGTGATGCTGGCATCGAGGTTACAGATTGGAGACCAAAAGTGCCGCGATCACTTCGGCGCCCGCCGTGCGTGGATCCGTCGGGACACGTACTCTACAAGCAAATGTCTTTCTCATTTCGTCATCATCTGCTCTTGCCGCCGCTCTCGCATCCGCTCCGTGCTGTGTTTACCCTGCCCTGGCTCGCGTTCCTTATTGTTGTCCTTCTGCGTTGCGCGCGCGCGCCCTTGCTGCCACTCGACCCGTCGGCCTCCCTGCACCTATGCGCTGCGGGCGGCGCCCAGCCGACAGAAACCGATCGCCCCGACAAAATTGGCCGACAAAAAACCGAACCGCCCCGACAAAACAAAAAACCCGACAAACAAAAATCGGCCCGACAAAATGGGCCGACAAAAAAAAAGAGGTGGGCCGACAAAAAAAACGACGGCCGCGACAAAAAAATCGGACCGACCCAAGAAAGTGTCGCGACAAAATCGTTCCTGGCTTTCGCTGCGGGGCGGATTCGTTGTAATTTCACAATTAGGATGCACCCCCCTGGACCCCGTGGCAATTTTGTTCGACGGTCCGGGTGGGCATTTTGTCGGTCAGTTTGGTTGGGCTGTTCGTCGAAGCGATCTGGTGCATCCACGAGGTCGCGCCGCGCAACGCAGCGCTTTCGTGGCAGCGCGTTTCGCCGAAGGCGCTGGTGCGTCGCCGAAAGCGACAGCCAGGGCTGGTGGGGAGGGGTGGAATGGGGGCTGCGCGCGAATAGGGGGGGGGGAGGGGCAATGCGGCGAAGAGGAGGATGAGTTGGAAGGCGTGGATGGAACGGGGAAAAGGAGGGGGAGGGATAATGAGGGTGGTTGAGGGGTGCCGGGGACGCTCAGGGCCCCTCGCGGGGCCCTCTCGGAGCCGTCCCGGGGCTCTCCACGCGCCTCGGAAGACACCGACAGGGCCCCAAGATAACCCCAAGAGGGCCCCAAGAGAGCCCCAAGAGGGGGCCCTGAGAGTTCCCCCCTGCTGTCAAGATGGCGGACCTTGCCGCTGGGGTCTGCGGTGGAGATCCCTATGGGGCCGCAAGCCGTTTGATGGGTGCGCTCAAATGGAGCGGCGTCGCCTTGTGGACCCTGCCACTGGCGCCTCCGGCGGGGTTCCCTTTGGGGCCACGGAACGAAGTGTTGGGCGTGCCGAAAGAAAGAAATGACACAGGGAGGGGCAGGAACGGAAAACAGGGAGAAGAGGGAGGAAGGAGGGGGACGACGACGAGGAAGGGGGAAGGGGAAGAGAAACGATGGGGCCGGAAGGAGGGGGGGCGAATTAGTAGGGCGAGGTGGGAGGGGGAGGGGAAGACGTGGAAAAGGGGGAGGGAGGGCCAGGGAGGGGGAAGCCAAGGAAAAAGGGAGGGATGGTGCAGGGGGGAGGGTGGACGAAGTAATAGGGGGGAGAAAGAAAGGGTGATAAAGGGAGAGGGTTGGAATATGAAGGAAAACCGTGAAACATCGTTGCGACCACCAGCCCCAACTTGTCCGCAGCAGGGCCCAGATTTCTCCTCGACGCCCCTGCGAGGCTCCCACGAGTGCCACCTGAAGGCCCATGGCGCCGCCGAGAACGTCCACGAGGCTTTGCAAGTTTTGCACGAAAGCACCCAAGGCACCTTGGAAATCCCCTCACACAAAAAAAGCGAAACCTGCCCCAACATCCAAAAGGCTTGCGACCCACAGCGCCGGCATAGCGGCGGGGTTCGCCACAGGCATCGGAACACCAACGCCTTCCCCCCCCCCAATTTCCGATGGGAACTTCCTGGGGCGAACTCCACGCTGCGCTCGCCCCGGCCGAACGACGCCCCCCCCGAAGGGTTGGACCGGGCAAGCTGAAGTCGGGGATGCCCGCCACCATGTCCCCTCGCCCTCTTCCTCCTCCTCATCATCTTCCTCCTCCTCCTCCTCCTCCTGCCAATCTCCCTCCCCCTCCTCTCCCTCCCCCGCCGCGCCGCCATGTCCCCCCCTTCGCCGCAGAATGCTACCGCGCGCCCGTTAGGACCGCGAATCGCCCGGCGAACGCGAGAGTAGTAAGATGACATGTTTCCGACATGATGCGTGGGCGCCCAATGCGCGGGCCTACATGACACGTCGACGGCGCCTGACACGCGCCCGCGATACAATTCACAATCGAGATCGGAAAATTAGCTCCGGCGGCGCACATGCGGTGGGACACGCATGCGTTCGGCGTCACCCGCGCGGGGTGGCTAACAAACTCGCGGCGTTGCGGTAAAAATGCCATTGTGCCCAACATCGTTTCGAAGCGCGCTGCGGTGCGCCGCGCTAGCGCGCGTGGACTGCGGCCTGCATGCGGTCCGCGCACTAGTACGAGCGATCGAATATGAAAAGGCAAGGCGTGGCACGTGCGTCATGAAAACGCGGCACAGGGCAGAAACAAGTATGAGAAGGAAACTCGCGCGCTTCGCGTGCGTCCGTCGACCGACATTGCTAAATCAGGGCAAGCGCGCGGCGACGACCGCATTTGTTCCCACCAATCAATATGGCAAAAAAATACAAAACAAATTTGTCGAGGCCCTGGTTTTGTTTCCTGGTGGGGGAGGGACCCGACGTTTGGTAGCATGTTCTGAACATCTTGAAAAAAAAAAAAAAAAAAAAAAAAAAAAAAAAAAAAAACGGTTTTCTTAAGACTTCGCAAGAGCGCACGCGTAAGCTTTCTTTGGATAGCCGTGTTGCGAACCCCTTTGTTTTTGCATGTTGTTCGGAAACTCGATTCTGAAATCCTTCCGAAACCGAGAGTTTTTCAAGAATTTCGGCATGCGCGCGCGACGACGTGCGCGCGTGCACTTCGTCATGTTTTTTTTTGAAGGGATTCTTGAAAACTTACGATTTGTTATAAACGTGTGCGCGCGCATAATATGTTTTGCAGAGGATGGCGGGGGGGCAATACCGGCCCCCTAAGATAGTGCAAATTCAGATCCAGGATGGACCGATGGGGCAGAATCTTATGTAAATTGCAATACGAAAAAGGGAATCGTTAACCCCAGGGAGGGGAGGGTGGTAAAATTTTTTTTTTTTTTTTTTTTTTTTTTTTTTTTTTTAAAAAAAAAAGGAGAATCAATGGGGAGGGCGGCACGGCGGCCATGTAGCCTCCAGCCCGAAGGCACGGCCCAGACGACGGGCGGCGGCGACGAGGCTGCGACGGGGCGGCGACGGCGGCCACATAGCCGCCAGACCGAAGACACGGCCCGGTTCCCTAGAACAGGAAACAGACTCCCTAAGTGCAAGCACTGTTTGAGGAACATATGCACAAGACTTGAGGGCTCGCCTCACTTCGCCTCAAATCTTGGTCCTGCGTGCAAGCACTATTGGGGGACTGCCGAGGGACTCACCGGACCGAAAATGGTAATGACCAGGAGGCGGGTGCGGTTCATGGGCCAGATGGAACATTCAGGCACGTTCAAGGGTTAGCCCTCGATGCCGGGATTAGCCCTGACCCCAACAAGGGTGTCGGTTATGACGTCGAGGGTGTGTGTGTGTGCCATGACTGCCAGCGGGGTGCAGGTCATGGCAATACAGTGCCTGGGCAAAGTCCTCGAAGCTGCTGAGTGGGAACCAAAACCGATGAGATGACTGCGAGGGGGGTGAAGGTCAGGATCCAAGAAGGGTTCCAATCATGACCTTAGTGGAGGTGGCATGACTTCGGCATGGGGCTCAATGACTGGGAAGAGGCTGTGGGCAATACGGGGAAAGGGTGGGATGGGCCACGGTGAGCCTCATGAGCAGGGGAAGGCGGTAACCGTGACTGGGGTACTAGTCATGATCTTGAGGGGTTACAATTGCAATTGCACTGTGCGAGGGGTGAACGTTATTACCGTTAAGGGCGTGAACGTCAAGTCTGCTGAGCTATCCACAGGTTGCTGAAAGAACTGCTTGGGAGGCAAAAAAAGTGAGGCTTCTTCACTATACCTGCGGAATTGCACACGACGATCCGCGTTTGTCGAAACGCTGGCCCCCAGACCTGTGACTTCTTTCTCAATGCAGCTATTTCATTCATCTTGTGACTTCCTGGCTTGAGTTCCCGAGTCGTTCTTCAACGGCCCTGAATTCTGCAATCGGCCCTCGAACACCGACAGTTTGGAAGAGCCGTCAGGAGGAAGGGGGCGACGAGGAAGTGAGGGGGGCGAGGAGGGAGGAGGGGGGAGGATATGGCAGGAGAGGGAAGAGCAGAGGAGAGGACGTACGCAAGTCGGGGGAAAGGGCGGGTCGTCCTGGGGTCATGTTGGGCCATTATTGCGGTTCCCTGGGGCCGTCTTGGAAACCCACCCTGGGATTTCGCTGGGCGCCCTGGACGGCAGTGAGGTAGGAAAAGAAGGCGGAGGAGGAAGAGGATGAGGAAGAGAAGCAGCAGCAGCAGGAGGATGGACTGTCTTGTTGGAAGCGGCGAGGGATGTTGTTGATGGCCTTTTGGAAGGTGCTTGAGGCTTCTGGGAGCGCCTCGAGAGCTTCTTGGAGGCCTCTGAGGGCACATGTTCGGCATGCTGGGGGACAGTCGGAGACCTCGGGGGAATCTTGGAGGCTGCGTGCATCGTCCCGTCTTACGGCCAACTTGGGCTGTCTGACGATCCCTTCGGGCATTCTTGGCAGCCCCCATCCAGGCGTTCCGTTTGCTCCCTGGACGCCGTCTTGGGGCACTTCTGGGCGTCTGGAGGCCGACATGGAAAACTTTGGGTGCCGTACTGGAGGCATCTGCGGCCGACTGGGGGCGATCTAGGGAGCCCCTGGGTTCGTCGAGGACCACAGGAAGCTCGAAACGGGGAGAAACCCAATCAAGTTGTTTTGCCTCGTGCCGCCCCCTTGGGGCTCGTCTGGGGCCTTCTTGGGAGCCCGTTGGGTCGTGCTGTCGCCATCTTCGGGCCATTGGGGAGCCCTGGGACGGGCTCACCGTCGTCCCAAGGCCATCTTGGAAGGTCTTCTTGCAGTCTCTTGGGGCCGTCTCGGGAGCCCCCTCGAAGCTTTTGTGGGGCTTTCTTGGCGCCGTCTTGGGGTACTTTGGAGCGTCTGGCGGCCCTCTTGGGAAATGGAAAGATTATTTCAAAAACCAATGTACAAACAAAAATGTTTCCCTCTGGCGGCCCTCTTGGGGCTCTTCTGGGGGCTTTCTTGGGAACCTGTTGGGTCGTGTTGTAGCCTTCTCGGGGCCATGTGGGAGCCGTCCTCAGGCTCTCTTGTCCATCTTGGGAGTTGCGCGGGGGCCTCAGGGACCTCAGCGGCGTCCAGAAGAATGCGAGCGGCTAGCCGGGGAAGCCCTGGGGGCCGTCGGAAAGGTGCCCCGGGCCGGGGGGGGGGGCCGTCCGAAAGAGGTCTTGGGATTCTCGGGGGCGGTCGGGTGGGTGCATCCAGGGGGGGGGGGAGTTGTGCATGCAATGCAGGATGCATGATTTTCGAAGAACAATGATATATTCCCTTTCCATTTTTTATAATCCGCGGGGGTGGGAAAACTCCCCCCCCCAGGCTGGACCTTCCGGAAACCCTGGCTTCAGTGGGTTCCTGGACGCCCCTGCCGATGGCCCCATGAGACCTCCGGGCTTCTGGGGGTCCCTGCCAAGTCGTGCAAACGAGCCGGCGGTAGCCCCAAGAGGGTCCAACATGGCTTCCTGATGGCCCAAGAGGCCTTCCAAACGTCCCAAAGAGCTCTCAGAGGAACCCCCAAGTGGGCCTCCAAATCCAAAAGCTGTGCGTTTCCTGGGGAGGTTTTTACATTATTTTGGCATTAAGGTTCTTTCGTGCTACGACGCCCCAGGAAGGCCCCAAAGGCCCCACACATCGCCCCAGGACAACCCATGACGGCCCGAAAAGGCTCCAAGACGGGCGAAGATGTCCCCACGATCCCCGAAGAAGGCCCCAAGACGGACCTTCAGACCGCCACCAGGCGCGAGCCCACTGGCCCTAAAAGACCCACGAAACTGCCAACAGGCGCCCAAACGCCCCAACCAGGGTTCACGAGGTCACCAATCAGACCGAAAAAAACCAAAAGGGGTTCCAAGTTATCTTCAAAACCAGCAACATTGTTTCCGCGACGACCCCGAGACGCCTCCCCACGACCCCGCATTGGCACCCTCGTTCAGCATTTCCACCACATTTGTCCGAACCCCAGTTTCGCGACGTTCCCTCCAGGCACGTGGGTAGGAGGAGGAGGAGGCGGAGGAGGAGGAGGAAGAGGATGGGGATTCTGATGATGACGATGATGACGATGATGATGATGATGATGATGATGAAGATGATGATGATGATGATGATGGTGATGGTGGTGATGGTGAGGATGATGATGATGATGATGATGATGATGATGATGATGATGATGATGATGATGATGATGATGATGATGATGAGGTGGTGGTGGTGGGGCTTGCGCCGTGGATAAGGTGAGGCCTCGAGGAGGATGAGGAGGATGAGGAGCATGAGGAGGAGGAGGAGGAGAAGGAGGAGGAGGGGGAGGAGGGAGCAGGAGGAGGAGGAGGAGGAGGAGGGGGAGGGAGTAGGAGGATCGGGCAATGCCAAGGGGGATCACCACTAGGGGCGGTCACCACTTCCTTCGTGGACCTCAGAACGAAGAAGGGGGAGAGGACACATTAGGGAAGGATAGCGAATGGCATGATTATGAGGACGAATCGGACAAGACAACGAGGAATTATCGCCATGTTGTATGCTTTACCTTCCTGCCCTTCCGCCGCGACTTCTGCCTGCATGCCAAACTTGAAGGACCAAGGTGCGTTGCGCGAAGCGCCAACGCAGTCTTGTATGTGTGTAAATATATATACACATACACCTGTACGACGACCGGGTGGTAAGGAGGTTGTAGGGGGGGTCAGCTTTTGGTGTGCGTGTGGGGTCGGATCGGATTCGGCCGAAATCAGCTCGGTACCACGGATCACCACCGATGGTGTCTCGATGACGTCCTTGATAACCATCGGAAATCATTGGGTCAACCAGGGAATGAGGTGGCATGTGTTTACGCGCGCCCTCTTTCTTTTAGGGCGCACTACGAATATACAGGGCAATATGCCTGTCAATCCATTTCTCGATCGAAGCATCCAGCGGGAATCATCGGGGCAACAAACCGAACTGGGTGACATGTATGTGCCCGCGCCCTCTTTACAGCCTCTTTACTGTAGGACGTACTCAGAACGTACAGAGCAATAGGTTTGCCCATCGATCTATTGCTCGGGACATCCATCAGTAAGGATCGGGGCAACCAGCGGAACCAGGTGGCGTGTATGTACCCC